>CM034469.1:25611565-26074608 GCA_019925255.1 Litchi chinensis | reverse complement strand
TATGATGTATAATTGTATTGTGCAAGGAAATTGTTTAGATTTATCATATAATATTCAGAGGACTGCAAAGTTAGTGGAACCTATTCAACTATCTCGTGTCTTGAAACAATGACCATGTGATGGAAGTTGATCAATGTTATAACAATAACGTGATTGACCGGACAATATTTAGTTAGTACTCTTATCTATTGATGGCTCGAGTACATCACTGGCAGAGATATAAACCTTTATATTATAGGCATTTTATATATGGGTCCCCTTGGGTATCCATATATAAACCTTTATCTGGTCCCTTTGGATAAACATGGAGTCCTGATACACTTGATTAAAAAAAAAAAATGATTGCATTTTAAATTATTATTGTAATCTATTATATCTATAATATATTTGATTCAATTAAATGAGTTTAATTACATTTACAAAATCAATAAATAAAATCATATTTACTAATGTAATTAGATATGATTAATTATAATTAATTATAATAAAATATAATAAATAATTTTATAATATTAATTACTCAATTTTTCGTAGATGTATCCTAAAAAGTATCTTTATTATATATATATTGCAAGTTTGCAGTTATCTATGTACTTTTTGTATCTGTTATGCATAAGTTTTTTATTTTTTATTAGTCAACGTAACTATTTTTTACATTTTTAATCTGAAAAAGACAAGGGGACTGATGTTAAAGTCAAAGGTAGAAACTATTATCAAACAATTTTTTTTTTTTTAGAAAAAAAAGCTTTTATCTAGAGAAGACAGGAACATCTAACTGTAGCATTTTGTAACTTCTGCAGCGCACAAACATATGGTTCACTCAATTGATGAGCATAAAATCGGCCAATTACCAAATTCCTGAGTTTATATCTGGGGTGGGGACTAGTAACTGTGCCGCTCTGCATCCTCTGAATGACGTTTGACATCAACTACCAGCTGGAATCTAAAGCCTATTAATGGTCAGTCATACGACGATTCCTATTCATATAAGCCAATGGGCTCTATTAGTCAATTAATTTGATAATTCTATTCAAGTCAAATAAACAACTTGTGAGTAGGATCATTGACACGGACCCCGGATGGCCAATGAAACAATTGAAAAATGAAGTGCAGTTCCATTAGCAGTCAATACCCTTGATGTAACATTAGTAAGTTATTCCAAAGCCAACAATAAATTTTACAGTTGAAAGTAGGAGATAAACTTAGAACAAATATATGTCAATTGGTATGTCAAAAATTATTATATCATGACAAATTTAGGTCAATTATCAAGAATGCCATAGTATAATCATTTAAAGAAAAATGGAGCCTCTCTGCTGGACAATTTTATTGTTAATCTGACATATTTTGTTAAAATACTAGTAGTTTCTTTGTCTTCATAAAGTCCCTCCATCCACTTCTAGTCAGTTTTCTGGTTTTGCATGGAAGTTTCCGAGCATAGTTTTGTACCTTCTACTTCCGACGCCTCATTTTTTTATAGCAATTTCTAGAAACCTTGTAACCACTTACATATTGAAATGTTATCTTAAACAAAAATGGGTTACTCTCGGAGGCTCTAAAACCTATTTTGTCAATGATCTTTATAGTACTAAGAGTTTAGATTGTCGAGTAAGAGCACAATTAATGATATAAAACATATCTTCTCATATCTTCTCACATTGAAAACCGATGGGCGTAACACATGGACCAAGTCGGATTATAGATTCAGATTCAAATACAAAGGTTGAAATATAGAAACGAAAGCATATGAGAGGGCAAAGTCAAATTAGATACCACGATGGTATGATAGTAAATCCAAAACTTCAAACTGTACCACGTGTTAGGAAAAATCAAGCGTGTACACACAAAGCAATAATAAAAAGACACAAGATTTTTATGTGGTTCAGAAAATCTTGTAAGAAAATTCATAACTCAATTGTACAGGTAGAATGGTCAATTGAAGAGAACCCCATTCATTTAAATTACCTGGACATTTCTTGTTAACCAGGTCTCAAATAAATAATTGCAAAAAGAAGAACCTCAGTCTAATCATCTCTATATAATTAAAATCATAATATTAAATTTCTGAACACATTTAAAACCAAAATTGTCTCACGTTGATTTTGACTAAGGAAAGTCAAGGATTCCAAAAAATATAGCTTTCATTGTTCTTTTAAACAATAGGAAAAAAATATTATCGTCATTATCCATAGACCATATATAACATCATTTCTTATTTGAGCTTTTCGCTCACTGCTTTTTGCCTAAAACAGAGATCCAATGACCTCCCAGGTCAAAAAAATGGACAAACATCTACTTTCAACCATGTTTTTTCTAGTCACATCGATGATCATCATATACTCTAGCTTCATCGATGCGTATCGCCTCAAATTAGATTGCCCCGATACAAGTGATGAATACGCTCCAAATAGCACATTCGGTAATAACCTCAGGGTCGTTCTTCAGTCATTATCTTCCAATACTTCACTAAATAAAGGCTTCTACAACTCCTCCGTTGGAGATGACACTGACCGAGTTTATGGTCAAGCACTCTGTAGAGGGGATGCCACCCCGGCAGCCTGTCAGAATTGCATTGAGAATGCAGTACAAGATATCTTGGAGAATTGCAGTCGTGATGATGCAATCGTGTGGTATGACTTATGCCAAATTCATTACTCATCCCAGTATTTCTTTTCAATCAATATGGGATATCATGGAAAATTCCCCGATTCGAATGACCAGAGAAGAAGAATATCGAATCCTGCTCGTCTTGATGAAGTTTTGATTTATTTAATGCAAAACATCACGTCCGAGGCTTCAACCGATCCATTGAAGTTTGCGGTTGGGCAAATCAACTTTGTGAAAGGCAAAAATGTATACGGGATTGCACAGTGTACCAGGGACATATCTACTAGTTACTGCCAGAATTGCTTAAGCACCGCTTCAGCAGAACTCAGCGAATGCTGTGGAGATCGCGAAGGAGGGATTGTTGTTGATTGGAATTGCAATGTGAGATTTGAGCTGTACCAATTCTATAACAGTTCAAATATAGTTTTCTTAACATACCCAACTGCAGGTGAGGACACCCTTTTTGGCTATGATTTTCCAAAGCAATCCATGAGCATGTTTATCTTGTGTACGAGGATGTATGCTAATTATTAAAGTCTTTTTTCATAGTTTAAACTTTTAAGTCTAGTAGTTGTTAATATAGTTCCACTTTCATTAATGTATAATCAAGTTTTGTGTATCTTTGTATTTCATTTTCTTTATATTTTTTTGGTGAATAGCCTTGTAGCAGTTTAATCACAGTGTCTTTACAAATGTTTCACCTGCAACTTGCATTGTTTCCTTCTGTGGATAATTAGCTTTTGTCAATGGAATTGTTCTTTGGATTTTGTTAAATTTAAATGTCAGTTCTGTCATGGAAAGCAGGTGGAAAAAGGAGTATAGGAATGATAGTGGGGTTCATATGCATAACTATGTTTATACTATTGGGGCTTATTGGGTCTTGTTTTGTCTATCTCAAGTGGAAGAGAAGAGCACAAACAGGTAGATTTATCTAAATGGCTTCTGGAATGCTATGACTGCATATCAAAATTGGCCTCCATTGAGACTCCTATATGCATTGCAGATGAGGCAGGTAGTCAGCTTGTCTTACTACACAATTTGGCTAGAACAACAACAGTGACCCTTACGCAAGAAGGTGAATTAATAAGTTCTCAGGAATTGCCCTTCATGGATCTACCTATGATAAGGGCAGCTACAGATGACTTTTCAGATTTAAATAAGCTTGGGCAAGGTGGTTTTGGCACAGTTTACAAGGTAAAGAGAGAGAACACAAGATAAAGAAACTGCTTCTAGTTTAGTGTGTCTCAATTGTTCATTCATATGCCTTAATTTCTATGTCTAAATTGGGAATTTCAGGGTGTGCTACATGGGAAAGAAGTAGCAATTAAAAGATTGTCAAGAAAGTCATGGCAAGGTCTAGAAGAGTTCAAGAATGAGATCATACTAATTGCAAAACTTCAGCACAGAAACCTTGTAAGACTTCTAGGATGTGGCATAGAGGGAGAGGAAAAATTGCTTATATATGAGTTTATGCCCAACAAAAGCCTTGATGTCTTTATATTTGGTTTGTCCTTGCCTTTTTGTGGATTGACCTATGACACATGTCTTACCTGTATCATCATTTATATCTATATATTTATATATATTTTTTATTTTCAATTTCAGATTTTGAGAAACGGTCACAACTTAATTGGAAGACATACTATGATATATTATGTGGAATTGCTAAAGGATTACTATACCTTCATGAAGATTCTCGACTTAAAATCATTCATCGAGATCTAAAGCCGAACAATGTTTTGCTAGATGAAGAAATGGTTGCCAAGATTTCAGACTTTGGTATGGCAAGGATTTTTTGTGAAAACCAGAACACAGCTAACACCAAGAGAGTAGTCGGAACATAGTATGCTTCTTCCTTTTATCTTCTTCTCTCTTTGTCACCTAATAATATTATCTAGTTAAAGTTTGATAATTTAATTAAGAAGATAAGACTAATATTTACATTTGAAACAGTGGATACATGGCTCCAGAATATGCCATGGAGGGACTATTCTCTATAAAGTCCGATGTTTTCAGTTTTGGTGTTATATTGTTTGAGATCATAAGTGGAAAAAGAAATAGTGGCTTCTATCTTACAGGCCAGGCTTCAACGCTACTCGCATACGTATGGTGATAAATATATTATATATATGCCAGCTATCATTTTTCCCTCCAAATGTATTCTAGTGGAAATAAAATAACATAAGTGAATTCTTTTCTTTCAAATGTGAATTTGCAGGCATGGCAACTATGGAATGAGGGGAAAGAACTGGAATTTGTGGACCCTCATCTGATGGAATCATGTTCAACGCCAGAAGCCCTGAGATGCATTCATATTGGGCTTCTGTGCGTGCAAGAAGATCCAGCAATCAGACCCACCATGTCTTCTGTTGTAGCACTTTTAGAAAGTGATCCAACAATTCCTCTTCCTGAGCCAGGACAGCCTGCTATTTCTGTGGGTAGAGTTGTTCCCCGTGATGAATCTTCAACAGCAAATCAATCTGTAAATGGAATGACAGTTTCTACCATCTCGGCCAGATGAATATTTATGAGATATGCATGTTAGTATTTTGGACCTCTTGGAGATTCTCTTCCTAAAGAGGGAAAAGTGTTTTATAGCCATGAAAGTATTACAATGATCCATAAATGTAATCTTGAATATTTAGCTATATTTGGTTGGGTAACTGCATAATTTTCTAATGATGATTGCGTACAAGGCCTCAATTATGCAAATACTATGTGTATCTTTATCTTTAGGAACATGGTTTCCTCCACCTCACCCGATGTTAATATTTGTTCTCCTTTTAAATCTATAACCTCGGTGATAATTCCTTTTTTTTTTCCTCATTGTTTATTCACATCTTTTGTAGTAAAATTAAGCTAGAAACTTGGTTTTTTTCTTGCAATGGGGGGCAATTTTATTGCTTTGTTTTTAACCAATCATGTCTAGCGGTTAGTTTATCCACTTCGTGTTGGTTATTAGGAAACTATCAATGCACAGATTTTCTATGTCCCCCACCACTTAGTTTATTGTGTCTTGTTAGAAAAAGTCAAATGAGTAGATGAAGCCATCTTATATTAAATGGTGGTGGAGCTGCAATTTTTTACTTAAGTGAGACAATTGGAAGACGGTGAAGCAATTGGAAGATAATGAAGCAAATTTTTACATGCTATTACAAATATTATTAAAACTTCATGACTAAGCAAATATATCTTCACATTTGCACCGCCACATTAATGCCTATATAAAGGCATAGACACTAGCCATTTTGACACGTTCCAAGTCACAAGTCCCATGTACTAGATCTTAGGTATATTTGAGAGTTCTCTTCTCTCTAGTTCTCTCCTAAAATTTTAGAGAGAGATTGTATTGTAGTTATTGATTTAATAAAATTATTCTAGTCCCAGATCTTGAATATTTCCCTCATATTAAGTGTTTTACTATGTAAATCTCGTGTCCACTATTTTGTTTTATTTCTTTCATTTTCTTTTAATATTATTCTTCATTTCATGCTTACGTTGGGAATTAGGATAGTATCAAGTCATCATAATAATGATATCAGAGTTATAGGTTCTTAAGAAAATTCTGAGTATGCTTTGTGGTTGCAGCATTATTTGATCTTTCATATCAGAAAGGAATTGTTCCTCGTTACTTTGAATAAATGTGGTGGTGTGCAAGTGTATGCATAGAGAAGGTTTTGGTCAAGAAAGTCTTAGTATTTAAGTGTGTTCATTGTGACCCACCTCTTTTTCCTAGAAATTGACCTAGGCACTATTCATGAATATGTGCACTATTATAGAATAAGGGTACTATTCAGGTTTTTGTTCATTGAATGTCCTGTGAATATTTCACAAAGATGGCAATGAAATTTAAAATTGAGTAGTTCAATAGAAGTAATTTTTTATTGTGGAAAATAAAAATGAAGGCTATCTTAAGGAAAGATAATTGCTTACAAACAATTGAAGAAATGCCAACTAAGCTTACTGATGATGCCAAGTAGAAAGAGATAGATGACAACATAATCTCCAATATTCACTGGCTTTAGCAGATGGTGTATCATCAAATGTAGCGGAGAAGAAAACGGCTAAGGAGGTATGAGACACTCTAACAAAATTGTACGAGTTCAAGTCACTACACATGAAAATTTTCTTAAAAATGAAGCTTGGTAATCTTCGAATGGCAGAATCTACAACAGTGACCGACCACATCAACACCCTATATACTATATTTTCTCAACTTTTAGTATTGGGTCATTTAATAGAGGCGAATGAACGTGCAGAAATTCTACTTCAAAGTCTACCCGATTTGTATGATCAACTTGTCATCAACTTAAAAAATAATATCTTCACAAACTATCTAGTTTTCGATGATATTGTAGCTATTATCTTAGAAAGAAGAAAGCAGGTAGAAGAACAAGAAGACAGATTGTCAAGTAGTACACAAGCAAAGGCTTTGTCAACGACAAGAGGGAGATCAATGCAATATGGCCCCAGTGGGAGTCTCAATTATGGTAGATCAAAATCAAGAAGTAAGAAGAATGTCAGATGTTACAACTGTGGCAAGAAATGGCATGTGAAAAGTGAGTGTTGGCACAATAAGAAGAATAAAGCTCCTGAGTCATCAAACTCGTAGGAATGTGTAACAAGTACCTTATATGATGGTGACGTTTTATACAACGAAACAACCACTGTTGCAGAAAGCAGATTACGGTTTGCTGATGTCTGGATTCTAGATTCAGCAGCCACCTGGCACATGACCTCTTGTAGAGAATGGTTCTACACATATGAACCTATCTCAAAAGGATCTGTATTTACGGGTGATGATTATGCTTTGAAGATTGCTGGTATCGGCGCAATAAAAATAAAGATGCATGATGGTATAATTCACATTATGTAGGAGGTACGACTTATGGAGCACTTGAAGAAGAATCTATTGTTTTGAGGACAATTGGATGATCTTAGATATAAGACCCATATAAAAAATAGAGTCTTTAAAATTGTCAAAGGTGCATTTGTTTTGATGCAAGGAGAAAAGATTATTACAAATCTATATATGCTTAAAAGAAAAATACCAGTAGAGGCTGATTCAAGTGCTGCATCAACCAACCATGGGGAAGAATCAACGATGATGTGGCATCGCTAATTAGGCCATATATCTAAACGATGTTTGAATATTCTCTCCAAACGTAGATTGTTCCTAGGCTCAAAATGATAAATCTATGTTTTTGTCAGTATTGTGTAACAAACAAGCAACATAGATTGAAGTTCAGCAATTTTATTGCTAGGAGTAAATCCATTTTAGACTTGATTTATTCTAATATTTGGGAATCACTGGATATATCCCTAGGAGGAGCAAAATACTTTGTATTATTCATTGATGATTACTCCAGAAGAAGTTGGTGTACCTTATCAAGAGGAAGTCAGATGTGTTTCTAATGTTTAAGTCATTTAAAGCTGGTGTAGAACTTGAATTGAGAAAAAGATTAAGTACTTGAGGACAAATAATGGAAAATAATATATAGACGAGGAGTTTCTTGCTTTTTGCAAGCAAGAAAGAATCGAAAGACAGTTCACAGTCACATACACTCCTCAATAAAATGGGGTGATAGAGTGGATGAATAGAACTTTTGCAGAAAAAACAGGAGCTATGTTGAAGACTGTAGGTTTACTCAAGTCATTTTGGGTAGAAATAGCAAAGATCGCTTATTATATGATAAATCGATATTCATCTACAACAATTGAGTTGAAAACACTAATGGAGACCGGTAAACTCGCTAGTTATTTTACTTTGTATTCATTTGGATGTCTTGTGTACATAATGTACAATGCCTAAGAAAGAAAAAAGTTTGAGTTAAAATCAAGGAAATGTATATTCTTAAGGTTTGCTAATGAAGTGAATGAGTATTGTCTGTGGGATCTCATTGCCCATAAGGTTATCAACAGCAGATATGTTATATTTGTAGAAGATCAACTTAAAAGAAGTGGAGATGATATCATTTCAAAAGAAAATTCGGAGACTACAATTGTACGATGGAAAATAAGTTAGAACATGAAAATTTAGGTTCTTCTGAAGCAGAACCAAAGCACGAAGTATAAGAACCAGTTGAGACCGAAGCTCTAAAAATTCAACAGTCAACTCGAGAGAGGAGACCACTAGTATGACACTTGGAGTATGTTATGAAGAGTAATATTGCATATGCTGTCTTCTAACAGAGAATGGAAAGCCTTCAATTTTCCATGAAACTACAAGTAGCCCAGATGCACTTTTGTAGATAATAGTAATGTAGGAAGAAATTGAAGCTCTACACAAAAACAAAACATGAGAACTTATATCTCTACCATAAGGTCGGAAAGCCATTAAAAGCAAATTGGTCTTTAAGATGGCAATGACCAAGTAGAGCAATATTGTGCAAGATTGGTAGTGAAAGGATATACTCAGAAAGAATGTATTAATTTCAATGAGATATTTTCCCCGGTGGTTTGACTTACAACAATAATAATAGTCTTGACAATGTGTGCTATATTTGATCTACACTTAAGGCAATTAGATGTGAAAACTACATTTCTTCATAGAGAACTTGAGAAGAAATTTATATGCTTTAACTAGAAGGTTTTTAGTAAAGAAGGTAACGAGAACTTAGTTTGCTGGTTATAAAAATCTTTGTATGATTACAGCAGGTGTCAAGATGTTAGTATAAGAGATTTGATTCCTTCATTATAAGTCTTGGATACAACAGACTGAATTCATATTATTGTGCATACTACAAGATGTTTGGAGATAATGATGATTTCATTATCTTGTTATTGTATGTGGATGACATGTTGATAGTAGGCCCTAACAAAGATCGAGTCCAAGAATTAAAGGCATAGTTGGCTACGGAGTTTGATATGAAGGATTTGAGTCCAATAAATAAAATTTTAGGGATGCAAATTCAGTGAGACAAAAAATGTAGGAAGATTTGGCTCTATCAGAAAACCTACTTAAGAAAAATATTATACCACTTCAACATGTAAGATTATAAGCCAATTTCTACCCCTCTTCTTATGAATCATAAATTATCCTCAGGTATAAGCCCTAGCAATGAAGTGGAGAGGATGAAGATGTCTCGAGTATTGTATGCATCAACAGTAGGAAGTTTAATGTTCACCATGATATATACAAGACCGAACATTGCATAATCAATGAGAGTGGTTAGTTGATATATGACAAATCTTAGTAAAGAGTATTGAAATATTGTGAAGAGGATTTTAAGATACATCAGAGGAACCTTAGATGCTGTATTATGTTATAAAGGATCGAAGTTTATTTTCAAAGGTTATGTGAATTTAGATTTTGCAGGAGATCTCAATAAAAGAAAATCCACTTTAGCTTGTGTGTTTACGATTATAGGAGGAGCTGTGAGCTGGATATTCAAGTTACAAAAAGTTATGGCTTTATCTACAATAGAAACAGAATACATGGTAGCTACATAAGCTTGTAAGGAAACAATTTGGATTAAATGGTTATTGAAGGAGCTTGGGCATAAACATACAAAAAATCTCTTTGTTTTGTGATAGTCAAAGCGCCTTGCATATTGCAAGAAATCTAGCTTTTCATTCTCAAACAAAGCATATAGGAGTTCAATATCATTTTGTTCGTAAAGTAGTGGAAAATGGTAGTGTGGATATGCAAAAGATACACACCAAGGAGAATCTAGTAGATGCAATGACCAAGCCTATCAATATTGGTAAATTCATTTGGTGTAGATTCTCATATGGTCTTGTAGAAACATAAGCAACAGGAGTTTGATCAAAGATTAGAAGGATAAACCAAATAATGGCTTCAAGTGGGAGAATGCTAGGAAAAGTCAAATGAGTAGGTGAAGCCATATTATATTATATGACGGTGGAGCCACAATTTTTTACTTAAATACGGCAATTGGAAGACGGTGAAGCAATTGAAAGATAATGAAGCAAATTTTTGCATGCTATTACAAATATTAAAATATTAAAACTTCATGACTAAGCAAATATATTTTTACATTTGCACTGTCATGTTAATGCCTATATAAAGGCATGGGCACTAGCCATTTTAACATGTCCCAAGTCACAAGTCCCATGTACTAGACCTTAGGTATATTTGAGAGTTCTCTTCTTCCTAGTTTTCTCCTAAATTTTAGAGAAAGGTTGCATTAATAGTTGTTGGTTTGATAAAATTCTTCTAGTCTTGATCCGTGGATGTTTTCCTCACATTGAAGGTTTTACCACGTAAATCTCGTGTCTACTAGTTTATTTTATTTCTTTCATTTTCTTTCAATATTATTCTTCATTTCATGTTTACACTGAGATTAAGATAGTATCAGGTCGTCATAACATGTCTCTAGGACATTTCACAAACACTTTGCCCAACTTGTTTTTGTTGTGTCAATGCGTTTCTAATCAAATTTATTGCCCTTTTTTAGTTGAATTAAGGATGTTTGTATTTAAACAAAAAGCGAAACTAGTTAGGCTATTTCTCCAATAAGAAAATTAGGGATCTCGCAGAGTAAGATTAAAAAGAATGATCGCGTAAGATTAATCCTCAAAATTAAAAGTATATTTCCAAAAAATTTAGAGCAACATTATTACACAACAAAATTAAAAGAATATAAAATTGAAAAAATATTAAAAAAAAAAAAAAGAAAAAGAAAAAGAAAAAGCTTGGCTAGATATCATAAGAAAAGTAAGGCTATTGTAGCATATTGCAGCAGAGTGATACGACGTACAATGGAGAAACACAATGCCAGGAAAAGCTACAAAAAAGTTGTATTTACTGCAACTCTTTTGTTTGATAAAGATGAATTTTATTACTTGCTGCACCTGTGATGGTTAGGTATAGCAAACATTAAAAATTGTCTTAGGCTTTCAAAATAATTATATTTATGATGTATAATTGTATTGTGCAAGGAAATTGTTAAGATTTATCATATAATATTCAGAGGACTACAAAGTTAATGGAACCTATTCAACTATCCCATGTCATGAAACAATGACCATATGATGAAACTAGATCAATTATATAACAATAACGTGATTGACCGGAAAATATTTAGTTAGTACTCTTATCTAGAGTATATTAATGGCAGAGATATAAATCCTTATATTATAGGCATTTTATATGTAGGGTCCCCTTGGGTACCCATATATAAACCTTTATCTGGGTCTCCTTAGGTATGTCTAGGGCATTGACATGCTTAAAAAAAATGATTGTATTCTAAAATTCTTTATTGTAATTTATTATACTTTTATTATATTTGATTATATCTAAATGAATTAGATCATATTTACTAATTGACAGATAAAATCACATTTACTAATTTTAATAAGACGTTTAATTGTAATTAGATATAATAAAGACATAATAAATCATAATTAACAAATTTAGAATGCAATCACTTTTTTTTTTATCAAATATATTGATATCTGATATGTATTATAGAATGTGTCTTTATTATAAATAGCAAGCTTTGCAGTTATCTAAATAATTTTTTTGTCTGTTCTGCATAAGATTTTTTTATTTTTTATTAGTCAACATAACTATTTTTTATAGTTTTAATATGAAAAAGACAAGGAGATTGATGATAAAGTCAAAGGCAGAAACTATTATTAAACAAATAAAACGAAAAAATAACTTTTATCTAGACAAGACAGGAACATCTAACCGTAGCATTTTGTAACTTCTGCAGCGCACAAATATATGGTTCACTCAATTGATCAGCATAAAATCGGCTTGTACTTGTTTGTACCAAATTCCTGAGTTTAAATCTGGGTGGGGACTAGTAACTATGCCGCTCGGCATCCTCTGAATGACATCAACTACCAGCTGGAATCTAAAGCCTATTAATGGTCAGTCATACAACGATACCTTGGACAATTCTATTCATATAATCCAATAGGCTCTATTAGTCAATTAATTTGATAATTCTATCCAAGTCAAATAATCAACTTGTGGGTTGGATCATTGACAAGGACCCTGGATGGCCAATGAAACAATTGAAAAACAATTAGCAGCGAATCCCCTAAATGTAACATTAATAATTTATTCCAAAGTCAGCAATAAATTTTACAGATGAAATTAAGAGATAAGCTTAGAATAAATATATATTAATTTGTATGTAAAAAATTGTTACATCCATAGTATAATCATTTAATCTGGTATGTTTTGTTAAAATACTAGTAGTTTCTTTCTCTTCATAAAAGTCCCTTCATCCACTTCTAGTCAGTTTTCTGGTTTTATATGGAAGTTTCTGCAAAGTTTTGTACTTTCTATTTCCCAAACCTCTTTTTTTTTTTTTTTTGGGTAGTAATATCTCGAAACCTTGTAACCACTTACTTATTGAAATGTTATCTTAAACAAAAATGGGTTACACTTGGAGGCTGTAAAACGTTTTTTTGTCAATATTCACTATGGTACTAAAAGTTTAGATTGTTGAGTAAGAGCATAATTAATGATATACAACATATCTCCTCACATAGAAAACTGATGTGCTTAACACATGGACCAAGTCAGAATATAGATTCAGATTCAAATACAAAGGTCGAAATGTAGGAATGAAAGCAAATGGGAGTAGCACGGTCAAATTAGAGACCATTATGTCATGACAGTAAATCCAAATGTTCAAATTGTATCATGTGTTAGGGAAAATCAAGTGCTCGCACACAAAGCAATAGTAAAAAACATAAGATTTTTATGTGGTTCGAAAAATCTCCTAAGAAATTTCGTTACTCAATTGTGCAAGTAGAATGGTCAAGTGAAGAGAACCCATTCATTTAAATTACCTAGACATTTCTTGTTAACCAAGTCTCAAATATATAATTGCAATATCAAAAACCTCGGTCTATAATTAAAATCATATTGAATTTCTGAACACATTATTGATTGTAATATCTGAACCTCTTTGACCAAACATTTAAAAATCAAAATTGTCTCTCATTGATTTTGAGTTAAGGAAAGTCAAGGATTCCAAAAGATATCGCTTGCTTTATTCCTTTAAACAAAAGGAGAAAAAAATATATTGCTGTCATTATCCATATATAACATCATTTCCTGTTTGAGCTTTTCGCTCACTGCTTTTTGCCTAAAACAGAGATCCAATGACCTCCCAGATAAAAAAAATGGACAAACATCTACTTTCAACCATGTTTTTTCTAGTTACATCAATGATCATCATATGCTCTGGCTTCATCGATGCGTATCGACTCAAATTAGATTGCCCCGATACAAGTGAAGAATACACTCCGAACAGCACATTCGGTAATAGCCTCAGGGTCGTTCTTCAGTCATTATCTTCCAATACTTCACTAAATAAAGGCTTCTACAACTCCTCTGTTGGAGATGACACTGAACGAGTTTATGGTCAAGCACTCTGTCGAGGGGATGCCACCCCCGCAGCCTGTCATAATTGCATCGAGAATGCAGTACAAGACATCTGGGAGAATTGCAGCCGTGAAGATGTAATCGTGTGGCATGACTTATGCCAAATTCGTTACTCATCCCAGAATTTCTTTTCAATCAATCAGGGATATCATGGAAAATTCCCTGATTCGAACGACCAGAGAAGAAGAATATCGAATCCTATTAGTCTTGATGAAGTTTTGACATATTTAATGCAAAACATCACGTCCGAGGCTTCAACGGATCCATTGAAGTTTGCGGTTGGGCAAATCAACTTTGTGAAAGGCAACAAGGTATATGGGCTTGCACAGTGTACCAGGGACATCTCTACAAGTCACTGCCATATTTGCTTAAGCACTGCCTCATCAGAACTCAGAGAATTCTATGGAGATCGCGAAGGAGGGATTGTTGTTGATTGGAATTGCAATGTGAGATTTGAGATGTACCAATTCTATAACAGTTCAAGTATAGTTTTCTTAACATACCCAACTTCAGGTGAGGACACCCTTTTTGGCTATGATTTTTGAAAGCAATTCATAATTTATTACAATTTCTTTGATAAATAAAGAAAAATAATGACAATCTATAATTTCCTGTTTTTGAAAAGATTTTACTCGTTTTATTCATTTGTGACATCTTTGTTTATGTGTTTACTTTTTTGGATTACAAGTCCAGTGAGATAATTGAATTATTGAAGCCTCAATCAAAAGGTTACTCTTTTGTTTGAACTCAATGTATATAGAGGAAACTAAGTTCCACGTGTTGTTGATGCACATAAGAAGGATAAACAATTGAAATTTGTCCTCCATCTGAAAATAAGCAGAACAAGAAAAGAGCTTCGCATATTAGTTCTAATAAGAATGCTTAAATATTATAGTTAAGCGGATATTAATATTGTGTCAAAGTCGTAGCATATGGTGGCTAGAGCCTTGTTTTATCACTAGCACCTTCTCTGTTGTTTCAACTTGTTTTTGTGTTTGGGCGTGGACCACCTGTCAAGCTTGTTTGTCTTGTACATAAGGATGTATGCTAATTATTAAAGTCTTATTTAACAGTTTAAACTTTTAAGTCTAGCAGTCCTTAATGTAGTTCCACTTTTATTAACGTATAATCATGTTTTGTGGATCTTTGTATTTCATTTTCTTTGCTTTTTTAGGTGAATAGCCTTGTAGTGCTTTAATTACAGCGGTCTTTACAAATCTTTCACCTGGGACCTTCTGCAGATATTAGATTTTGTCAGTGGAATTGTTCTTTGGATTTTGTTAAATTTAAAGGTGAATTAGAACTGAAAAAGCAGTTATTTCATGGAAAGCAGGTGGAAAAAGGAGTATAGGGATGGTTGTGGGGGTCATATGCATGTCTATAGTTATACTACTGGTGTTTATTGGGTCTTGTTTTGTCTATCTCAAGTGGAAGAGAAGAGCACAAACAGGTAGATTTATCTAAATGGCTTCTGGAATGCCATGACTGCATATCAAAATTGGCCTCTACTAAGACTCCTACATACTTTGCAGATGCGGCAAGTAGTCACCTTGTCTTACTACAAAATTTGGCTAGACCAACAACAGTCACCCTTACTCAAGAAGGTGAATTAATAAGTTCTCAGGAATTGCCCTTCATGGATCTGCCAATGATAAGGGCAGCTACAGATGACTTTTCAGATTTAAATAAGCTTGGACAAGGTGGTTTTGGCACAGTTTACAAGGTAAGAGAGAGAACAAAAAATAAAGAAACTGCTTCTAGTTTAGTGTGTCTCAATTGTTCATTCACATGCCTTAATTTCTATGTCTAAGTTGGGATTTTCAGGGTGTGCTACCAAATGGGAAAGAAGTAGCAATTAAAAGATTGTCAAGAAAGTCATGGCAAGGTGTAGAAGAGTTCAAGAATGAGATCATACTAATTGCAAAACTTCAGCACAGAAACCTTGTAAAACTACTAGGATGTGGAATAGAGGGAGAGGAAAAATTTCTCATATATGAGTTTATGCCCAACAAAAGCCTTGATGTCTTTATATTTGGTCTGTCCTTGCCTTTTTATGGATTGACCTATGATACATGTCTTACCTGTATCATCATTTATATCTATATATTTATATATATATTTTTGATTTTCAATTTCAGATTTTGAGAAACGATCAAAACTTAATTGGAAAACATATTACAATATATTATGTGGAATTGCCAAAGGACTACTATACCTTCATGAGGATTCTCGACTTAAAATCATTCATCGAGATCTAAAGCCAAATAATGTGTTGCTAGATGAAGAAATGGTTGCCAAGATTTCAGACTTTGGTATGGCAAGAATTTTTTGTGAAAATCATAACACAGCTAATACCAAAAGAGTAGTAGGAACATAGTATGCTTCTTCCTTTTATCTTCTCTCTTTGTCACCTAATAATATTATCCAGTTAAAATTTGATGATTTAATAAAGAAGATAAGACTATAATGTTTATATTTGAAACAGTGGATACATGGCTCCAGAATATGCTATGGAGGGACTATTCTCTATGAAATCTGATGTTTTCAGTTTTGGTGTCATATTGCTTGAGATCATAAGTGGAAAAAGAAGTAGTGGCTTCTATCATACAGGCCAGGCTCCAACGCTACTTGCATACGTATGGCGACAAATATATTATATATATTCCAGATATCAGTTTTTCCTTCAAATATATTCTAGCCGAAATCAAATAATATGAGTGAGTTGTTTCTTTCAAATGTGAATTTGCAGGCATGGCAACTATGGAATGAGGGGAAAGAACTGGAATTTGTGGACTCTTATCTGATGGAATCATGTTCGATGCCAGAAGTCCTGAGATGCATTCATATTGGGCTTTTGTGTGTGCAAGAAGATCCAGCAATCAGACCCACAATGTCTTCTGTTGTAGCTCTTTTAGAAATTGATCCAACAATTCCTCTTCCTGAGCCGGTACACCCTCCGATTCCTCTGGGTAGAATTGTTCTGGGTGATGAATTTTTAACAACAAATCAATCTGTAAATGGAATGACAGTTTCTACCATCTCACCCTGATGTATATTTATGGGATTTGCATGTTAGTATTTTGGACCTCTTGAAGTGTTTTATAGCCATGAAAGTGATACAATGATCCATAAATGTAATCTTGAATATGTAGCTATATTTGATTGATTAACTGCATAATTTTCTTAATGATGATTGTGTACAAGTCCTTAATTATGTAATACTATGTGCATTTTTATCTTTCAGAATATGGTCTGCTCAATCTCACCTGATGTTAATATTTATTCTCCTTTCAAAACTATGACCTCTAGGATAATTCCCATTTTTTATTCCTCATTGTTTATTTACATCTTTTACAGTAAAAGCTAGAACCTTGGTTATTCTCTTGCAATGGGGGACAATTTTATTGCTTTGTTTTTAACCAATCAAGTCTAGTAGTTATTTTATCCGTTTGGAAATTATCGAAGCACAGATTTTCTGCGTCCCCCGCCACTTAGTTTATCGTGTCTCTAGCACATTTCACGGACACTTTGCCAGCTTGTTTCTTTTGGGTCAATGCGTTTCCCATCAAATTTATTGCTCTTTTTTTAATTGAATTAAGAATGTTTGTATTTAAACAAAAAGAGAAACTGGTCAGGCTATTTCTCCAACAGAAAAAATAGGAATCCCACAGAGTACGATTAAAAAGAATAATCCTATAGGATTAATCCTCAAAATTAAAAATATATTTTCAAAAATTTTAGAGTAACATTGTTACACAACAAAATTAAAAGAATATACGATTGAAAAGAAAAAATAAGGAAAAAGAAAAAGCTTAGCTAGATATGATAAGAAAAGGCTTTCATTGCATATTGCAGCAGAGTGATACGACATACAATGGAGAAACACATTTTCAGGGGATAATACAAAAAGAGTTGTATTTACTGCAACTCTTTTGTTGCCTATACAAATTCATAGTAAATATTAAAAGAAAACGAAAATTCCAAAAACGGTTCGTAGTTTGGAAATGTTTTTATTTTCCATCTCTAGTTTGAAATTTATCCAAAATCGACCTTAATATAAATACTGAAAATAACTCTAAAGGCATATGAAAGGAAACAATACCCCTGATCATCATTGATTCGGTTAAGTTGAAAATATTGACTATTTAACTCCGAGGTCAAAAAGGAAAATGAAATAAAAAATTAATTAAAATATACAAATAAAAATATAAAAAATCAAAATTAATAATAAAAATATATATTAAATTGTTTTAACTAAAATTAATTAAAATAAAATAATATATAATTATTTAAAAAATAAATAAATATCTCCCCTTCTCTCTCTTCTCACCAAGTCATCTTCCCCTCTCCTCTCCCTTTCTCTCTTTCATCTTCTCTCCTTTCCTTTCTTTCTCCCTTCTCTCCTCCCTTGGCGATGACCCTCTTGCTGCTGGTCGCCTCCAAATGATGTTTTATGAGAGATTGATGATGATTGTTGATTGATGGTCTAGGTTTCTAGCCGTTGAAAGCCCACACATTCAACACCATCATCATCCTAAAATACCTAAATAAACCCCTTTCAAAACCCCCCTAACCTTCAACCCTTCTGGTTCCAAACCACTAGACAAGATCATCAAACCTCCCTCCATCAAACCACCAACCCCACCTCTTTCTTTCTTTTCCCAATAGCATTGCACAACTTTTCACCACAAAATGCCACTTTTTGGTAGTGAGAATCATACAATAATTGTCGAGAATATGATTTTGATAAATTTTTTCACTTGAGTTTATATTGGATAAATGGGTTTCATGTAATAGGATTTCGCGATATATTATTCTTAATTGACTTTTCGCTTCATATGTTTCTGGACTCTACATGGATAAATTCACTAAGAACTTGGCTAGAAGTGGTATGTATGCATGTTTTAATATGGTATTTACAAAATTGACTTGTTGTGAACTGTGGTGATGAAGTGATTTATTATGTACAAAAAGATCTTCCTCTAAATTACATCCGCCTGGCTAATGCCGCACTAAGTTTGTTTATTTTCTTAAATGAACATTTCTAAAATTAAAATTTTAAAATAGACGTGTCTACTGCCATTTGGATTAAATTTATACCCAAGACTACAATAATTGAATAACTTTTAACAGTTTCTATGCTTCTCTTCTAGTCCACAATTATATCAGAAGTCAAATCTCAAAACAAAAAATAAAAAATAAAAAATCAATTGTTGACTTATTTGATATTAAAGTTTGTTATGTTAATGAAGTAACCCATTTTAATATATCACCTCGATAACGATGCTACAATTGATTAATTTCTTTTCATAATATTTCTGTGCTTCAAAATTCAACTTTAAATTTTTTCAAAAAATAAAAATCAACTTTAAATTCAAGTGATGGTCCTTCCCCAAAAAAAATCAACTTTAAATTCAAGTGATGATCCACACACCCCCCCCCCCCCACAAAAAAATAATAATAAATTCAAGTGACGATGTTAAATGTACTAAGAAGAAAATGAGGAAAGAAGCAATGATTTCATAGAATGAATAATTTTTATAAGATACTAAAAAATTGAGTAACATCAATTTAGAATTCTTACTGAGATATTTAGTTTTTAATATAATATTTGCACTGTCAATTCGGGTAGTGAATGTCAAGGTTATTGGTTTTTTAAAAACTTGATTTATTCCAAATTCAAAGTCTAAATTTTATTACCATTACGTTATCCTAATGACTAATCTGAATTTGTATTTAGTTTATTCCTGAGGTATGTCAGCCTGCTAATAGTTTTTCCAGTCAATTCAACTACAGTCCGGTTATTGAATGGTTTTGCATCAGTTTTTTTCGTTTTTTCGTAGGTACAAACAACCTCCTCGAAACTACATTCACTTGACTACTGTCATACAAAGTTTCGGCTTATTTGCCTAACCGAGTTTTTTTACTTGTAAGCAATTTCAAAGAATTTACAGACTCTGGATGATAGTAATTGTATAATACGTTATGCTTGTTTTATACGTCCACATGGGTTCAAAAATCAAACCTTGAAAAAGTAAAATGATATAAAGTTCTTAAAACTCTTCCTAGAAAATTCCCATTTAACTATATAATTAGAGACTCCATGAGTGCTTTGTTTGCTTACATAGCTCATTCTGCACTGGAGAAAATACAGTTTCAGCTGCAGTAACAGAGAATTCATTATCTTTATTGTGCAAGCAATTTCAAGAGGCTTGATATGGTTCATATTACAGTTGTTACCATAATCATTCAAATACTTCCTCTCTGTTATCTAGTAGCTGGTTCATATGATCCTGCTTATGATGATATTTATGATCGTAATGATACTATTCCGTACGAAATTTGTTCAAGCACCAGCCATGATGCAGCTGATGGTCCATTCCGAAATAACCTTAAAAGCCTCTTTGAAGCTTTATCTTCAGACGCTTCTAAGACCAAGTCTTCCAATTCCTCTGCTGGAAATGACTCCGAAAGAGTTTATGGACTCTACATGTGCCTCGATTATAAGAGTATAGATGACTGCAACAAATGCGTAGTCGATGCATCAGAAGACATCTCCAAAAACTGTCCAAACAAGACGGAAGCAATTGTGTGGTCACATAACTGTATGTTGCGCTACTCAAGTGAAAATTTCTTTGGCCAATTAAATGTTTCTCAAAACATACGCAAAGCCAATGATGTCAATGTGTCTGAAGACGTCTCTGACAAATATAGATCTGTCTTGAGCAGTACTCTGAGCGATCTTCGCAAGAGGGCAGCTTTTGATTCTGCAAATAACATGTATGTTGCTTCTGGAACAGCTCACGTTACAGATGTGGAAACAATATATGCTCTATTGCAGTGCACAGGAGACTTATCTGCAGGTGATTGTAATTCATGCCTGCAGACTGCTACTAATGATATTTTATCTTGCTGCTCTATTGCACTAGGAGCACGACTTCAAGGTCGTAGTTGCTACTTGAGGTATGAATTGTATGACTTTATTAATGCTGGAAAGGCCACAGGGAAAGGTAAGTACAGTAATTTCAACATAAGAATTGCAAAGATGGTTTTTTTAGAAATCTTAAAGATTGAGCTTTGATTTAATGTTCTGTATTCAGGTAGCCAAAGAGAGTTACAGGTGATTATAATTGTCACAGTATCAGTATTTCTTCTGGTGGCACTCTTAACTTCCACAATTTTCTATCTTGCAAGGAAAAAGGCAATTCGGAAAAGTAAGTATGCTTATAAAAGTTTCTTTTGGATTCTACTTTTTTTTTTTTTTTTTTTTTGGAGTTTTCAATTATAATTTTCTGTTTCAGGAAATTTTCAATCACATAATGGCAGTGACCTCAGGACAGATTCTTATCATCACCAACATATACAGTGCAGGGATGATCTAAAATCCCATGAATTTTATATTAACTTGAAGACCATTCATGTGGCAACCGATAACTTCTCGGAATCAAATATGCTTGGACAAGGTGGTTTTGGTCCTGTTTACAAGGTTATTAATAACATTTTCTAACAAAAAAAAAAAATGCAAATTGCTTATCCATGATATTCATTATATAAATTATGATATATATCCGTTAGTATTCTTATTACTTGAAGGAGAATTACTTTTTCAGGGTAAATTAGAAGATGGAAAGGAGGTAGCGGTCAAGAGGCTTTCCACCGGTTCTGAGCAGGGTACTGCTGAGTTCACAAATGAAGTGCTACTAATATTCAAATTACAGCACAAAAATCTTGTTAGACTTTTGGGCTATTGTGTAGAAGGAGAAGAAAAGCTACTTGTTTATGAATTTATGCCCAATAGTAGCCTTGATGTGATTCTTTTTGGTATGATACTTTCACTATTTTCTAAATTCTTTCAGCTCTATACGCTGCATCAATTTAATTTTCTGAATGCTCAATATATTTTCCTTGGATAGATCGAAAGAAATGTGCGCAACTCAATTGGACCAGACGTCTTAATATTGTAAATGGAATAGCAAAAGGGATTCTTTATCTTCATGTAGATTCTATTCTTAGAATTATTCACAGAGACTTAAAAGCTAGTAATATATTATTAGATGCTGATATGAACCCAAAAATCTCTGATTTTGGAATGGCAAGGATCTTTGCTGGAAATGAAGGTGAAGCCAATACTGCTACAATAGTTGGAACATAGTAAGTAAACTCTTTAATTATCATTTCTTAACATAAAATTATATAACTTTGTTTGAAAAGATGTAGTAGAATTTATTCATACCATGCTATAGATTCCTATGAAAATTAAGTAGTAGGTGCAATCACATAGGTAAATAAATAATATAATATCTCAAATTTTAACCTGTAGATAGATATTAAAAATAAAGATTCAAGGAAATGAATAATAGATATTGTTTAGTGTTTACCATCAAAAGATTTGTTTCTTTTCTCTAGTTAATGTTTTGTTTTTTGCTTGAATAAGTGGATATATAGCTCCAGAATATGCTATGGAGGGATTATATTCAGTTAAATCTGATGTTTATAGCTTTGGAGTACTCTTGCTTGAGGTCATAACCGGGAGAAGGAACTCAGGCTTTCATCAAGTGAATCATGCTCCTAGCCTCCTAGCATATGTAAATTTATCTACCATAAAAAAACTCTGCACTTCATTTCAAGGTGTTATTGCTGCAAATATATTTTAATCCTATTGAGCATGCAATGATGCAGGCTTGGCAACTATGGAATGAAGGCAATGCATGGGAGTTGATCGATCCATTATTGGCTGATGCATGCAACCCAGATGAATTTTTGAGATACTTCCACATTGGATTGTTATGTATTCAAGAGGATGCGTTTGATAGACCTACCATGTCATCTGTTGTTGTAATGTTGAAAGGTGAAATTGTAACTCTTCGCCAACCTGAAAGACCTGCCTTCTTTGTGGGAAGAGTTGCCGATCATCATGAAATAAATAATGCTAGAGATGGCTCTGTTAATAATTTAACAGTTTCTGATATATCGCCTCGCTGAGTGAGGCAATAAGTGGGTTTGATTTGAATACATATGTAGCAGTTCCTTGTCCTGTAAATCAGTGTTAAAAATTTGTAGTTTCTTGTAATTTAACTATTTGGTGCATGTAACTATATATAATGTAAGACATGATTTGTGAGATCCCATTTAGGAATGGAAATAAGTTCAATTCCAGCAGCCCCCTGGATTGGAAAACAACAATTTCTTAATATTTCAATTAAGGTTTCAAATTTCTTTTTGGTCGAATCCATAATATACACTTGAGACATTGAAGCACTACTTTTTAGAGATATTATCAAAATACCCCTCAAAATAAAACTAATGTAAAACCACTTTTTCTTTTATATTAAAAAATGAGGTTCAATGATATTATTTTCCATTTCATTGGGGTTTTCAGATTTCTTTCTATTTTTTAATATTGCTTTGGTTAAAGAAGAAGACATGGATAGGAAATATTGCTGCAATGAAAAAATTATATATAGAAAGAAATTATTCCACAAATTCAACCAAAAGAAATATTTAACAATACTGAAGGGTGCAGGGGGACACAGCAACAGGCAACATATGCCATAAGGTGGTAAATTTACTGGCATAAGACTACTAGATGGCTTTAGATATTTATTTTCAAAATAAAAAATTGTACCTTCTATCACAGGTTATTTAACACAGGCTTGAAGGGCTTAATATAAAATATCAATAAATAGATTTTTTACAAAAATCATTGTCAGGAGAGCTTTATTATCATTATTTTGTACTACAGAATAAGTTGACATTAATTTAATAATTTTAATTTGAAGACTGACCAGTTTTAGTTATATCATTCAACAGCCAGTTTTATATTTATATATTTTCCTTCAGAAAACATTGACCATATTCTACAGGCATCAGCAGCAACAGTATATATTTTGTGGTGACTTTATTGATGATAAATAAATTCAACAAATATTTTCCACTGATATAATTCTGACCCATTGTCACACTACTCTCATTCATCAGAAGTTCGCGTCATTATCAGGAATCTCGTGACTTAGAATCGTCATACATATAAAAGAGTTAGTGGGAATTCGGTATTTTAGAGAAGGCTCACTAGTCATTTTAGACTCAGTTTCTGCAGTTCTTAGAAGGAAATTTCTGCAAAATGTTTTGAGAAGTTGCAAACTTTGATTACGTCCCATTATAAGTTTAACTTGACGTCATTCAGAAGTTATCATTCTGTTAAGGTAAGTATTATCTGATAAACAAAGGAAAAGTCAATCAATTCGTAAATAGATTAAAATATATTAGGGACCGTTAGACCTGTTCTCAAAAATCTCAAAATGTCATGATAACTTGTAAACTATCAGAAAGGATTTTGTCAGTATTGATGTTACGAGTAAAAAATTTGACTAATTGATAGATCGTTATCAGTTAGCCGTTTGAGCAATTGGAATGGGCAAAACAGATTGCATACAGCCTGATGAAGGGCCTTCTACACTATAGAAGAACCATGTGCAGGAACAATATAAAGTCAGGATCAGGTGGGCTAACCTGCTAATTAGTAGTCAAATTCACTTAATGATCTTAGCAATTAGAAGAATTAAGGAATAACATCCAGCTTCTTAGTTGCTAATCATAGGTATCAAGCAGCAATGCTCTTCTCGTTTTGTATATATGAATTTTTGTTCTCATTTCAAATGTAGGAGTAATAATCTAATTGGACTCTATTGTATGATTTGCTTTCATCACTTTAGTTTAAATTGCTGATTTCAGTTTTTGTACGTTTCTGCGCAATTGCCGAAAGTTTTATAAATATATATTGAAATTTTTGTTCTCTTTTCAAATACATGAGTCATATATAATATATTGAGCTCTATTTGTATGATTGGCTTTCACCATTTCAATTCAAATTGTTGATTTCAGCTTTTGTACATTTCTCCACAATTATTAAGTCTCATAAGTTTTCTATCACGTGGAATGGTCAAATCGGAGAACTTGATTAGATACGACTAGGACATTCAATTAACAGCTTGGTTTTTGAAATGGATGATGGCCCGTAAAACAATAACAAATCAAATAGAGATTTCTTGTACTACAAGTGTTGCTGTTACATTAACTATTAAAACATTCAGAAATCATGTAATACTCATGGCGTTGCTTATTGTCTGCATAGATGTGAACCTCTTTGAATAATTATTTCAAAAATGAATTAATAATGGTGCCGGCTAGGGAAAGTCAAGCACCAAAAGAAATTTGACAAATTCTACAAACCATCATTATCTGCAAACTCTTTTATAGTCATTCATGAAAGTTGCAGTTGCTCTTAGACTCTTGTATTTGGATTTTGAGGTTCTGTTTACTGCTCGATCTTTTTCTGAAACAGCGATCCAATGAGCTCCAAAAATCAGAAAATGGAAAACAATTTTCCCTTAGCTATGCTTTTCCTAATAGCATTGGTCAACATCCTGATATGTGCTAATGCAAACCCTCTCGAAAAACTGTGCTTTGGTCAGAATTATGGACTTAACAGCCCATTTGAACATAACCTCAAGCTCCTTCTTCAATCATTATCTTCCAATGCTTCACTAAATGAAGGCTTCTACAGCGCCTCTGTTGGAGAAGACCCTGATCAAGTATTTGGGCAGGCACTTTGTCGTTGGGATGTCAACAAAACAACTTGTCGAGATTGCGTCAAGGAAGCAAGCCAATATTCCTTGCACAACTGCACGAACGTAGAGGCAATGGTATGGTATGAATTGTGTCAAATTCAATACTCATATAAGAGACATTTTGCGATCACATCGGAGTATCATGGAAGACAGCCTGAAACGAGCAAGCAGCGGAAAAGCGTACCAGATCCTGCCAGAAACAAAAAAGCTTTGAATGATTTAATTCCTAAGCTCATAATCAATGCTTTATCTAATTCTTCAAAGCGGTTTGCAGTTGGAGAAATTAATTATTCAGAGGACAAGACTCTGTATGGGCTTGTACAGTGTGCTAGGGAAATTCCTACCAGTGGCTGATCCTCATGCCTTGACAAAGCCTCAAAAGAACTCGGAGACATGTGCGGTGAAAATGAAGGTGGGACTATGGTTAGTGCTAATTGTAACGTAAGATTTGAGCTGCAACGCTTCTATAACGCTTCTGGTATATCATTAACGTACTCAAATTCTTCAGGTGAGGCCATGAGTATGTTATTAATCAGCCCATTATTGTTATGAACTTTAAAACCAGGCCATAATTCATCAGAATTCTCTTTTTGTGTCAAAACAAAAACTGTGGACTCTTTGGTCCACTATTTCATAATAAATTTGTTATTTTTACTTTGTCTTAAATTTGAATGGTAAATCTAAATTGAAAGTAGTCCCTTTCATTGAAAAACAGGCAGAAAAAGGAAAACTGCAATCATTGTAGGAGTTACATGTACGACGGTATTTATGCTTATAGGGTCTTTTTTGATCTATCTCAAGAGGAAGAGAGGAGCACAAACAGGTTGAATTATCTAATGTCTTGATGGGATTACACATCCAATTTTTACAGAACTAAGTGTTTATTATGTGTTGCAGATGACGAAAAAAGCGAGCTTGCCTTGATACACAATTTGGCTAGACCAACAGCAGTCACTCTTACACAAGAAGGTGATTTAGTCAGTTCTCAGGAACTGCCCTTCATGGATTTGGCTATTATAAGGGCAGCTACCGAGGACTTTTCTGATTCAAACAAGCTTGGACAAGGCGGGTTTGGCATTGTTTACAAGGTAAAACTCGATATTTTCTAGATTAGTATTACTCTAAAGTTATTTCATAGACATAGATTCATAGGCGGACCCCAGTGTGTTAGAAAGGGGGACTTGTGCCCCTTCTGGATTTTTTAAAATTTTTAATAATTATTTTCATCTATTACCTTTTACAAAAATTGATATTTTTTTTATATATAATTTTAAATATTTTAATTATAAAAAACTGTAGATTTAGAATTTTATTGATTTTAATTTTTTTAATCCTTATTTTTATTAATATTTAATTTATAACATTTACTTTAAATTTTATTCATATGTTTATCTTCTATTTGTTATATCTCAATAATAATAATAATAATGATATATAACATAAAAAATAATGTAAATGTAATCATAATTTTTATTGAAATAATAATATCTTATTACACATTTTAAATATTGACATCTCTAACTTGATTTGAAAATCAAATCAATAAATTCTAAAATTTTAAATTTTAATTTGTTACATATGATTTTTCAATACACAATCATGATTTATTTTTTATTTTTTATTTGTTCTCTTTTTGACTAAAGAGATATGTTATATTTGTTTAAGTTTAATTTCTAGCCAAAATTTAATTTCTAATTTGAATGTGAAATTTACATAATTGTATTGCTAATGGTTATAATGTAATCATAATCAATAATTAAGTCATCTTGCTTTATATGGATTATTAATTTGTAAAAATGTTATTTCATTTTTTCTTATTCCTTAAAATTTGAGATTTTTAAATTATAAGATTATACATGTGCTTAATTGAATGCAGTATTTATTTTCATTTTTAGTTATTCTGAGTTGTTGGAGATAACTAGAAATTAAATAAAATGAAATTTTCATATTTTGCTACTAAAATTGTTATTTTTAATATTATTGTTAATTTATTAAAATGTCTCATCTAATATGAATTTCTGAATCCGTCATTGCCTAAATTTATGTCTGAAATATGAATTTTCAGGGTGTACTACAAGATGGTAAAGAAATAGCAATTAAAAGGCTGTCAAGGAAGTCATGACAAGGTTTAGAAGAGTTTAAGAATGAAATCATACTAATTGCAAAACTTCAGCATAGAAACCTTGTAAGACTATTGGGATGTGGCATAGAAGGGGAGGAAAAGCTACTTATATACGAGTTTATGTCTAACAAAAGTCTTGATATCTTTATATTTGGTATTGTCCTCACTTTTTTATACATGGATGTAGTGATAATTCAAATAGTTGTGCTAACAAATCCTTCATTGGTTCTCAATTTTAGATTTCGAGAAACGTTCTCAACTTGATTGGAAGAAACGCTACGAAATTATTGGTGAAATTGCCAGAGGACTACTATACCTTCATGAAGATTCTCGACTCAAGATTATTCACCGGGATTTAAAGCCAAATAATGTATTGTTAGATGAAGAGATGGTTGCTAAGATTTCAGATTTTGGCATTGCAAGAATTTTTTGTGAAAATCAAAACACAGCTAACACTAAAAGAGTAGTGGGAACATAGTATGCTTCTTCCTTTTGTCTTTTATTTCTCTTCCCCAAGTAATATTTTCCAGTTAAACTATTACATTATGATTAAGAAGAAAAGACTTATGTTTAAATTGAAACAGCAGGTATATGGCTCCAGAATATGCCATGGGGGATCTCTTCTCTGTGAAATCAGATGTTTTCAGTTTTTGTGTGATACTACTTGAGATCATAAGTGGAAAAAGAAATAGTGGCTTTTATCTTACAGGCCAAGCTCCAACGCTCCTGACTTATGTATGGCAATAATATATATACCGAAATTTAAATGTATTCCTCCAATAAATTTTAGCCAAAATCAATAATATGAATATTGAATACGAGATTGATTATCTTGCATGTGAATTTGCAGGCATGGCAACTATGGAAAGAAGGAAAAGAACTAGAATTTGTGGACCATTTTCTGATCGATTCGTGCTCGACATCAGAGGTCCTTAGATGCATACAAATTGGTCTTCTATGTGTGCAAGAAGATCCAGCGAACAGACCTACTATGTCATTTGTGGTGACTCTATTGGGAAGTGATCAATCGCTAACGCTTCCTGAACCAAGACAACCTGCATTTTCTGTGAGTAGATTTGTTTTGAATGATGAAATTTCAATATCAAATTAATCTATGAATGGAATGATGGTTTCTAGCGTCTCACTCAGATGAATATCGATGGAAATTTAAATGCTGGCATTTTGGTCCTTTTAAAGAAAATCTCTCTGTAGAGGCTAACTGTTTATGCCCACGATAGTATCCAAATGACCGATATGTGTAATAGTGTTCCTTAATGATAAATCAACACAAGTCTTCAATTATGAAATACTGCGCTGCTTTCAAAAAAAGTTATGAAATACTGCACTCATCCTACATCAAATCACTTAAACTAAATAATTAAAATGAAGAAAAATCTATATCATCACTAGCTTAATGTAGTGACAAAAATTTGTACACTAATTAAAGTGGGTACTGCCATGTTACATGCCATAAATTATAAGGAAAATTAAATTTTGATCATGGAGATTATTTTTTTTATTTCCTCAAGATACCACTTACTATAAGGGTACTTTATCACAAAGACACATTCAAGAAAGGTGGTTTGATCATCAGTGATGATTGTTTGGGATGGTGGCCTTTTACACGTAACAACAAGATATTTTCACAAATTGGGCCTCGTAGGTGGGCTGACCTTGTCCTTGACTTCAAACAGACCCACAAAGTTGGAAGCAGAACAAAATATGAAATGGCCCTATTTGCACCCCACTAAAGGTTTATTATTATTATTTTCAAATAAAAAAATTATGTATAAAATAATTCAAGTATATCTTTTCTATAATAATTATTAATGACTTGATTGTGAAAGATAATATCTTTCTCTAATTTATCGATATGAATTTAGATATATCTCTTCTGCAATAATTATTGATGATTTGATATGAGGTTTTGGATTTTAATATTGGTTTTCATTTATTAAAGTTTTTTCAACACAGAATTTATAGACTTTGGACGGTAATAATTGTATAATATGGTATACTTGTCTTATACATCCACATGGCTTCAGAAATCAAACCTTTCAATATAGGGAAACGTTGGCCATAACCGCTGCTTTGTGGAAATTTTAATATAGGGACATCTGTGCCGCGCTTTCAATATAATATTTGCACTGTCAATTCTAATAATGAAGGTCAAAAACGGCTGCTTTGTGGAAATTTCAATATAAGGACATCTCTGCCCTTCCAATATAGTATTTGCACTGTCAATTCTAATAATAAAAGCCAAGGTTACTGTTTCTTGAGAGCTTAATTTATTCCAAAGTCATACTCTCTATAATTTATTATAGAGTGTGACATTGTATTTAGTTTATTCCTTACGTCTGTCAGTCTGCTAATAGTTTTATTGTCAATACAACTAGAGACCAGGCTATTGAATGGTTTCGTGTCAGGCTCTTTATTTTTTTTCCCAAGTACTGACATCTTCCATGAAATCAGAGATATAGGCAAGAATTATCACCAAGTTAGATCAGAAATTTTATAAAATTCCAACAGACTTTTCGTTATTTTTATAGCTTTTTAAAAATTCAATACACATGCATTAAGCCATTAACAATATTTAAATATATAAATAATATTTATCACAAATAAAAAAGTTTATTTCTCCACAAATATAAAATAAAGTGCATTAAAGACTGTATTTGGTATTTTAAAAGAAACATGTAACGTCAACATAATAAACCATTAAGTTGAATTTTACTATTTAAAAAAAAAAAAAATTAAACTTATCAATTATGAATTCTAAATCAATGGATTCAGCAACTCTCTTTCAATGTAAATAACCATGGAGATTGTTAGAAATTCATTTTCCATCTTTGTCAATAAAATTGTTAACATTTATTAATCAATTACAGAATCTGAACCTTTATGTAATTGGGTCTTGGTATTTCAGGCACTTGGAATTAGTCAACATTTTGTATCTATCATGATAAAAAACGTTAACTAATTATTTATTGGTATCAAATTACTTATTGTTGGTATGAAATACGAACAGCCCATGACAGTCTTTTAGGCACACATGAATGTTTGTGGCGTTGTCCGTGAAAGAGTAGATGCTCAAGGTGCTCAATATTGCTGCAATGAAAAAAGTATATATAGAAAGAAATTATTCCACAAATTCAACCAAAAGAAATATTTAACAATACTGAAGGGTGCAGGGGGACACAGCAGCAGGCAACATATGCCATAAGGTGGTAAATTTACTAGCAGAAGACTAGTAGATGGCTTTAGATATTTATTTTCAAAATAAAAAAGGGTTTTAACCAAAAATGACCTTTTTTGGCTAACCCTATTGAGAAATAACCCATCACTTGTTAAGGTTGTGCAGATGGGTTAGTTGTTGGACAAGAATACCCCTGCTTAGTCAGTAAATTACAACTGAGCCATCCCTTATTTCCCTACCAAATCGAATGGCATTGGATTGTCTATTCCCAACCCATTTCGGTGACCCTGAAGGAAAACAAACAGCCATCATCTGAAGGTGTAACCGTCGCCCATCACCGTTGGACGTCAACCCATCAGCGTCGCACCTCAGCTGCAACGACTGTGGCTTCTCATCACCCAAAATTTGTTTCACCGTGACCAACAAAAGTTGTTTCACCGTGGCTCCTCGTCACCCACACATCTCCAGCCACCACCGTCTTTTAAACCTCGACCCACGACCGTGCGAATGCCGAAGCCATCATCTGAAGCCCGACCCAGCCAGCCACCGTTGTTCATTGTCGTCATTTAGTCGGTAAGAAACCCTAACCTACTGACCGTCGGATTTGGAGGAAAAGGAGACCCAGCCACCGCGGAATCTGCTCTGAGTGACGACTCTCCGGTTTGCTCCACCCACCTGTAGTCCCAACGTTTGTGCATTAAGAAAGTGAAATTGTCAGCAACTAGTAGAAGAAGAAAAAGACGGAAGAAACATATAGATGTTGACGGAGGAAGAGGCAAAAGCTTGGATGTAGCAAAAGCAGGAACGGAACAAGGCCACAGTAAGAACACATTGCTTATGGGTTGTTGTGATTGTAGTAGCTTGTGTGATTATATGTTATTTGTAGAGGCAACATTGTGATGTTGTTAACATTTATTATATGTTGTTTTTGAATTTTCTAAATGATTGGTATCGTTCTGTCGTTGTTGGGTTTGGTATAGTGGCGATTGAATTTGCTGCATTGGGTGTTTTTGTGAACAAAATAATTGTGGTTGTGATGGTTAACATTTTGTAGTAGCTTGTGTGGTTATATGTTATTTGTAGAGGCAACATTGTGATGTTGTTAACATTTTTGATATGCTGTGTTTGAATTTTCTAAATGATTGGTATCGTTCTGTCGTTGTTGGGTTTGGTATAGTGGCGATTGAATTTACTGGATTGGGTGTTTTTGTGAACACAATAATTGGGGTTGTGATGGTTTACATTTGGTATGGGTCCTTTTCGATGTCTAAGCTTGAGGTGGGGATTCCCAACCTCGAGTGTGGGAGTCCCAATAAAGAGGCTGGAATTCCCAACCTGTAGGTTGGGAATTCCAATATCGTAGTTGGGAATTATGTATTCGTAAGGAATGCACAACCACGAGGTTGGGAATGCAAACTTCAATGTTGGGATTTAGGTTTAACATAATATTGGAATTGAGGTTGAAACACAACCTTCAGGTTGGGAGTCCCAACAACCATGTTGTGATTCTGACATTGAAGTTGGGATCGAAACATGCAATGTATTATGAGTCGAAACAAAAGGTTGGGTAGCGCAACCTACAGGTTGCGATTAACAACCCAGAGGTTGGGATTTTGGAAACGATAAGTTGACTTTGGGTTGGTATTATATGAGTTTGGGATTGACAACCTGCAGGTAGGGATTTCCAACCTCAGCTTCGTTTGATTCCAACCTGAAGGTATGCATCCCAACTTTCAAGTTTGGATCAATACCTTCAGGTAGGGATCCAAACTTCGAGGTTGGGATTAAATATAAATGCGTGGATATCACATCAATGGATGATCCCAACGTTAAAGTTGGGATCACAACTTGAAGGTTGTGATAAATACGTAGAGGTAGATATCCCAACCTCGAGGTCGGAATCAAACAGAAGTTATGGATCCCAAATCAATGCCTAATCCCAACCTTCAAGCATGGATCCCAGCTTCGAAGTAGGGATCAATACGTGGAGGTAGGGATCACAATCTCCAGGTTCGTTAGAAACCTAGGAGGATCTGAACATCAGGGGATGATCCCGACCTTGAAGTGGTAATCCCAACGTGAAGGTTGTGATCAATACTTGGAGATAGGGATCCCTACCATGACGTTGGGTTATACCCGAGGTATGGATCCCAACACTAGTCGTGGATCCTAACTTTGAACTTTGGATCCCAACGTGTAGATGGTAATCAATACCTGGAGGTAGTGATCCCTACCATGAGGTTGGGATGAAACCCGAGGTATGGATCCCAACATCAGTCGAGGATCCCAACCTTCAAGTTTGGATCCCAACTTCTAAGTTGTGATCAATACCTGGAGATAAGGATCCCAACCTCCAGGTTGGAATCTAACAGAATATATGCATCCTACTATCGATGCCTGATCCCAACCTTAAAGTATAGATCCCTTCTTTGATATTGGGATCAAGACCTCCAGATAGGGTTCCCTACTTCCAGGTTGGTATCAACCATGGGTAAGAATGGACATGAAGGGATGATCCCTACCTTGAAGTAGGGATCCAAACCTTAAAGTTGGAACAATACCTGTAGATAGTGATCCCGACCTCAAGGTTGGGATGAAACCCTCTTTATGGATTGCAACATCAGTCAGTTCTCCCAACCTTGAAGTAGGGATCCCTACCTCCAGGTTGGGATCAATACCTGTGGTTGCAAGTTGTGAAAAAGTCTCAACTTGGAGATGGGGATCGATTGGGATTGGGACCTACAGATAGGGAATGCCTTCGTAATCCCCATCATGTTGGTTGGGAAGCTATTAACTTCAATTGTAAGAGTATCTAAGTCGATCTTGACTAATCTCTAGTGATTGGACATCTTGTCAATTAGTGTTAGGGAACCAGTAATTTTGGAGTTCCCCTAGCACTGTCTTCCCCTCCGTGAACTCTGTACCCATCTCTTTGAATCTTTATTTGAAGTAGATTTCTTCATTTATGTACTATAATATGTTACTTCGTATGCTTCCCCGTAGCTAGTTGAAGCTGTATGTACAATGTATTTTTGACTGTATTCAAGATGATTTAGAGGTGAGCACCAACCAAGCAATTTTTGTCGACATTAGTATAAGTGATAGTACACGTACATGTATTGTGCTAGGAAATCACCGAGCAGCAGTGAAAGTGAAAACAGAATTACTGCTTTAGTGGTGTCGCTTGCGTTGCCACTACTATCCCTACTGTATGTTTTTTAATGTTTTATATTGGTCTTTATATTCTTGTTTTATGTCTGTTTGAATTGAAGTATTTGTTGTTTTAGTTTTTCGATTGAAGTGTTTGGTTTGTTATAACGTGAAATTGCCACTGCTTTTGTTCCATAATATGTTAGGAGATCATTTGAGGTTTTTATATGAATGAATGTGTGTATGTCATGTCCATGTCATGTTCGTTCCTATTTAGTTCGAGTCATTAGTGTGCTAATTAGAAGAGTAACATTTGTTGGGGTCAATGGCATTTTAAAGATTTTGCTTTTTGGTGCGAAACGGGGTAACATTTACCTGATAGTGATTTTAGTGAAGGGAATCACTGCAACCGTAATTGAAATCATGCCATGTGCTACACTGATCTGGGATATTATTTGAATTATCTGATAAGAAGGGCTGGACTGTATGATTCGTAGTATTGAAACAGGATAGTAATGGATCGTGTCTTTGTTTTGCTGGAGCGTGGTGGCTTTGTTCTGGCCTCTCAGTTAAGGATTGTATATTTTTGCTCGTGACTGCATTCTTTCCGAATTTTATTGTTTGTTGAGATTTTGGCTGTTAGATGTGAACTTTTTGGACCATAACCATTAATGAAACCCCTGCCTGGTTTTCTGTTTTACCGTTAATTCAATATCCCCAATGTAAATTATCTATGTGGCAACCCCTGAAACTGATTGGCCATTCACTATGACAGCTACCAATTTGTGTTGTGTTAGTGGAAAAATGAGGTCTGAAATATTATGTTAAGGTTTTAATTTCGACATTATATTTATCTCATTTTCTGTTTTTGCAATCAAATATAGCATATCATGACTTTTGTTTGGTGTCCTTATTTACTTTTTGTGTTATCAGCTGATTGCAGTTCCAACCATTCCGTGGGCGAAGGCTAACATCAATTATACTGGCCAAGCACTCGCGATATCTGCAGGTACAATCAGAAATTTGATAACCTTTTTAGACCTGTCGTAAGTGATGTTGCAGACTCACTTTATGTGCCCTTAGCAGTTTTCTTGATAGAACGAATGGCAATAATATATCAGTACTTCATGTCAATTCTCTGGTTCTATATAGAAAAATACGACTAGATTATTGAAAAATGTTATACGTTAAGCTAAGTCTTACCAAAAAGCAACAATACAGGATTTCTTTTTGTAAAGGGTATTCCTCAACAAATGTTTTGTAACATTAGTGTGTTTGGCTGGGATATGCAAAAAAAATAATAATCATATGCAACTAGATATCCTCAGAAGATTTCATATACAAAACGAAATAAAGGATCCTACAAAATTTATTAGTAGTAAGGTCACCTTGTGCGGATAATTTTTTGAATAAAAAATTGATATGAATCGTATGTGTCCAAATTTGCAGGTTTCTTAGAAGAGAAGGTATTGGGGTAAAGTTTGTGAGTTGGCTACAATCAGACAAGGGGATGCCCTAGAAAAGTTTTCAAAGGAAAAGAGACCTCCGCTTGGTAAAGTTATATACTTCCTGTTGCATGTGTACCTTATTGGAGATTTAGTTGAATGGTCGACTTGTTATTTAGTAGTAGCAGTTGTATATTGATTAAAGATTATATTCTTTTGCATATGGTAATGTATTTGTACTAATCATAGCCCAACTAGGTGTGGAAAAACCTAAAGGATATCAGTCTGAAGAACCACTCTATGTGGAAAGCTTATCCTCAAATACAGGGTGGCAAGGGTAGTCATAGATATAGCAAATTTGGTTTGTTCCTTTTCCATCATCTTAAGATATATTTTTTTCTTTTGGGGGGGCAGAAAATCAACTTAGGATTTTCTTCGTTGGATATTAAGTTCTCAGTAATCCACCAATTTGCTTTAGTTTCAACTATATCAAGGTTTGTCGCAACTGCATTTTTTAAAAATATAATATAATATAGCACATTTGGTCTTGTCATTCTGTGATAGCATCATAAATTCCATTATTGTATGTTTCTATGGCATCAAATAGGCTAACAGCCGGTTGTCAAACTTGCATAGCTGGACATGAGAAAGGTGAATCCATAAAATACATCCCAAAACTTGCAGCTTCCTCGACAAATCCAATAACCAAGGCTACGCTTAGGTCTTTTACTTGCTGTACATGCCTTTTCTGAACTATAAATCATGCTTCATGTTTTTAATAATTTCTGATTGTATATAGCCAAGCACACCAGTAGCGTAGAACTTGCATTAGCAAAATTACATGAAGGTTAAAGTAATGGCTTAATAACTTGGGATCTGCACCTGCAGGGTGTGACATATCTGTTGTTGTAGTACAACATTGCATGAGTTTATTACTTCTGCAATATACAATTACATTGGACCAGTGTAATATATGTTATATGGTATATGTTACAGTGTAATCAGAAAATGTGGTTTGCATTTTTCAATGGGTTCTTTTATAATTGCAGGTGACCGTAAAGATGGATTCTGCTCTGGTGTACAAGATCACAGATGTTCAGCATTTTAGTTCCAAAATTACATGCTTCTCTAAGCTCGGAGCCATCAAAGTTATAGCTGATAAGTTAAGTGAGGTCCAGTTGGAAATGTTCAACAGGTCTTGCTTCGGTAAATTGCTTCACATGAAGGACCTTAAGTTTGCCGGTCAATTAGTGCATAACTTGCTTCTCCGACAAGTGGAATGTGATGATTCGGAGGAGCTCTGGTTTGCACTTCCGAATGACAGTCTGATTCGGTTCTCCATGCAAGAATTTGCAATTGTCACAGGGCTTGATTGTGGGGCATACCCGATAGATGGGTCAGGTGAGGAAGGTACATCCGGTGAGCTGTTTAGCCACAGAATGTTTAGTGGTAGCAGCAAAGTTTCGAACAAAAGTCTGGATGCGACTTTTAGGGGTGCATCTTCGGACAATGACGAGGACATCGTCAAACTTGCCTTGCTGTACTTCTTAGAAACGGTGTTACTTGGCAAGGATCCGAAGAACCAAATTCGAAGGGAGCATATCCGCCTGTTGGATGATATGAATGCATTCAACAAATACCCATGGGGTCGTTGCTGCTATGAGATGACATTGAGTGGAATGAAAAAAGATTTTAAGAAAATGGCTGCCAACGTGGGAAAACGTAATAAAGGGCAGAAGCACAAGACAGACGCTGCATTCTATTCTTTGTCTGGTTTCCCATATGCATTTCAGGTACATCTCATCTGTTTTTGGGTTTATTTTGCTGTGTAAAGTTTGGTGCCTTTGATTCAGACGATTCATGTTTTTTTGTGCACGCATAGGTATGGGCATGTGAAGCGATTCCGACAATGGGGCAACAAATAGCACTTAAATCTACCAATTCGCTGCCCCGAATCCTGAGTTGGAGTTGTACCAGTAGGCTACAATCAGGGGAAATAGTTACGTTGTTGCATCGCTCAGATGTATGTATAGATATTATTAATTGTTATACCAGCCGTCCTTTGTACTTGATGTTTTCAATCATTTCTATTTCCATGTCATGGCAGCTGCAAGCACATCCTACGTTGGAGGCGACGGCTGCAGAGGCAAAGGAGGATTACTTCCAATATTTTCTGACGACGGAGAAGGGTCCAGCTGAGGGGGGTTCTGATAGCATCGCCTCTGATAGCGATGGCAAGGGGAAGCATGACAAGACTGACAAGGCCGGTGTTGGTGGATTTCTAAAGGCGCAGCCAGTTCGACCAGGGTCGTCTGAGCAGGTACAGTAGTTGTTAGGTTTTAGTTTGGTTCTATCAATCGTTTTATCCGACAAAAACCCATCAGCATGACATTAACTGATGCTGGCTACAGGGTGGCAAGGATGGCAGTAATGTAAAGGATGAGCAACTACAAACCATGGTGAAACAGTTGCAGCAGTTTCAGCAAGAAACCAGGAAATCACTACAGCACACAAATAAGAACCTAGAAGAGACAATGCTTCTGGTACAGGAAACAAATAAGAAGGTTGACAAGATTGTAGACTTTTTATTTAGAAACACAGCTGTTCCTACAGAACTTGACAGTCCTACAGCAAAGGTACACTTCAAAATAAGAGCATGGCAGCAAGAGCCGCAAGTAAGTTCTGTGTATTAACATCTAAACATATGGTTGGAATTTTGCTTTACAGGAGAACGAAGAGCTAACGGGTGAAACCAAGGGAGACACTACTGGGGTGGAAGGGGAACGCACAGTTGCGGGCGATAGGAGTGTAGACGGTCTTTACAGTGGGGAAATGGACACATTAGGTGAGAAATTGACAGTGAACCCTACCGTCGCACATGAAGCATGGCAGGCGTCGCCTTCGATTGGTTCGGATGCAAGTGTGAAGATCATACCACAAACCAAACATATCCATAATCCAATAGTAGGGTCACCTTCAATCGGTTCGGACATAAGTATGAGGATCATACCACAATCCAAATTTATTAAGAGAAAGCGGAAAAAGGGTCCACAAATTTCGTCTCCATTTCAGGAAATTGAAGTTGTTCCCAGAAAGCGCACCAAATTCGAACCTTTTCCAGTTTTGTCCGATTCGGAACTTCAAGCTTTTATAGCATGGCGGGACACAGATGTACCTAATGCATTGTATGTTTATGTCCTTCTTACTTTATTCTTAATATATTTTACAGTGGTATGTGCTGTTTCGGGTAACAAGTGTCAACCACTTGAATGTCATTGCAGACCTATGGTTCGCTTGCCAACAGGGGACTGCAGCCAGCAGTGGTTTCAGGCGTTGTCCAAACCCGATGTCTGGTTGGCTGATTCGGTGCGTCAAATGAATATCGCAACTAGGTAAGTTATACATATATTACTCAGTAGCAACATTCACATTTTCCCCGTGTTTCAGCATATGGATGCGGCCTTATGCTTTATTCGATGGAAGTCGATGAGGTGGCCTACGAACAAGATGGAAGCATTCACAACAACAGATATTTTGTTTGGGGTAAGTTTATTGTTTCGTTCCCACTACGCTGCGTGGTTAATCAAGTGACCTTGTTTCCTTACTAATCGAATTTGTAACTTTATTAAATGTAGCAACATTTGCTAAGTAAGTGGGAGTGTTATACCAAGAAAAAACTGATATGGGAAGACGATGACATGTGCATCAGATACGCAATGGGGGAGGTTTCTGGTAGCAAAGATGCATCACGGCAGGTTGCCTGTCGTCCATGGACTGGACTGTCAACGGTACCATACTGAATTTCTGGCATTGCAGTACACTTTTACTGTTATATTACATACACAATCTGAATGCTTGTTGCTATTCTGCACGTCCTGTCTGTAGCTGTACATGCCATTGAATTACAGGGGTGTACATTGGGTCCTTATCAAAGTACACTTCAATGAGCGAACTATTACCCTCTTTGACTCATTGGGCTCGTACGTACGCAATTACAAACAATTTTTGCTACCCATACAAACACTATTGCCACTGCTTCTTCAGAAGACTGATCACTATAGGACAGATACGCGCATGACGGGAGACTGGTATACGAAGGCTGGATGGACAGTGTCACGATGCGAAAAAACGCCACAACAAGAATCAGGGTAAGAGCTGTACCATTCACATTATCTATTTACATTATTTCTACCAACATGTACGATATGTGCTAACTGGTTTGCTGCCACGTTTCTGTAGTAGTGGTGATTGTGGGATATTTGTTATCAAGTTGGCCGAACACATGGCTCACGGTTTGGCGGTGAACTCATTCGACAAATCCCACATACCAGATTTTCGGTTACAGCTAGCTATTGATTTATGGAAATGGTCTGGTCAATTACATGGAGGTAATAATATCCCACAATGCTTACCGGTTTTAAATGGTTACTTTGACATCAAGTTGAAACAGTCCAACATACTCAAAAATCTAAGCGTTATTAATGTGTTGAACAGGTTAGTGGTTCGGTGTCTTCAGTAGTCAGACAGATACGGTTGAAGATAATGTTCCATGACTCCTGACAAAAACTCTAACTACTTTTGTATGCTATAACTTATTGTATCCAAATATGATTGTTGGGAAAATTGCAACTTAGATGCAATGATGAAAGAAGTGTTGTGGTGTGCCTAATGACAGTTGTCCCTGCTAAATTTTCAAACTTATCAGTTACTGAATATCGGTGGGTGCTATTTCAGTCATGACAAAGTAGTGCAACTATTGATTTTGAAATTGGAAATATATATGCACGATTTGAATGGAATAAGAGGCAAAGGAGGATTATAACAGGCTGAATGTTTACAAACGCTATTCGTAACTGTGCATTACAGTGCTCTTTTATCTTATTAAAAGCATTCAATTGTTTACAGGGGGTATTCTGGTTTCTTTGAAGCTGTTTGATACCATAAGGATGATCATCGAATCATTCCTGAATGAACCTAAATGACTTGTCCTTTTAGCATAGATGGTGTGCCTCCACTAATGAGATTTGCAGAATGGATGTGAGGCATTTTGACCCACCTGAATACCAGCATAGATGGCATGTGCCATTAAATCATAAAGTCTGACTTTTCCATCACCCATGATGCTGGCAAAGATCTGCTCTACATCAATCAAAAGCACAGTGGCCTTGAAACATATCCTGTCCTTGGATGTCCAGAAGTGCTAATATTTTGCGCCTCATATTATAGTTAGCACATATGTCCTTTGGTGTTTCTGATAGTGCAGTTTTTGCATTTACTGTGAATAATCACCATGCTTTTGATTGATGTGGCTTCGGTGTGTTGTATCTATTTCTGACCATGTCAAGTTTTGATTTAGTTTTATTACCAACATTTGGGAAGCAGTAGTAGTAATTAAAGTGAAGGTGGGTCTTCCGTTTTCTTTGGATCCTGTTGAAGTGCACTTTTTAAACATCTGTTTTTTTTTTCATTAACAGAAGTGTTTAGCTCATGTTTGCCTATAACCTACTTGTGTATCTTGTATATAACTTTTCTCTTCAATATTTATCTTCTGTCTCTGATACCAAAAAAATTATGCCTACTTGTTGTCAATGCCTGAGATTTTATTTTTTTAAATTAAATAGAACTTAAATATAAACCCGATGTCTCTAACGTCTTATGGTAGTAATATTTGATATCAATACGGCAATAACTCAAATTGCCCATGCTGGAGTTAAATCCAAATTTATTATATCTCATACTGCAACCTTTTTCTACCCTTATCCCATTTTCTTTTCTACATATATGATCATATAGTGTAAGGGGTCTCTGAGTGACATTTCTCACCATCTTAAATAAGTCATATTCCATTTATGATCTTCAGAAGTAGGTCTGCATCAGAGGTTACCAAGCAGCAAATTTTGCACTAATTAAAGAAGCAGGCCTGCATCTGAGATCATATTACCCATCCACCATGTTTTGAACATCTTGATACAAGAAACGGCCGCTTGCGATTCAGGTTTATGAAATAGATTCAACATTAGCACTTTCAAAAACCAATTTTTCCAAATGAAGTTCGCCATAAAGCCATAATAAGCAACTGAAATTAGAGACTCCCACTTTCATCATGTAGTCAGCCGCAACAACATCAAGGACCTCCAACTGGTATTCATCTTCAACACCATCATCCTCTGGCTCACCAGTAGATGGATCAACCTGGTAAAATCAATCCAACTTTTAGCCTTAAAAAGATAATGCTGCAATTGACTCATCAGTATAAATCCTTCCAAACAATTTCTTACGAAGATATACCATAACTGTATCACCTAAATTCACGATACCATTACAAGCCGGCGAGGCAAGAATAGAAGATTGTTTAAAGTACCAAAATGTTACATATTTTATCATTATAACAGAAAAACCAGTTTTATACATGCCTAGTAACAGATAATTCAAATAATGAGAATAAGTTTATAAAAAACAAGTTCCTCATTAAATTTTAAATAGCTTCATCCATTGTGAAACAAAATGGAAAGAAAAGAAGCAACAGATCCTCAATGATAAGAAAATAACATTAGCTCTTTGACAATGAATCTCAGCATGTTAGAAAATTTTCCTACTGCTGGCACCCCTTCGTTTGTCTAATAAAAGCTTCATCATCTTTGGCTTGTACAACCTCACTCAGCAGTTTCAAGAAGATGTCATCCGCTCTTGTAGGAGTAGATGGTTCACATGTTACGCTCTGCAAAACCTCAGTTACTGAGACATGAAGGTCAAGTTCAGCAAGTAGAGATATGACTTTCTCCTCTTCGTCATTGGACCATGGAATGGCTGTTAGGTACTCCAAGCACGACAGAATCCCTGAACCAAACATGATAGTTGCACACACCTACAATAGAGCACTAATATTACATAAGTTCCACTACAACAGAACTGAGGAAATATGGATGTTTTTATCCAATAAATGAGCAATAAAGCAATAGCATCTACATACATAGCACTGGTTAAAAACCTGGCAGCTGATAGTATTAAGGTTCGAACAACATATGCTGGACAACAAACTGATTAAAGCTAGATATGCATACTGTTATTTCATGTCCTAACTATTCATTAATTACTTTACACAATAATAAACCTTTTTTTTACATTTGTCTTACTGGGTTCTCAAAAGCTAACGATTAAGTCTAAGTAACGCAAGAACTCATGACAAGTTTCTTTTTTATTCAATTACAAGCCACGTATAATGAGAAAATAAAAATTCACTCTGGATTTATTTTATTTCCGTTACATGTTCACATTATGTCAAAAAGATAACCATTTTGCCATAACAAGTAACTACAACTACATGCATTCCTCATAACTTTTAAATCAATTTTATCAACTACCATCCAATTCATAGAATTCAGACAACCAATGCTCTAGCAAACCAAGATAGCAGGACAGAAATTTACTACTTCCATACAAAAAAAAAAATTACTAAATAAATACAACAAAATAAACATTAAACATACTGAGTTGTGAGGAATCCTCAAACATCCCATTTTCTATCCTTTTCAGACAACGACTCACTTACCATCACTGACTGCAAAATCAAACCAAAAAAACATACTCATGAAGACTCATGAGCCAAAACTAAAAACCAATACCCAAAACGCCCATTTCAATAAACCCCATAAAGAAAGACAAAATTTCTAAGTCCATTTACTTTACTAAGATCAATCAACCACCAACATCAACATATAAGCAGTCATTATACAAAAACATAATAATAGAAACATGTGATGATGTACATATATTTATACATAAATATATATACCTTCAAAAGAGCCAATACCTTGTCAAGATTCTCACCAAGCAACCTCTTTTTCATGTGATCACAAAACATCAACACCCCAGCCTCCACTTAGACCTCCACATCATCACACTCACTTATCTCCACTATATGCATCATCTCGCCAATTTCTCAGCACACTCTAAACCCACCTTTGCCCACCACACTCAACCTCACATCCCCCGACCCCACCCCATGATATATAAACCCCCATCACCATCCAAAAACCCCTTTTAACGTGACACTAACTGGCCAGGCGAGGGAAATCTACAGCTTTTAAGTTGCAAACATCATTGATGCAATGCACAACTTGTTTTGAAGATGCAGCATACTGCTGCAGTCTGCTCCATGTTTATCATTTGACCTGTTTCTGGTGCAACCATTTGCTTCCTCTTGACGCTCTTGACCCTGACTTTAACAATATTAGGACAGATTCAGCCTCTGTAACCAAACTCGCACAACTTTCAGCCTGTCTTAAAAACGCCAACCTACAGCGATGAGGCTGAAATTATGACATCCAACTGCAGCTTTTCAGGTTAAGGACATAATACAAACCAATTACATTATAGACAAAACAACAACTTTAAATCAATTGCAGTACACTTCACAACATCAGAATATAAGAAGTTGCTGTCTTACGCTGTCAATTCTACAGCCCATTTCAGTGCAGTTGCTGGTCATACTGGAATAGGTGTCCTACACTTTTGTCTATTGTGTCCGAAGCCACCACATCTACTGCACTTTGTTTGCTTCTTGGCTTCACCTTTTGAAGGTTTTCTTTTTTTGGAAGGTCGTCCACGTGGCTTACGACCTTCAGGTGGTAGGACAATAGGAACTTCAACATGTTCAGGCCAAATCCAGTCATCTTCATGCCCAACCGGATGAATTGAAGCTGCATACGCTTCTACTAAAGTTTCCACGCTATAGTACAAAGCGCAGTAGTCATAACAAGATCTGTGGCGACTACTACAGGCTGCTAGTGCATGTGCACATGGCAGTTGGTCTAGCTGAAATTTTTTGCACTCACACGTTCTATTCTGCAGGTTCACAACTGGGTTCAGATATTCATCTATGACAAGATACTTTTCCGAATCAATAGGTCGCACAGGATAAGTAGATGCTTTCTTCATCCTCTGTCGCAGCTTTGCTTCAACCCAACAGGTCATTGGCGTAGGCATTTTCGCAGCTTCCTCACGCCTTTCCCAAAACCATCTTTGAAGTACACCACGTATATGCTCAATTAACTTCGTGATCGGTAGCTCTCGTGCCTCCTTCAAAATGGCATTCAAACACTCTGCAATGTTTGTTGTCATTATGGAATATCTTCTACCATCAAACTCACATCTAGCCCATTTGGTAGGTTCCGCAACCATCAAATATTGAGCTGCATTGTTATTAACTCCTGCGATTTGGGACATACGCGCATTAAACACTGCAACCCGGTATGCTTTGGCAGCCTTGTAAAACAATTGCTGCACATCACTACCTTTACAATTGGCCTTCATGTTTTGTCCCAAGTGATACATACATATTCCGTGCAATGCCCTTGGAAATGAATGTTCAATAGCTGTTGCTATGCTTGTGTTTCGATCTGAAATGAACACAAGATCCGCAACTTCTCCAATACACCCATGCAACTTTGTCATAAACCAAATCCATGCATTATCATTTTCTGAATCTCCAATGCCAAAAGCTAATGGGTACACTTGGTTATTTCCATCCATGCAAGTCGCAATAAATAGGGTACCTTTATACTTGGATTTTAGGAATGTTCCATCAACGGCTATAACGGGCCGAATGGAAGTTTTAAATCCACCAATCGAACCTCCTAATGCCATGAAAAAGTACTTGAATCGATTGGAATCATCACATTCAATGTGGGTGATAGTCCCTTGATTTTTCATTTCCAACATCGCACAATATAACGGAAGCACACTATAAGACTGCTCCGGTGATCCCCTTGCTAATGTCATTGCAACCTCTCTAGCCCTCCATGCTTTATTATAATTACAACTCAGTCCATACCTTTTCTTCATGTCCTCGACTATGTCGTTCGGACGATAACACTGAGAAGCACCCTCATACTTCCATTTTATGCAATGCCCAATCAATTTACTTGTTGCTTGCGGACGGTGAAAAACGAGCGCATCAAGAGAACAACTGTGGTCCGGATTGTACTTCCGCACCCGAAAAGCTTCTGACCCCACAAGTTTTGTTGCACGCAGCCACCACTTGCAACTTTTCTCCACACACGCCATAACCAATAACTCTTTCGTGGATTTCTTCACTCTTATATTAAACTGTCTACCCACGGCTAACATTCTTATATTCAGTTGTAGCTCCTCCTTATTGGAGAATATATCACCGGCCCGAACTTCTTTAACACTGTTGGACATACTATCAATACGGCCATAATCTATTGCCTTAGGAATCGAAGATATCGTTGCAACATGACCATCCCATTCAACTTGTTCTGATTTCAGCTTCTTCTCTTTTGAATTGTCAACCCTATCAATTGGTGATGGTTCTGTAGGTGTCAATGGAGATGTACACACATCTGCAGCTTCACTTCCTAAATTAACAAATCCAAGGTCTCCATTGTTATCAACCTCTAACACACGTTCATCGCTCATTATCAGTTCTGCAGTAGTCGGTACTTCGCTGCCCAAACATTTTACTGTGCCATCTTTTACTCCATCATTGCTGCCCCATTCTTCCGCATCTACAAATGCCGTTGATGTGGAGGCACCCTTATGTTCCATTGTAATGCATAATGGATTCCTCGTCATGACATCACTCACTTCAGCGATAAAGAACTCAACATCACTATCATTCAACACATCAATTGGTGGGGCGGCATCACACATTTTATATTTGAACTTCATCATAATTGCAAATTCAGCTTCGTTTATATCAAGTGCATGACATACCGCATCGTGTAATTCTTGATACGCTGCTGTCCTCGACAACAAAATTCCTTTTGTCTTCCCACCTTCGTACATAACGTTTCCTCCCTTATTCAGCCACGCACCATTATATTGCAATGCAACCCGAACTTTATCCATGACCTTCAACCTGTCAAATGAAGGCAACATTGTGGTTACTACTTATATCTAAACATTGCTTCCTCCTATTTTGTCCCAAACAAGCACCTCAACTCTCACAATCTCCCAAATAATTGCAAGTTGTATTTCTTATTTTTTTCTTACAAACAAATTGCATATATGTAAACAAAACAAACATTTGTAGACATTCTCAGCTGAATTTCTTTTCACTTTCAGGTTGAGATTCTTTATCATGTTGCATTCTCAATCACCAATGATATCTCTCAGCCTAAACGCCATCCCAACCTTCACGTTGGGAATCCCAACCTGAAGGTTGGGATTACCAACCATTGTTTTTCATGCAACCCACTACTTACATTACAATATCAAACACCACCAATGCAATCATTTACAATATTTGAACTAAACATTCAACATTAATGACTACCAATATAGTCTAACTTACTCATTCTATTAATACCCACAACGCCATACACAAATTACATCAAACATACCCACAAAAGAACAACTCAAATAAACTTACCACATGCGGATATCCATAGCAAGTAAAACTGATCTACAAAACTTACCACCTACAGAGAAGAAGTCGCTATAGCAAACAAGATGTCCGACAGCTATGGCGTAGTATAATGTCGTCCAAAACCTCACTCACTCCTTCTACCTGCCGTCGAAAGAGAGACAACACTTTGGGTGTCGAACTGAGAAGACAGTAGCATGTGGAAACTAAGAAGCCCGATTGAGGTATGGGAAGAGACAAAATCGAAGCCTACATTCGACGGGAGGGTAACATCATACTAACTAGACACAAATGGAAATTGAAGCAAATGGGTTGTCCATGCATTTGAGAAGTTGTCGGGTTATCATGCATGGAAGCTCACAACACACTAACAAGATGCAAATGGAAGAAGAACCAAGTTAAATGCATGCATTTCAGCAGCTCGCGCAGACTCACTTTATGGAGGCTCACAACACACTAAGAACAGGCAAATGGAAGAAGAGAAAAATGGGTTATGCATGTATTTCAGCAGCTGGGCAAACTGGATTAAGAGACAAATGAGTTATGGAAGCTCACAACACACTAACAAGAGGCAAATGGAAGAAAAGCCAAGTTAAATGCATGCATTTCAGTAGCTCGCACGTTCACAGGCATGGAGGCTCACAACTCACTAAGAACAGGCAAATGGAAGAAGAGAAATATGGGTTATGCATGTATTTTAGCATCTGGACAAATTGGATGAAGACATAAATGAGTTATTGATGTATTTCAGCAGCTAGCGGGTTAGGATGTCATTTATGGCGCCCATTTTTCCTTTAGGGTATTTTTGTCCATTCGATGTCTTTTTTTAAGAATATAAAATTATAAGGTCAATTTTGAGGAGGCTCTTTCCAATTGGGTCATTTCATACATTTACTCAATAAAAAATTGTACCTTCTATCACAGGTTATTTAACACAGGCTTGAAGGGCTTAATATAAAATATCAATAAATAGATATTTTACAAAAATCATTGTCAGGAGAGCTTTATTATCATTATTTTGTACTACAGAATAAGTTGACATTAATTTAATAATTTTAATTTGAAGACTGACCAGTTTTAGTTATGTCATTCAACAGCCAGTTTTATATTTATATATTTTCCCTCAGAAAACATTGACCATATTCTACAGGCATAAGCAGCAACAGTATACATTTTGTAGTGACTTTATTGATGATAAATAAATTCAACAAATATTTTCCGCTGATATAATTCTGACCCATTGTCACACTACTCATTCATCAGAAGTTCGCGTCATTACCAGGAATCTCATGACTTAGAATCGTCATACATATAAAAGAGTTAGTGGGAATTCGGTATTTTAGAGAAGGCTCACTAGTCATTTTAGACTCAGTTTCTGCAGTTCTTAGATGGAAATTTCTGCAAAATGTTTTGAGAAGTTGCAAACTTTGATTACGTCCCATTATAAGTTTAACTTGACGTCATTCAGAAGTTATCATTCTGTTAAGGTAAGTATTATCTGACAAACAAAGGTAAAGTCAATCAATTCGTAAATAGATTAAAATATATTAGGGACCGTTAGACCTGTTCTCAAAAATCTCAAAATGTCATGATAACTTGTAAACTATCAGAAAGGATTTTGTCAGTATTGATGTTACGAGTAAAAAATTTGACTAATTGATAGATCGTTATCAGTTAGCCGTTTGAGCAATTGGAATGGGCAAAACAGATTGCATACAGCCTGATGAAGGGCCTGCTACACTATAGAAGAACCATGTGCAGGAACAATATAAAGTCAGGATCAGGTGGGGTAACCTGCTAAGTAGTAGTCAAATTCACTTAATGATCTTAGCAATTAGAAGAATTAAGGAATAACATCCAGCTTCTTAGTTGCTAATCATAGGTATGAAGCAGCAATGCTCTTCTCGTTTTGTATATATGAATTTTTGTTCTCATTTCAAATGTAGGAGTAATAATATAATTGGACTCTATTGTATGATTTGCTTTCATCACTTTAGTTTAAATTGCTGATTTCAGTTTTTGTACGTTTCTGCGCAATTGCCGAAAGTTTTATAAATATATATTGAAATTTTTGTTCTCTTTTCAAATACATGAGTCACATATAATATATTGAGCTCTATTTGTATGATTGGCTTTCACCATTTCAATTCAAATCGTTGATTTCAGCTTTTGTACATTTCTCCACAATTATTAAGAATCTCATAAGTTTTCTATCACGTGGAATGGTCAAATAGGAGAACTTGATTAGATACAACTAGGACATTCAATTAACAGCTTGGTTTTTGAAATGGATGATAGCCCGTGAAACAATAACAAATCAAATAGAGATTTCTTGTATTATCAGTGTTGATGTTACATCAACTATTAAAACATTCAGAAATCAAATCTAGAAATTATACATGTAATACTCATGGCGTTGCTTATTGTCTGCATAGATGTGAACCTCTTTGAATAATTATTTCAAAAATGCATTAATAATGGTGCCGGCTAAGGAAAGTCAAGCACCAAAAGAAATTTGACAAATTCTACAAACCATCATTATCTGCAAACTCTTTTATAGTCATTCATGAAAGTTGTTGTTGCTCTTAGACTCTTGTATTTGGATTTTGAGGTTCTGTTTACTGCTCGATCTTTTTCTGAAACAGCGATCCAATGAGCTCCAAAAATCAGAAAATGGAAAACAATTTTCCCTTAGCTATGCTTTTCCTAATAGCATTGGTCACCATCCTGATATGTGCTAATGCAAACCCTCTCGAAAAACTGTGCTTCGGTCAGAATTATGGACTTAACAGCCCATTTGAACATAACCTCAAGCTCCTTCTTCAATCATTATCTTCCAATGCTTCACTAAATGAAGGCTTCTACAGAACCTCTGTTGGAGAAGACCCTGATCAAGTATTTGGGCAGGCACTTTGTCGTTGGGATGTCAACAAAACAACTTGTCGAGATTGCGTCAAGGAAGCAAGCCAATATTCCTTGCACAACTGCACGAACGTAGAGGCAATGGTATGGTATGAATTGTGTCAAATTCAATACTCATATAAGAGACATTTTGCGATCACATCGGAGTATCATGGAAGGCAGCCTGAAACGAGCAAGCAGCGGAAAAGCGTACCAGATCCTGCCAGAAACAAAAAAGCTTTGAATGATTTAATGCCTAAGCTCATAATCAATGCTTTATCTAATTCTTCAAAGCGTTTTGCAGTTGGAGAAATTAATTATTCAGAGGACAAGACTCTGTATGGGCTTGTACAGTGTGCTAGGGAAATTCCTACCAGTGGCTGCTCCTCATGCCTTGACAAAGCCTCAAAAGAACTCGGAGACATGTGCGGTGAAAATGAAGGTGGGACTATGGTTAGTGCTAATTGTAACGTAAGATTTGAGCTGCAACGCTTCTATAACGCTTCTGGTATATCATTAACGTACTCAAATTCTTCAGGTGAGGCCATGAGTATGTTATTAATCAGCCCATTATTGTTATGAACTTTAAAACCAGGCCATAATTCATTAGAATTCTCTTTTTGTGTCAAAACAAAAACTGTGGACTCTTTGGTCCACTATTTCATAATAAATTTGTTATTTTTACTTTGTCTTGAATTTGAATGGTAAATCTAAATTGAAAGTAGTCCCTTTCATTGAAAAACAGGCAGAAAAAGGAAAACTGCAATCATTGTAGGAGTTACATGTACGACGGTATTTATGCTTATAGGGTCTTTTTTGATCTATCTCAAGAGGAAGAGAGGAGCACAAACAGGTTGAATTATCTAATGTCTTGATGGGATTACACATCCAATTTTTACACAACTAAGTGTTTATCATGTGTTGCAGATGACGAAAAAAGCGAGCTTGCCTTGATACACAATTTGGCTAGACCAACAGCAGTCACTCTTACACAAGAAGGTGATTTAGTCAGTTCTCAGGAACTGCCCTTCATGGATTTGGCTATTATAAGGGCAGCTACGGAGGACTTTTCTGATTCAAACAAGCTTGGACAAGGCGGGTTTGGCATTGTTTACAAGGTAAAACTCGATATTTTCTAGATTAGTATTACTCTAAAGTTATTTCATAGACATAGATTCATTGGCGGACCCAATGTGTTAGAAAGGGGGACCTGTGCCCCTTCTGGATTTTTAAAAATTTTTAATATTTTTTTTTCATTTATTACTTTTTACAAAAATTGATATTTTTTTATACATAATTCTAAATATTTTAATTACAAAAACAAACTGTAGATTTAGAATTTTATTGATTTTTATTTTTTAATCCTTATTTTTATTAATATTTAATTTATAACATTTACTTTAAATTTTATTCATATGTTTATCTTCTATTTGTTATATCTCTATTATAATAATAATGATATATAACATAAAAAAATAAGTGTAAATGTAATCATAATTTTTATTGAAATAATAATATCTTATTACACATTTTAAATATTGACATCTCTAACTTGATTTGAAAATCAAATCAATAAATTCTAAAATTTTAAATTTTAATTTGTTACATATGATTTTTCAATACACAATCATGATTTATTTTTTTATTTTTTATTTGTTCTCTTTTTGACTAAAGAGATATGTTATATTTGTTTAAGTTTAATTTCTAGCCAAAATTTAATTTCTAATTTGAATGTGAAATTTACATAATTGTATTGCTAATGGTTATAATGTAATCATAATCAATAATTAAGTCATTTTGCTTTATACAGATTATTAATTTGTAAAAATGTTATTTCATTTTTTCTTATTCCTTAAAATTTGAGATTTTTAAATTATAAGATTATATATGTACTTAATTGAATGTAGTATTTATTTTCATTTTTAGTTATTCTGAGTTGTTGGAAATAACTAGAAATTAAATAAAATGAAATTTTCATTTTTTGCTACTAAAATTTTAGTTATTTTTAATATTATTGTTAATTTATTAAAATCTCTTATCTAATATGAATTTCTGAATCCATCACTGCCTAGATTTATGTCTGAAATATGAATTTTCAGGGTGTACTACAAGATGGTAAAGAAATAGCAATTAAAAGGCTGTCAAGGAAGTCATGGCAAGGTTTAGAAGAGTTTAAGAATGAAATCATACTAATTGCAAAACTTCAGCATAGAAACCTTGTAAGACTATTGGGATGTGGCATAGAAGGGGAGGAAAAGCTGCTTATATATGAGTTTATGCCTAACAAAAGTCTTGATATCTTTATATTTGGTATTGTCCTCACTTTTTTATGCATGGATGTAGTGATAATTCAAATAGTTGTGCTAACAAATCCTGAATTGGTTCTCAATTTTAGATTCTGAGAAACGTTCTCAACTTGATTGGAAGAAACGCTACGAAATTATTGGTGGAATTGCCAGAGGACTACTATACCTTCATGAAGATTCTCGACTCAAGATTATTCATCGAGATTTAAAGCCGAATAATGTATTGTTAGATGAAGAGATGATTGCTAAGATTTCAGATTTTGGCATTGCAAGAATTTTTTGTGAAAATCAAAACACAGCTAACACTAAAAGAGTAGTGGGAACATAGTATGCTTCTTCCTTTTGTCTTTTATTTCTCTTCCCAAAGTAATATTTTCCAGTTAAACTATTACATTATAATTAAGAAGAAAAGACTTATGTTTAAATTGAAACAGCGGGTATATGGCTCCAGAATATGCCATGAGAGGTCTTTTCTCTGTGAAATCAGATGTTTTTAGCTTTGGTGTGATACTACTTGAGATCATAAGTGGGAAAAGAAATAGTGGCTTTTATCTTACAGGCCAAGCTCCAACGCTCTTGACTTATGTATGGCAATAATATATATACCGAAATTTAAATATTTTCCTCCAAATAAATTTTAGCCAAAATCAATAATATGAATATTGAATACGAGATTGATTATCTTGCATGTGAATTTGCAGGCATGGCAACTATGGAAAGAAGGAAAAGAACTAGAATTTGTGGACCATTTTCTGATCGATTCGTGCTCGACAACAGAGGTCCTTAGATGCATACAAATAGGTCTTCTATGTGTGCAAGAAGATCCAGCGAACAGACCTACTATATCATTTGTGGTGACTCTATTGGGAAGTGATCAATCGCTAACGCTGCCTGAACCAAGACAACCAGCATTTTCTGTGGGTAGATTTGTTCTGAATGATGAATTTTCAATATCAAATTAATCTATGAATGGAATGATGGTTCCTAGCGTTTCACCCAGATGAATATCGATGGAAATTTAAATGCTGGCATTTTGGTCCTTTTAAAGAAAATCTCTCTGTGGATGTTAAGTGTTTATACCCATGGTAGTATCCAAATGACCAATATGTGTAACAGTGTTCCTTAATGATAATTCAACACAAGTCTTCAATTATGAAATACTGCACTGCTTTAAAAAAAATTATGAAATACTGCACTCATCCTACATAAAATCATTTAAGCTAAATAATTAAAATGAAGAAAAATATATATCATCTCTAGTTTAATGTGGTAACAAAAATTTGTACACTGATTAAAGCGGGAACTGCCATGTTACATGCAATAAATTATAAGGAAAAATGATAATTTTGATCGTGGAGAATTTTTTTTTTCTTCAAGATACCACTTCTCATAAGAGTTCTCTGCCACCAAGACACATTCGAGAAAGGTGGTTTGATTATGAGGACTCGAAGAGATGAAAGCTTTTGGTGATCGTATCGGATGTTGGCCTTTTACACGTAACAAGAAGATATCATATTTGGGCCTTCTTGACATTTTCACAAAACTGGGCGTCTCTTTGGGCCTCGTAGATGGGCTTACATTGTCCTTGGCGTCAAACAGAACCACAAAGTTGGAAGGAGAACAAAATATTAAATGGCCCTATTTGCACCCTACTAAAGGTTTATTATTATTATTATTATTTTCATATAAAAAATTATGTATAAAATAATTCAGATATATCTTCTCTATAATAATTATTAATGATTTGGCCGTGGAAGACATTATCATTTTTTAATTTGTTAATATGATTTAAGTACGTCTTCTCTGTAATAATTATTAATGATTTGATATGAGACTTTAGATTTTAGTATTGGTTTTCATCTATTAAGGTTTTTTCAATACATAATTTATAGAATTTGGACGATAACAATTGTATAATATGGTATACTTGTCTTATACATCCGGATGGCTTCAGAAGTCAAACCTTTCAATACAGGGAAACGTTGGCCAAAAACCGCTGCTTTGTGGAAATTTTAATATAGGGACATCTCTGCCGCCCTTTCAATATAATATTTGCACTGTCAATTCTAATAATGAAGGTCAAAAACGGCTGCTTTGTGGAAATTTCAATATAAGGACATCTCTGCCCTTTCAATATAGTATTTGCACTGTCAATTCTAATCATGAATGTCAAGGTTACTGTTTCTTGAGAACTTAATTTATTCCAAAGTCATACTCTCTATAATTTATTATAGCGTGACATTGTACTTAGTTTATTCCTGATGTCTGTCAGTCTGCTAACAGTTATTTTGTCAATAACAGACCAGGTTATCGAATGGTTTCGCGTCAGGCATTTTTTTTCTTTTGTTATTGTTATTGTTTTTATTATTATTATTATTATTATTATTATTTATCCAAGTGCTAACATTTCCCTTCAAACCAGAGATGTAACCAAGGATTAATAGCAAGATGGCTAGAACTTTATAAAAATTTCAGCAGAGTTTCTGCTATTTTTATAGCTTCCTAAAAATTCAATACACATGCATTAACAACGTTTAAATATACAAATAATATCTATCACAAATAGAAAACTATGTTTCTACACAAAATGATTATATAATATTTCAAAAATTACAAATATAAGATAAAATGTATTATAGATTGTATTTAGTACTTTAGAGAAAAAAAAACACACAATGTAAACACAATAAACTACTAAGTAAGTTGAATTTTATGATTTTTTTTTTTTTTAAATTAAACTTATCAATTATGACTTTTAGACCAATAGGTTTAGCAACTCCCTTTCAATGTAGATAACCATAGAATTTGTTAGAAATTCATTTTCCATCTTTGTTAATAAAATTGGTAACATTTATTAATTAATTACAGATTTTGAACCTATATGTAATTGGGTGTTGGTATTTCAGGCACTTGGAATTAGTCAACATTTTGTATCTATCATGATAAAACATATTGAAATTCAATTTAGATCAAATTATTTATTGTTTGTATGAAATATGAACACCCCATTACATTGTTTTAGGCACACATGAATGTTTGTGGGGTTGTCCGTGAAAGGGTAGATGTTTAAGGCACTCAATATTTAAATAAAATATATATATATATATATATATATTTCAAATGGGCTAGGGTAAGCTTGAGCTCACCCTAGCCCAAATAGTCCTCCGTCTCTCCTTGAAACTACATTCCTCCAAACAGAACCACAGAGTTGGAAGTAGAACAAATAGGGTTAAATTGAAAATTGATCCTTTTTTGAAGTCTTAATTGAAAAATAACTTTTTTTTTGGGTAATTCTTTGAAGATTGATTTTTTTTGGACAAGAATACCCTTGATTACTCTAGCCAATTACCATTGATCCACCCCTTTTATGTGTCACAATCACTCTCTCTCTCTACCAAACTTTTTCTCTCATTCTCTCTCTTGGAATCCTAACACATCGTCGCACCTCCTCATCGTTGGACTTTACCTCTGCACTTGTACCCACCATTGTTTGAATCCACCGAAATACATTGGAAACCCGACCCATCCATTAGCGTGCACTCTCTTTCTATCCAACCTTTTTCTCTCACCATCACACCTCACCGATTCTTGACCTCCACCCACCACCATCCGAATGCCAACATTGAACATTGGAAACCCAACCCACCTACCGTCATTCACTCTCTCTCTCTATCTAGCCTTTTTCTGTCATTCTCTCTCTAAGAATCTCTAACTCATTGTCGACCTTACATCTCTTCCACCCACCACCATTCGATTCCAAACAAAAGTCGAACTACCCACTGTCAAATTTGCTCTCAGGGTCGACTCTCGGCTCTCTTTCACTTATCCACAACCTATACGTCTCTCCATTACGAATAAGAAATTGTCAGAAGAAGTAGGAGAAGAAGACGAAAGAAGAAGGAAGAAGAGGAAAAAAGTTTAAAGAAGAAAAAGCAACAGTTTGAAGCTAAGTGAGAGCTGCGACAGCCAAACAAAAACTCCACAGTAAGAACACATTGCTTATGGGGTGCTTTTATTCTAAAAGGTTTTATGGTTGTAAGCTTTTTGTAAGCTAAACACTTTGACGTTGTTAAGATCATTGACTTTGTGTTTTGAATTTTGTAAACGATTCCATTCGTGGAGTCTGATATGGGTATTGTGAATAGTGGATTAAATTTCAACCTATGAGTTTGGTTTTTATTAGATAATTAATTGGGGTTGTGTTGGTTTACGAATTGGGATATTTGTAATCAATTGCAAATAATCTCGACATTAGGACTCCAATTCCTAACTAAGGCTATCAAAGCTCAGGTTAAGCTCTAATTGTAACCTCTAAGTTGGGATTCAGAACCTCTAAATCAATATTTGTAATATAGGTCGAGAATCTGAACTGGAGTTGAAGTTTCCAAGGTGGGATTCCCAACATCGAGGATGAGATTCCCAACTTGGAGGTTATGATTCCCAACTTTGAGGTATGGATTTGTAACATCTAGGTGAGGATTCCTAACCAGAAGGTTAGGCCTAACCTTTAGATTAGGGTTCCCAAACTCCAAATTAGAATTTCTAACCTAGGTTGAGCATATTTTTCAAAGTTCAGGTTGAAACCTAATCTCCAGTTGTGATTCACAATCTTTAGGGTGGCATTCCCAACTTTCAGGGTGAGATTCCCAAACTGGAGGTTGAATTTTCTAATCTCGATATTAGGATTTTCAACCTCCAGCTCAGGAATCCCAACCTTTAGGTTGAGATTTTTAACCTAGGTTGAACATGTTTTCTAAAGTTTAGGTGAAACCCAACCTCCAGGGTGGGATGGAGGTTGAGATTCCCAACCTGTAAGGTGGGTTTCCTAACCTGAAGGTTAGGATTTCTAGATTGGGATTCCTCATCTTAAAGTTGGGATTTCTAATCTAGGTTGAACATATTTTTCGAAGTTCAAGTTGAAACCCAATCTCCAAGACGAGATTCCCTACCTCCAAGTTAGGATTCCCAAGCTCAGGATAGGATTCCTGACCTGGAGGTTAGGAGATTGGGATTATCAACCTCCAGGTTAGGATTTCTAACTTAGGTTGAAATATTTTTCGAAGTTCAAGTTAAAATCTAACCTCCATGTTGGGATTCTCAACCTTTAAGTTGGAATTTCCAAACTCCAGGCTAAGATTCCTAACCTAGGAGGTGGGATTCCCAACGTACAAGATGAGATTTCTAAGCTAGGTTGAACATACTTTTTTAAGTTCAGGTTGAAACCTAACCTCCATGGTGGGATTCCCAATTTCCCAAACTTCAGGGTGGGATTCTCAACATCTAAATTGGAATTTCTAAGCTAGATTGAACATATTTTCCTAAGTTCAGGTTGAAACACAATCTCTATAATGGGATTCTCAACCTCCAGGTTGAAATTTCTAACCTTCAGGTTGATAATTCGAACTTTGCACTTGAGAATCGTTAACATCCCTATTGAGACCAAACTTTAAGGTTGAATTCTCAACCTATAGGTTCAGAATCCATTGGTTCAGAATCCCAACCTAAGGGTTTTTGGCTTGATGTTTGTCTTTGTTAAGGTTTCAGTTATGGGTATGGCTTTCTAAATTGGCTCTTTTATATATGCATTGATTTGGTGAATTTTGGACTTGTTTAGTGTTGTTTTTCAGTTGTCAAATCATAGATGTTTTAATAAAATTGCATGAGTTTTATTAATTCTTTCATATACACATAAAATGTACTGGTATAATATATGTTATATTAGAGTTGAATGTATAAATGTGGTAAACAATTTTTAATGCGTTCTTCTATAATTGCAGGTTAATGTATAGATGGATTATCCAATTACTTACAAGATCACTGACTCTGAACATTTTAATTCAAAAGTGACATGCTTCTCAAAATTGGGATCCATTAAAGTGGTAACTAAAAAGTTAATTAAGGTGCAATTGGAGATGTTCAACACCTCTTGCTTTCGTAAACTCTTTCACATGAGTGAGCTTCAGTTTTCCAAGTAGTTAGTGCATAAATGCTTCTCAGACAAGTCGAATGTGATGATTCGAACAAACTGTGGTCTGCACTCCCCAATGGCACTTTGATTTGGTTCTTTATGCAAGAATTTGCCATCGTCACGAGGTTAGATTGTGGGTTATACCTGAAAGACGAGTTTGTTGATGAATGTAAGACTCGTGAGATGTTTGGCGAAAGAATGTTTAATGGTAGTGGCAAAGTTTTGAACAAAAGTTTGGACATCACTTTAGGGGTGCTTCTTCGAACAATGATGAGGACATCGTCAAACTTGCCTTGTTGTACTTCTTAGAGATGATGTTACTTGGAAAGGATCCAAGGAACCATATTTGAAAGGAGCATATTCGACTATTGGATGATCTGATTGCATTCAACAATTATCCATAGGGTCAATACTGCTATGAGGTGACTTTGAGTGGCATAAAAAAGGATTTGAAGAAAATAGTTGCTAATGTGGGAAACAAAATAAAGGGAAAAAGTACAAGGTAGATGTCATGTTCTATTCTTTATCTGGTTTCCTATATGCATTTTAGGTACATTTCTTTTGTTTTATTATGTTGATTCCTAACGGTTACTTTATCTGACAATAAGGTTTCATGTTTTTTTGGGCACTCATAGGTATGGGCATGTGAAATTATTCCGACCATTGGGCAAGACATTGCACTTAAATCCACCAATTTGCTACCCTATATCCTAAGTTGGAGTTCATTGCAATCCTAAAATCAGGACAGATAGTTATATTGTTGCATCGAACTGATGTATGTAAATATATTAGTGATTTGAAAACATGCCCTACATTTTAGTTGATGTTTTCATACATTTCTTTTTCATTTTATGCTCGCTTCTAGCTCACCCTATGTTGGAGCTAACGGCGCTAGAGCGAAAGGAGGATTATTGCCAATATTTCGTGAGAAAGGAGGAGTGTAAAATCCAAAATTTTATTCTTTTATGAAAATTAGTTATTTTATTTTTTTTTCGATGAATATTGTTTTCGAATAAATGGGAGATTGTTAGAATTATAAAGCCTAAAAGAATTTGGATTTTTGAAAGAATTTAGATTTAAAATGGAGTCAAATTTTGTTTAACACGTAAGTAAGCTAAACGAAGTTTGTTTTACTCAAATAAGGTATCTTTGGAAAGCTTATTTCGATATGAATCCAATGCCTCAAAAATCACAGCAAATGGAGCTATCGCACACCATCATGCACTCCAACAAGGTTCGGTGGTCAGTTTTACACAGATTTTCTGAATCTATTTTCTTTTTAGTTTTTCGAGTTCGAACCAATTATGGATTGTTCCTATATTATAAATACACATTTAAAACACCTCATAAAAGAGATAAATGATGTATTAAAGGGTCTCTAAGGGTTTTAGACTTAGATTGAAAAGTTTAGGAAGGTGAGAGAGATTTGTGAGAGAGAGATTCGTAATTGAGAGTGAGAGAGACAAAGACTTGAGTTTGTAATTATTAATTTGATAGTGGAAGAAGTGCTGGTGCACTCCATGGATGTAGGGAATTTCCCGAACCACATGAAACTCTTGTGCCTCTTTTATTTTCTATTTTTGTAATGTGTGCTTGATTATGCTTTGCGACTTTTTCTTCTTCTTCTTTCTTTCTAAGTTTGTCTCCCAACATATATTAGTTACCACTAGACCCAAAAATTTAAGCTGATAAGAAAATATTCAACTATAATATTAAAGACTTGAGGTTATGATACATTAACGTGCCCCTTTATATGTAATATGAATAAATAACAAATGATGGATACATGTTAAACGCCCCTTATCGTATAACATGTGCAACGAGAACATTTTTAAATAAAAAAGGGAGGGAGGATTTGAACCAGAGATCTCCAACTTGATATTATGTTAGTTACCATCAAACCTAAAAGTTTAAGCTGATAGGAAAATGTTCAACTATCGTATTAAATACTTGAGGTTATAATACGTTAATAATATATATATACACACACATATATATATATATATTAAATTTGAAGCTATATTGGGTCCACTACTACATTATGGTTTGGTAGTTAAAAGCTATTATTCATATTGTCAGATCCCAACTGATTGCATTCACTGTATATAATATTTCAAAGGAATAATAATAATAATAATAATAATGATTTGTATCCTAATTAAGACAAACAAAATAGATAGGTACATTTAATAGAGGAGAGATCATATTATTATACATGGCTAATGATGATATATGATACATTAAAATAAAAATAAAAAATTTGTGGCCTCTCCAGAATTATTATTAGTATTATTTATTTATTTTTTTTGGTATATTAGTATAATGTTGGAAATTATATAGCCTAGTTGTGACTCGACAATACCTCTATATATGAAAAATAATGATAGTTTGATTGATTAGTGTATATTTTCTGTGCAGGTATCAATGGAGTGATGCGAACAAAGAATCCTCCAGCACTCTATTGCCTGCATTGCGTGTGCTGCGCACCTGCACCACCAGACCAATGTTGCAAGTGTCATTGCTAATTCTCTGTCCAAAAATGGGCATTAAAGAAATTTACATATGCTTAGTTTACAGAGTGCATATAGCAAATGAAAATAAGAGCGTGTTTTGAAATAATTCGTTAAATACATCGAATTAAATTTGAATAACCAAATTGTACAATATTAAATCAGTACTATTATGTATTTCCCAACGTATTTCACAACGTTTTTCCTTCACATAAGCCGGATATTTATTTCGAAAGTACTTGTAATATTGTTCAAGAGGTATAATATTGTAAAATTTTTGGTGACGGCTTTGGTGTAATTGGGTATTTTTAAGTGCATCATGGGGTTTCAATAGCACAACTCTTCTGCCTATTGGGCCTACAGTCCAGCCCAAATGACAAATTTATGCTAGTATAGCTAGACGGTTTCTTTGATGAAATTGAAGATATTCTCAAAATTTTGAAATAACAACTTTTTTTTTCCTTTAACAATTGCAGTAAATTCAGTGTTTGGGGATAACCTCTAGGATACAAGTATGAACAATATACTATTGGACCAACCTCTTATTCACAATAACATATTAACTTGAAATTCCATTTATAGTTTCATCCCATTTAAATATTTATATAATGTATAATTTACAACTGCACCAATTTATTTCTATTAATTTATATTGTTTAAAATTGTCAACTAAATCCAGAATAACCTACAATATCTTCTTTGAAAATGAATTTTAATATCGTAACCTAATTTTAAAATTGATTTTTTAGGTAACGTGTAGAGACCATGAGTTTTCACAACTGATTTTATAGAGTAATTCACCGCGGACTAATAGCCCAAAGATCCAACAGTGAGTCAATTTCAAGGTCTCTGCGTGCGTGACACGTAAGAGAAGAAAAAGTGAAAAGGCAACTCGCAATTTCAAAGTCTCTGCATAAGTGACGTGAAACACAAGAAAAGTATAAGTGATAAGGTAACTTGGTACTTTCTAAAGAACAAAAAAAATTCACACTTGACAAATATAAAGCAAGAGCACTAGTGACATCTTTTTATTTTCCATCACGTCAAAGATGATGTAGATTTATTGGCGTAAGATAATCTGTATTTTCTTTAACCAAATTTTGATATTTTAATGACAGTGGGAAACGAGATTTGCTTTTCTAGTTAAAAAAATTGTATTACATATTCTTAACTAAATTAGAGTTAGATTTTTAAAAATATGTTGAGGTCTATATGTGTTTTCGTTTAAATAAAAAGCTGACATCGTAAAGTAATATACATTTTCTACTAACTTTATACCCCACAAAAACATAAAGACCTATTGATACGTCCAAAAACACCCAATCACAATTGATAGAATAGTGACTAGATCCATGACGTCTTTATCAATAAAACTTTAAGATTAAAAAAAAAAACAACAACAACAAAACAAAACAAAACAAAAGGAGTTACAAATTCTACAACAAATTCAATTTATAGACAATAAGAAACTTTGAGAACTTCACCCCTATAGTATACAAAAAAACTCCTCTGTCATATACAAACTCAATATATACAAGCAAATTTCTATTAATATACATAAACCAACAATACCAAAATCAGAAACTCATCCTATTTTGTATCTTATTTATACCAAAATAAATAATCAATATACAAAAATTTTGAGGTTAAATATATAACTAGCAACACATCAAAAACTTGATAGGAGAAACAAATAAACACAATATATTGGGCAAACAGTGAAAATTTAACAAATAAACACAATATGGGTTACTCCATAAGTAGTTTAATAAATAAAATAAATAAATATTCTTATTGGAATTTGATTAAAAAAATATAATAATCTAGTTATAAGAAAATTTGATGTTGAGATATTTAGGGTTTTTATTTTTCAACATTATTTGTTAAAGTATTAAAAGAAATTTATATAATGTAAAACTATGACAAATTTGAAGATATATTATTTTAAGAAGGATAAACTTGGAATAATATATTTATAAAATCATCAAGTGATTTGTTATTTAGAGAAAAATCAAAAGATGTAGCTTTTTATTTTCAGTAGTTTTTGGGACCACTAAAAACAAAAAAAACAAAAATCACTTAATTAGCTTAATTCAGTTGTTAAGTGCAAAAAACAAACGATCTTTACAAATCGACTAAACAACTTGCCATCCATATCATGATACAGTTAAAGAAGTGGTTGATTAGAAAATAATAAGTAACTGTTTTCCAGTGATTTTGATGAGAACCTCATTAATTACAGTTGCAATTGGATTAGGATTTCTATTTAAGATTTTATTAGCTTAGATTTATCATGTTTAGGATTACTTTTATTGTAATAATCTTTATTTATTTTTTGTGATGAATCTGTTTATTTATTTTATATGATAAAATAGGAATTAGATTATTTTATCTCTAGACAATATTGGATAATATGATCAGAATTATCAATTAGATAAATCCTATAAAATTAAAATTTTGTGGCTATAAATAGCCAATTGATTTTCATTGTTCAGTATGAATTGTAGTTGAGAATTATCAATAAAATCTCTCAAGTTGTGGGGCAAATTGACTGTGTGTTTTTTGGTTTTTCTAGGTAGTTTTACTTGGCTTCGTTTGAACTAGAATTCAAGTCACGTGGTAATTTGTTTCTAGATTATTTCAGTTTTTTCCTATAATTCGCTCTAGGATTAACTTGGGCTAGAGTTGGATAATTATGTTATTCAATTATAGATTTAAGCTTCTTGTTGGAGCTAAATTTAGGTCCTTAATAGATTTCTTAGAAAATGAATAAGATGGATCTCTTGTCAAAGCAAGTTAGCTATTTTAAATAATTAGTGATAGATTTTTAGTGATTTCCTAGAAAATAATTCTAAAAACTGATAGATTTGAAGTGATTATCTAGAAATTGAATGAGATGGATTGCTAGGGGAATATAAGAAACGTATATAACTTAATTTCAAGTCATCAACCATCAAATATCAAATGAATTTTTGACAAGTTTCTACCTACCTAACTAATTTGTTTGTGATAAGAGACAAGTTTTGACAATTTCGTGACACAATTTTGGGGAAAATTGTACTATGATTTATGCAATAACACATGTATGGAGACACTGATGTATTTAGTAATGTTTAAAAAATATTAAATTTTGATTTCTTTAAATGTATTTTTAAAAATATAAATTCATTTAATGTTAAACAAAATAAAACACATGTACCTTGGTTTGTTTGAAAGTTGATATCAAATAGATAAAAGGTCTATCGAAACTTATTGAGATTAATAAATATTTACACGGCCTAAATTTTTAAACCATAATCGATAGACAACTACTCCAACATTAATGAGAAAAAACTATTCACATAAACTTATAAAATTTTGTTGATGGGAATTGAATCTCATCATCTTGGAGAATAGATATGTGCACAACTGCCAACTAATATACTTAGGGGTTTGTGCAAACACATTTCTTAGCTAGTATTTGCTAAAATTGAAAACAATCTATGTGGTTAATATTATATTTTTAATATGGGTAAAATAATTGGTTGCAAAGAAAATTTATGATTCAATTTTTGAAAAACAAGTACACCAAGCAAAAAGAGAGAGTAGACTAGTTTGATTCAATTGATATCTACAGATTGAGGTATTATTTTTACAATGAATATTTATCATTTAAAAATAAGAAATAATAACAAAGTAATTTTCAAATAAGTGGTGATTTATCAAAATGATAAAAGTTGATAATTATAGGTGGTCATAGCCCATAAATCACGACAATTCTCAATTAATTTATTGGTCATAAGTTTATAAACATTGTTTTCATTATGCAAAATAACTTTTTTTTTTTTAATTTATTGGCATCAGACCAGATTATTGTCGAGACTAACTGAGATTAGATTTTGAAGCATAGTCCGAATCTCTATTCCTAGAAAATAGAAGAGAACTACCCATACAAAAGTGAAAAAATTGTCCACACATTAGTGGGACTTTGGTGAGTTGAACCCACCATTTAAAGATAAGTATGAGTGACATTGGAAATGACTTTATGAATGCACAAATGAATTGCTTTGTAAAAATTATTTTATCTTTAAGAATAAATATTAGTCTTTTAAAATGATTTAAAAAAAAAAAAAAACCCACCAGAGTCCTTTTTTAACTTCCAAAATTGATCTTCATGTTGTAATATGGATTTCCACCATTCTTTAATTCATAAGTTAAATTTAATTGGTTAAAAATGGAGGTTGTTCTTATCGGCTACAATGTTGGCAAGTCATGATGATAATTTGAAAAATGTGGCTTAGCTTACTACCCTTGGCCGACTTGACTCTATGTATTACCGTATTAATCAAATTCTTATATTATTTTCATATCAAATTCTTTCCAATTTATATTGTTTCCATATCATGTTATTTCCTATTTCTTGTTTACCGAATTTGATTCTCTTTTGTAGCCTATAAATAGGCTATATTTTGTACATTATAAATCACAATGAGATGTGCAGTTTATCCATATTCATCATAGTATCAAAACTTATGGTTTTAAAAGTTTTTTTTTTTCACTGTCCTGTTCAGAGATTGCCTCTGTTCCACTCCACTGTGTCTATTCTCAACTGCTCAGTTGCCTCTGCTGCTATCTCTATCTCACTGCATGCAGGCTTTGTTCTGTTGTCGCATTGTATGCAATCTCTGTTCTACTATCGCGGTTTCTATCTCACTAAGTACAATCTCTGTTCTACTGCTACATTACATTATTTTACTGCCTCACTCGTGCAGTCTCAGTTTTGCTACTGTGGTCTCTGTCTTAGTTCTGCTGCTGATTATTGATGCTTAATCACTTCTTTGTTTTTAGTCGTGGGCTCTATCTTTTTCTACTGTTGATCCACAACCACTTATTTGTTTTCAGTTGTAGTCTTTGTCTCTCATCTACTGTTGCACCATCGTATGCCGTTATCATGTCTCAATTTGATGCATTGGTGCAGTGATTCATGGTTCTGGTTTGTTGTTCCAACCTGGGACTCTATTCATCACACTACTGCACCTATGTTCTACTGGCGTAACGCACTGCTGTCTCAGTTTTCTCTAGCACCTCTATTCTGTTCTGGTTTTCTCTAACACTACACTGTTCTGTCTTTGTTCATCGCACCTCCTGGTTGTAGCCTTATGATAAGGGTGGCAATTAAGGTTGACGGGTCAAGTTGAACACAACATGATTATTTTTGATATGACACGAACACAATTAATAAACGGATTAGACCTTTTCAACATGAATACGATACAATTATATACGGATCAACACGGATATGATATGGTTAATCCGTTTTTCGCAATATCATTTATTTACCCTTTAAACACTAACCCTTTTATGATTCATTTAACCATATTTAATATATTTAAATTTTAATATAAATCTAATAAAAACAAAATTAAAATTCAATCCACAAATACACAAATACAATTAAGTTCTATTTTCTCTTAATGATTCTAATCCTTTTCAGATGTTGTGCTTGGTGGGAAGAATAGCTTTTAGACACAACAACAACAACAACAACAAAACTAGTCCATAAACAAACAAGAAATTGGTCTGCCACAGGAATGGACTTACTGATATTAGTAGTGCTTTTGGTGGAAGCACTTGTTCAAGAAATTAGAAGGGAAAAGCAAATAGATGTGAAGACAATAAGCAAAGCGTATACATTGGTCAACATGTAGGGAATCTAGAATACTAATAAGAGAGAGAGTAGGACAAAATAATGAACAAGAGAATATTAATATTTTCTCTTACACAAAATCCACAAACAAAAATACACTCTAGAGATGTTTATTCTATTTCTTAATACATCTTTATTTTCAAATATATATAAATATATACACAAATAAAAATCAAAATGGAGACTACCCAATTTTTAGAATGAGAAAAAGGAAAAGAGAAGCTGCTTGGCAACTTGTTCTCTGAGTAGCAGTGAGGATGAGCGCAACCACACTGCTCAGACAAGCACAACCACTAGCGTGAGAAGCAACGACTGCACTCAAGATAACAAGAGCAACAAATGAACGATTGAGTTACGGTGTGAGGGTGAGAGACAGTCGATGAGGTGAGGTGTGAGGCGGAGAGAAATAGTGAGGGGTAGAAGATGGAAAGGGTTTGTGAGAATGAATGAGTGTGGTGTGGCGATGGAAGGAAAAAAAATGAGATTTAGGGTTGTCAATCTCCACTATATATAATTAAAACTCAAATTATATAAGTAACCCTCTGTTGACGTCCGGAAACGGTCAATCAGAGATTCTGGGACCCAGACGGCGAACTTGGTAATTAATGGTTCGTTGTACTGTATGAAACGGGTAGTAAATGGTTAATTAATGAAGTTCTAGGTTGGTGGTAATACGTTCGAATAAAGGAATGTCGGGTTCTAGTAGTTGGTCAGATTTAATGAGAAGATAAGAGAAAGAGCAAGTGAAAGGAAGAAGGAACACCAGGATTTTTACGTGGTTCGATGACTGCACCTACATCCACGGCCACTCTGGAGTAATTCCGGCAGAGTGACAGTTCTTTAGTATGTTCAGCTTGTCTGTACAGTAAAAATGTCTCCCTTTTTTATAGAGGAAGGGAGCTTACAATAAAAAATACAAAAGAAAGCAGTGCAAGTCACTGGCAACGGCTAGTTTCAACTAATCCTGACATTGCCATGCTGCATTAATTATATCTGCAGAAGTCCTTACTTCATTTAATGCTTCTGGGTAATTGTGTAAACAGTTTCAGGTGGGAAATCATGGGAGTTGGTAATTCTGACAGCTTGCTGCACACGGTTTCTCATGAGTAGACTTTCTGGTCAGCCAGATGTATGCTGGAGAGGAGGTGAGGTGGTCTGGAGTTCTTAGCGAGCTCGCGATCTGCGCGACCTCGCGAACTCCGCGAGCTAAAGTCATGAGCAGGGAGCATTCTGAGACCTGTTGCGAGCCCGCGACCTGGGTGGCTTCATGGGTCGAGCCTGCAACGTCTGGTTCCATCCTTGGGTGCTTTGGGCCCTTACTCCTTCTGTTTGAAATAGAGTAAACCTCTTGGGCCCATTTGAGCCCAACCAGAAAATGGGTATAACACCCTCTAACATAAAATTACATTTTTATCCAATTAAAAGGGTCAACCCGTGACACAATTAAAGAAACATGAACACGAACACGAACACGAACACGATACGATTATTAAACAGATTAGATAAGTTGACATGTTTATTTACCCAACTCGTTTATACTCAACTCTAATCCGTAATAATTATGTCGGTTTCAAGTGCACCCGTCGTGTCGGGTTCCAAATTGCCACCCTACCTCATCCCTAAGGATGGCAAAAATTGATTTTGGTTTTTCTTTTTTCAATTTTTTATGATTTTTTTTTCAATTTCTGTTGTTGAAGATGATCAATGATTTTGAGGTTGAAGATGGGTTGCAAATGAATTTTTTTATCTCTTTTTTTTTTTGGGGGTTATGGAGATTTAATCTCCAAATTGGATCTCCGTATTTTTTTTTTCCAATTTTAAATTATTTTTAAATTTATTTTTTGTTTTTTAATTTTTAATTTTTTTTTTTCATAATTATTTTTTAATTTTTGTTAAGTCAACTAGGTAAAAAGATTTATCCAAGGGCATTTCGGTCTTTTTGCCACATTTTTGCTACTGTCAATTCTACAAAAGATTCCCTAATGGTAGGGAGGTTAATTGTATACAACCAAAAACTTTACTCTGCATGCACATTTATTTTTCTGGATAGGTAAATTATAATTTACTCTCTCTCTCTCTCTCTCTCTCTCTATATATATATAAATATATATATGTATAAAACATGAACACGTATATAACACTAACACCTTATGGATTAAATGACTGTTGGGACCTGTTAAGATTGATCACTAATAAGACTCGGATGACTACTTTCACAATTAGGAGATAATAACTCATACCAAGAAGAAACTCACATCAAAATATTGTGAAATACTCAATTACTCATACTAATTGTTATTATGTTAAAGAGTTTAATTTATTTATTACAAAATTAAAGCTCAAGAGTGAAGCTAGAGTTACATAAGGATTTAGAACACGATTATTGGTACTAATTACATTCATACGACCTTGGCTTCTTGTGATTATATTAAAAAGTTTAATTTATTTATATAAGTACTCAAAAACTCTTACTAATTGTTATTATATTAAAGAGTTTAATTTAATTATTTATTACAAAATACAAGCTCAAGAGCAGAGATAGAGTTACATGAGGGTTAAGAAAACGAGGTGTTAGCTCGAATACGGGATTTGTTTTGATTTGTTTTATGTTTTTTAATATTTTTTAATAAATATAAATAAATTAATAATTATAATATTAAATATACTTAAAATTATAAATTTATTTAAGATAGTTTTATAAAGTAAAATACTGTAATATTAATTTAACAATATATCATATTTAATTAATTTCTATTTTTCCTATTTATTATTTACATTAAATATATTAAAATAATTCAAACATTTTTAAATAATTTAATTAAATTTAATCAAATTAAATCCAATCCCAACTATACAAACACATTATAGTACTTATATATTGTTGACGTTCGGAAACAGCCAACTCAAAGATTCCATGGTCGAGACTGCGAACGTAATAATAAATGTTATTAATTATAATAAATGAGTAGTAAATGAAGTTTAAGGTTGGTGAACTCTAATGAAGATGAAGGAATGTTGGTCGTGGTAGTTAGAGGATATAAATGAAACATATAACAAAAAAGGGAGAGGGAAGAGTGAAGGCAAACACAAGGATTTTTACGTGGTTCGGTGACTGCGCCTACGTCCACGAGTCACTATGAGTTAATTCCAGCAGAGTGACGGTATACTAGTGTGTTTCAGTCCTTTTACAATGAAAAATCTCCCCTATTTATAGAGGGAGGAGAGATACAAAAGAGTGTTATACACGTTACAAATTATGGTTATTTCAACTAATCCTGACATAAACCCAATATTGAAAATATCGATATTGACGGAAATATCGGTACCACGATTCGACGGAAATATCAATATCGACGGAAATTTATGTAAAATTTACGGAAAGTATAGAAATTTAGTTAAATACATAATATTTTTTAATGAAACTTTTAATAATGTTAAAATAATCATTTCTACAACCAAAAACCATATTATATTTTTTTTTTTAAAAAAAAAACATATTTTATCCAAGAAGTAACAACTAAAATGTATAAATATGGATATAATATATAGAGAAGATATATGAAAATATAAAAAGCTTCCATTAAAACTTTTCAATTAATTTGTATCACACAAATCATATAAATTTTAATACCAAAATGAAGTCCTAGGTGATTCATACATGGTATAGTTAGCATCTAGATTTATACAATACTGATACCAGGACATATAATTTGAATGGTTTTGAATATAATCACGAACATGCCATAAATAAGCTTCCTGATTTCTTCCCACCATCTGTCCATAGATAGGAAATTATGTGTAAGGATCATTAGAGATCCCAAAACTTCTATAGCCATCATCACTAGTCCCTAAACTCATAGATTCAAAAGTAGTTGAAATATTATCTTTATTGGATGATGACATCCCTAACTGCATTTGATGGATTCTCCTTATATAATCCTTACCAATAGCCCCTATGCCTGGACCCACAGCTCTACATCCATGGTCTTCATCTTGTGTGCAATGAGTGTATTGTTCTTCACAAGTAAATGGACTTAATGGTAAACCTGTACCAGTATCATTTCTTTGAGTAAAAACATAATTATTTCCTCCATTGTCATCATCATCGTCATTATCGTCGTCGTTGTCGTTGTCATCATCATCACTATTATCACCATCATTAGCACTATTGTCTTCATTGTGAATTCCATCAATATGATCATCTTGATTGAAGCTAGTTGTGGACCTGCGCACCTCTCTTCGCATTGCGATGTTACCAGTGTCTTCATTATCAATTTCATCAATATGATCATCTAGATGAAAGCTAGTTCTAGACCTACAAACCTCTCCGCGCATTCCCATGTCCTATGGGTCACCTCCACTATTACTCGTAACCTCTTCTGATAACACTTATTCAACATTGATTCCATATTCACGAGCACTTGTTGCAATTTGGGGATTGGGGTTACCTTCATCATTATCAAGGTGTAGTGGACGAACCCATTGAGAGAGTTGATTCTCATTCTCTTCTCTTAGTTCCACTAAAATGTCTAAAAAATCCAAATACTCTGTTTTTGCAACCTTATCCTCTATAACCTCCATGTCTCTTATTTTAAGCTTCATATTATAGTAGCAAAACACAAGTTTTTGTAGTTTCTCATATGCAAGACGATTTCACTGCTTTATATGAATGAGTGAAAAGATACTCCAATTTCTCTCACATGCTGAAGATGAGGCGGTTTGAGATAAAATTCGCATAGCAAGTTTCCTTAATGTAGGAGTGTCATTTTCATACATAAACCATCACTCAATTGCAATACAAATGTCATAGTGTAAGAAATAAATAAAGTAAAGTAATAGATGTAAGATCATAGTAAGTTTTATGTTAAATAAAAAACATACCAAGCGTCATAGTAAGTTTTATGGAAATTTAATCGATATTTTCAGGATATTTCACGGATATTATACAGATATTTCAGAAAATTTCATTGATATTTTGTAAAATTTATACTACAAGCTCACGAAAAGGATATTTTACGGAAATATCATAGATAATTCCGGATATTTCCAAGATATTTTGTCTGATAGGAGATTACACCCTCTATCGATATCGGTAACCTTGATTTACAGAAATATCGACAGAGATATCGCGAAAATCATGGATATTTTAAACTATGCATAAACCATACTGCATTTATTGTAAAACAATGATTATTTTTTTCATGCGCATGTCTGCATTTAATGCACCAGAAGAGGTATTCTCTACATTAAATGCATGGTCGCCGGATGGAATGCTTCCAGGAGACTGCATAGGTGGTACCAGTGTAAAATCAGGAAATTTGGTAAATCTGATGATTTGCTACATAAGGCATCTTCTAGAGCGAGCTCTCGATCTGGTGGACTGCTTGGGGTAGGGGGATGTCGAACTGGGCTGGAATGTGTTCGGTCAGTTCCTGTATCACGCAAGCTTCCGAGCTCGCGAGCTCACTGTCACAACCTGAAAGTTGGACCTTCTGGGCTTTTGTTCCTGTTCATATCTTATTGGGCTTTTATCAGCCCATTTTTTCAAGCCGAGAAAACGGGCATAACATATATTAAATCTTATCCAATCCTATCTAATTCACTCCCAACTATACAAACACATTATAGTACATATTAAATCTCATCAAATCCTAATTATCCAATCTAATCTAATTATATCTTATCTTATCTAATCATGCGCACTAAATGAGAGTATTACTAGAACAGAAGTTTGCTCTAATGGGTTGCTATCACGAGTTAGTATTTTACAAATTTTGAGATTTTATGAGGGATATTTTAATTTAATTATAAAAGAATAATGTTAGTCTTCTCTACTGTAAACCACCTCTTTCATTGATGAGTATTTGATATGTTGCTTGCAATATTATTGTCGTCTAACACACTTGATAAACTAATAATAGAAGCAAATTCACTTCTATTAAAAACCAAATGTGTATTTACTAATCAGGAATAATATACTCTATGACGGGACCCTTCTCGAATCCCTCATCTGGACCCAAGAAAGATCTCGTTGCATCCCGAAAGAATTCCCATGAACCCTATACCCGGTACGGAGGAACCCCGTCAAGACACCGAAAAATCATTTAGCTAGATCTTTTAACTTCTTTTACAAGGTGACAGTGATAAATTTTTTTCACTTTTTAATAAAAATTTCAGCAGCATGCCGTCTATTTTCTAAACTATGCCACCCTGCAAGTTTCAAATACAGTTTATAAAAACACTTCTATGATACTTATTTCTCAACTTTCAGAGTCTCCAGCTCATTTCTCAAAACACAACCACAAACAGATGAATAAAATCTGAAAACTGAATTTCAGAAAACCTAAATAAAACATTTTTAACTAAAGCATCCACTATTTCTTTAAAATATTTACAACTATATACATGAACATATACATGATCAAAATAATAAAAGATATACATGTAGTAGATATCGTCCCATGCGTCCGCCTGCAGGTCTGAATGAACCTCGTCGGCTGGACGACTAGCTCCTACGCCTATGGGAGAATTTTTAAGAAAAACATTTAAAGAAAACTATGAGTATAACTCAATGAATGGTATAATTTATATAAACTAAAACTCATTTCTGGATAAAATATTCTTCCAAAAACAGTTTCTAAAACTAAAATATTTTCTAAAATCATTTTCTAAAACACTTTCTGAAATCTTTTCTTAAAATCTTCTCTAATACTCGCCTAAATGGTAACCCAGGGAATATCTACTCCTGGCGTGGTAGCATATGAAATCTAGCTAACCACTAGGAGTGGGGATCTACCATGTGTAGTCGCCGAAAGTGGGCCCATGCTACGGACCGACTACACTACTCTATACGTGTATACGGATCACTCATGTCTCGCTCACACAAGAGTCGACTAGACTCAAATCTCACTAACTGACTTCCTCTCATCTACCGTATCATGCATAGGGCATTCGGTCGGGTGCTAAACTGGGGCTAGGGTAAACCATGCGCTATTAAAATTTCTTTTTCTTAATACACTAAAATATTCTAAATCTCAAGGCAATAAGCCTAAAATCTTTAATTCTAGCACATTCTCATATACATAAATAACAAACTAAAATCTTTATGTTAGAATTATAATATAAATTCAATTAATAAATGAATAACTATTTATAATAAATTCTTTTAACTTTAAATAAACTTTAAGAAAATATAAACTTTAAAAACGCGTAGTTCCACTCACAATATGTCCTCGAATAGAATCCGATCCTTCTCCGTAAGCCTCTAGAACTCTCCGCTTTTCTCCTAAAACATCAAATATCTATTTAGAATCACTTAACTCATTCAAATAACATTCAAAATCAATAAAAATCTCATTTATCTCTATTAATACTCTTTAATGTCTAAACTTTCGGATCTCAATTTCTATTCAATCGGGGCTTTTGAAATCCATTTTCTTTACATAAATCCTACTTATTCTTTTCTAGGAATACCTCAGTATACTCAATTTCATCGTCGGATGCTCGGAAAGAAATTCGTTCGATTTTCCTTACTAATAAAAATAAATTTTTGCTTCGAAAGTCCGACGACTTCAACAATCAATCTTCTAGTGTTCTAACACCCAACCATGATTAAATAAATGGTTTCGAACGTTAAACGAACGCATTTGGAAGGATTTCAGAAAACACCGTTCAATTGGTCCGTTTAGCTTCGAAATCGATCATAAACTTTTCGTTTTCGAAATCTAACTTCATAAGATTGTTTCCTAACCTCGAAAACATCTATTTAAAGCCTTAGAATCAAAAACGAACTCGGATTCCACAAATATCCATTTTGGCCATTACTTTCTCTCTCTCTCTAACCTATTTTTCTTCCACCAAATCACTCACAAATTACACTAAAATCATACTCACAACTCCCTCTTATCATTCCTAAGCTCAAATTTGAAAAAGAAACAAGAAAGAGAATGAATTTTCACATAAACTATCAAACTTTAAACTAAAATAACTCACCAAATAGGCGATCTTTTCGCTTCAAATTTATTGGGTTAGCTAGAGAAGATGACAAGGAACAACTTTCGTGAAGAAACCTCAGCGAAAATCGGACCGGATCTTCCTCTCTCTCTCTCTCTCTCTCTCTCTCTCTCTCTCTCTCTCTCTCTCTCTCTCTCTCTCTTTTTTTTCTCTCTTTTCTTTCTTCTTCTTTTCTGGTTCTCGACAACAAATGTCTCCTAATGAGACAATTTATTTTTATATATAGTTATGTTCAATTACAAATTAGTCCCTCAAGAAAATTTCATTTAATCAACTCAAACTTTCAATAATCTTATTAATACCCAAAAATATATAATTCATTCCTAATCATTTTGTAATCGTACCGGGGTTAACCAAACGACATTCGACTTGCGATACGAAAATATAATAAACTTCAGATAACACTACTGGAGTTATACGATTCGACTGTAACTCAATTCGAAGATTTCTAATATCATAAAATAATAAATCTGGATGGGGGCTTACACTCTAATTGTAACTTTCATAAATTTCTAATTGTAACTTTCATTGTATACATTCAAATAAAAATTTTGCTTTTTTAACACCATAATGACATGATTTATCATATAATATTTTTTGTTTTCATTTATTTAAGAATCTCCTGTATCTCTACCAAATTTACTTTTGATTTTCGGGAACTTTATTATTTTTTCTATTTAATATTATATATTTGATTATATAATATTATAATATAGTAGTAGGGGTTCACGGACGCGATTTTTGTCTCTTTAATTTGGGGGGTGACACAAAAGAACGTAAATTTTATTAAAAATTGATATATATTAAACTAAATAATTTATGGAAAACTTGCGCTGCAAATGGCCTACAGTACTTATAAAATCCAAAAATTGTAGTAGTGTGACCGACACGGTTAAAAAAAGGAGTCTTGACACCTTAAAAATTGTATGTACACCACAAATATATATATTTTTTAAAATTTCGTTATTATTCTTAGATTAAATTATTTTATTTTTTTTCTTTTTGATTCAGAGATAAATTCAACCTACTAGGGCAAACTCAACCTCAAGATGACAACAGAGAAAAATGAAAAACAGATGCTCTTATGCTGCGTTCTTGTACAGTGCAGAACCAAAAACAGATAACGTTGAGTTGATGTTATCCTTAAATCAAATAATGTTTTTATTGTTTTTTTTTTTTTTCATTTTGTTTCCTTTAATCTGTCCTTACCCTTCTTGTACTGTTGAGTTGATCTTATCCTTAAATCAAATCATCTTTTTATTGTTTTTTTTTTTTTAATTTTGTTTCCTTTAATCTGTCCTTGCCCTTCTTGTACTGTTGAGTTGATCTTATCCTTAAATCAAATAATCTTTTTATTGTTTTTTTTCTTTTTGTTTCCTTTAATCTGTCCTTGCCCTTCTTGTACTGCGTCACCTTGTGCAAGGTGTGCTTCCTGCACTCCTTGCTCTTGTAGTATGTCTTCTTCGCCTTCGATCCGTTCACCATTTTTGAATAAAAGAGAAATGACAGATTCAGCACAGATATACTTTTGGGGTAAATTATATAATATATTTATTAAAAAGATAATTGAAAGAATTAGTTGTTTTTTAACTAAAAAACAATCATTTATAATATATATATTTTTTAAATTAATAAAAAGGACATATTTGATATAGAGTGAGGTGTGCTTATAAAAAGAGATTTTTTTAAAAATATAATAGGATGCACAAATAAAGAGGAGGGATGGATAAAACCATCGCTCTTAAAAAAATAGAAAAAAATTGTTCAGGGCCCAAAGAACAACAATGCATTAAAAAACTCTTCCTTCACGTGGTTTATTAGGGTTTTAACCAAATCTAACCTTTTTTGATAACCCTTTGGGATATTACCTCTTTTTTTTTTAATTTTCTGCAGCATGATTCTTTTTGGTCCAAAATATCCTTAATAGTTCAACTAATTACCACTTACCATTGTTTTTCCCTCCACTGACCCACCTCATTTCTGATTCTCTCTCTAAAATTTTCCCTCCACTGACCCATCCTCTCTTCTTCTTCTTCTTCTTCTTCTTTCCTTTTTTTCTTTTTTTTTTCCTGAGTTGGATCTGGTTCGCGATGGTGGTCGCGAACCAGAACCATATGGTTCTGGGCTCGGCGACGAGCCCAGAACCAGAGATGGTTCTGGGTTCACGAACCTAGAACCACATCGGTTCTGGGTTCGCGAACCCAGAACCACGCTGGTTCTGGGTTCGCGAACCCAGAACCATCTCTAGTTCTGGGTTCGCTAACCCAGAACCAGATCTAGTTCTGGGTCGCGAACCCAGAACCAGATTTCTTTTTTTTTTTTTTTTTTTTAGTGTTTGTTTGTTAATTATTGATTTGATAATGTTGTTGTTGTTGTGGGAGATGATGATGTTGATGAATTGGATTGATGATGTTGATGAATTGTGGTTGATGATGTTGATGAATTGTGGGAGATTATGAATTTTGATATTGAAGGAATGGGAGGGGTAATTTTGTTCAAAAAATAATAATAATGTCTGTTTTGATAATTCAGAAAACTAGAAGTCTATTCTGTAATTTTTAAAAATACTTTTAAGGGCGCTTCTTATCCAAGAAGCGCCCTCTATTATAAATTTGATAATTATGAAATAACCCCAAAAATTTATTTAATTATGAATTCCACCCTGAATTTTCAAGTAAGGTTGGGAATCTCAACCTCGAGGTTGGGATTCCCAATCTGAAAGTTAGGATTGATAGGGGATCCTAACCTTGAGGTTGGGATTATGGATTTTGATATTGAAGAAATGAGAGGGATAATTTTGTTCAAAAAATAATAATAAGGTCAGGTTTGATAATTCAAAAAAATAAAAGTGTAATTTTATAATTTTAGAAAATATCTTTAAGGGCGCTTCTTACCCAAGAAGCGCCCTCTATTCTAAATTTAATAATTACGAAACAACCCTAAAAATTTGTTTAATTACAAAATATATATAATTGAACATTTAGGTTGACATTCTCAACCTCCAGGTTGGGAATCCCAACCTAAAGGTTGGGAGTTCCAACCTTGATTCAATATTCATATTTGAAATCTCAACTTCAAGGATGAGAATCCCAACCTTGAGGTTGGGAATCCCAAACTTGAGTAAACATCTAAGGTTAGGATTCTCAACCTTTAGGTTGGGATCCCAACCTAAAAGTTGAGAATCCCAATATTTGATATTTAACCCTATTTGAAATTCCCAACCTCGGAGTTGAGATCCCAACCTATAGGTTAGGATTGATTTCAAAAAATACTCATTAAGGGCGTTTTTGTCCTTTCAGTGCTTTTATTATTAATAAAAAATAAAAAGGTTACTTTTGAGGATGGCTTCCCAAAAAGCGTCATTTTCTCAATTTTCTCGATTTATTATTGATATGAGACTGGCCCAGCTATTATAACACTCTTCCTTCTTACACTAAGACCTTTTACAATTCTTAAAATATACTTTTAAGTTTTAATATTTCACGCTTAATATCCAACTAATGAGTTTAACTGCATTTACTATAAATAATAAATACAAATACAAATTAGTTGAAAAATATAATATTAAAAAAATAAAATCCCACTTGTTTGGGATTTGCAATACCCATCAAAATGGATGGAATTTACAAATCTCATACAAGTGGAATTTTATGAGCTTGAAAAAAAAAATTTCCTTTCATTTTTGCATCCAAACCAATGTGATTTTCAAGGTACCAAATGGGTCTAAATGTATTTGCCTTTCAAAAAATGACCAAATAAAATATAGGTTTTACTCTTTAATAAGTCAATTGACACCACTTCCCTTGCCTCTACTTAAAGTGCAAGGTTCAAGCACTCCTCTCACCTATGTGTGAGTTATGTTTGAGGAATACTTCCACGTATATGTGAGGTCTTTCCTTCCAGTTCATAAGGGTTTATTTCGAATCACGTCTTATAATATATATCTAGAGGTCCTGAATATATATCTATACTTATAACATGTATTTTTTTTTTTTTAAAAAATCATTATATTTAAAGTCTGAACACATATGTACATCCATAATTTATTTGTAATGAACAGTATTTTAAAACCACTATTCACTAGTCGACCAACGACCTAGCGAGTAAACGTAACTAGACGAGTACTCGAAAAACACCGTTTAAGGGGGGAAATTATAATTTTTGAAATTTAAATGCATAAACTAAAATTTCATTAAAAGTTAAGAGCTATAGTGAAATTATCCTCATCATATATAATGCTACTTTGTTTTTGTTTTGTATTTGATGTCAAAACGGCATCATTTTGGCATGCTAAAACGATGTCGAAATGACGCTATTTTGACAAAAAAAAAAAAAAAAAAGCTAGTCGAGTTGGTCGAGTTTACTTAAATTAGGTCGAGTTGGGTCGAGGTGAGCCTAAGTTGAACTCGAATTGGGTCAAACCTGAGTTGAACCCCCGATGTGGGGGTTTTTGGATTAGTAACCGATTAAGTGGTGATTTTTCGGTAAGAACTTGGTTAACTCGGTCAAATTTTTAAATCATGACAATGAACAATTGAATATGAACTCAATTAAAATCTAAAAATGTGAATGAATGATTGTAGTTGCTGAAAAGTGTAAAGTGTTGGCTGACAAGTAAATGTAAACTTCCCGCGGTTTTTGTCTTTTCTATTGAAATTGAAGCCCAAAGGATTATAATACAATGACAAGTGGAAGAAGTGATACATCATTGCAACAATTATTAAAAAAAAAAAAAAAAAAAAAAAGCAATAAAGTAGTAAAAAATTAGAAATAGTAATAAAGTAGCAAGGTGTGAGGCTGGAAAGGAGAGAAAGAACTCTGCAATTGAAATTGATACGTAAATATCTGCTGACCAAAATAATTATTAACTGATTTTTCAAGAAAAAAATAATTATTAATTATTAAATTGAGTTTATTTTCCTTTTAAAGATGTCATTATCAATCATGAATTTATGTCTATAATGTAGAAAAAGTGACTTTAATTAAAAAAGAAAATAAACAACACAGTTTCTTCTATGGATGACTGACAATCTATCTGTAATTGACTTTTTGAGAGGTTTTTACTTCTGAACTTATCGCTAATTTTTCTAAAATCTGTCATTCTGGGAAATTTCTGACTACGTTCACGAATCCTTCTTCAAATTAAAATATAAATAAAATTAAATTATTATGACGAATTCTATTGCTATAAATACATATTCATAGGCATAGGATATATATATATATATATGTATGTATATATGACGAGAGATATTATATTAAATTTTTTTTAAAAAAAAGATGTATGGAAACACCTTAAATAAAGTGAAATACATAAATTCAAATTTAGAATATTAAAAATTCAGAATTAACATATACAAATATATAATTAGAAAAAATAAAAAGAGACTTGCAATTGAAACTTGGATACTAAACAGTGGGTATCTTTGGAAGGACATGCTGGTCATTTTCTCAAATTAGGTCTCATTTTTGTTGAAAAAAAAATTCATGATCATGTCCACCAATAACGTTAAAAAATTGGCATTGGAGTCACTTTTTCTCCTATAGCTTTTCCTTGTATCTACTATATGATAATTTCACACTGTTTTTGTACAAAAAAGAAAGTAAAATTTTATAAAAAATTGTTATATATTAAAATAAATTATTTTTTAATAAATAATATTATAATATCATATTAAACTAAATAATTTATGGAAACTTGGCTGCAAATGGCCCACAGTACTTATAAAATCCAGAAATTTGTATGCATGATTGTAGTAGTGTGAACGACACGGTTAAGAAACCAGAAAACAAAATTGTCAATAAAAAGTAGCCCTTTCACCCGGTTTTTTGATATGGGACGGGTTCGGTGACTAAAACACTCTTCTTTTTATACTAAAAGACCTTTTATATAATTCTTAAAATATACTTTTAATATTCAATCCAGACTTCACAATCTAATAAAACGAATAATTACACTAAGTACCCTAACATTTACTATAAATCTAGCTACGGTGTCAGCTTATCACTTATTAAATGTGAGTTAGCTTGGCTGGTTTTACCTTAGCTGGTTTTGACTTTCGTCCACTTAACAAAAATGTTAACACTACGAGGATTAAATAGTCCTTTTATATATTAAAATTATTTTGCCAAATAACAAGCTGCCACATCACACTTCAGTTTTAAAGTAATTTTTATTACAAATTATATTTTTATTAAATTAAAGAGAAAATTGAGAAAATGACTCCTTTGGACAGCCCACTTGAAAACTAACCTTTTTATTCTCTCCTTACAAAAAAAGATCACGGATGGACAAAAATGCCCTTAATGAAAATACCCAAAAGCTGCATCTAGTGGAACTCGTCTTCATCAATCCAGTAAGCCACCACCATCTTCGACTCCCACCCCTTGGTGTACACAAAGCTCTTTACTGTCCACCATGCTTATATCTTCGTCTTTATCTCGACCACCACTACTACCCATCGCCTCTTACTCCACATCGTAGTCTTTCTTATTGTCCAACTCCTCCATTTCTTCCTCCCCCTTGTCGTAGTTGCCGTCATTCGCAGCGCCCTCGTTGGCACAAGACACTAGAAGGTTTTTATGGGAAGGCATGCAAATGGAAGGGAGCCTAATTGACGAACGAAGGAATGGAGGTAGGGACTGTTTCGAAAATGAAGGAGAACCCAGATTCGGATTTTAGTGTAAAAGAAAACCCAGAAAGGGTTTCGGATAGAATGGAGGTAGTGGGGAAGAGGAAGGAGGTAGAGGTAGCATATTTGTGGCCATGGTGGACTGAGTTGATGAAGAGATTGATGGAGCAGAATTGCTTTGATCATAGGAGGAAAGATGACAAAATGGTGAGAGAATTGGGGTATGATGGTGGTGATGATGTTTTCGATGAAGAGAATGGTGGTGGTGATGTTGATTTTAATGATTTCAAGCTTGTCCAGACTGCCTGCTTGAATTTTGGAAAGGACCGGTTTGACATCTTGAGGATTGTGAAGTTTGAAAGCTTTTATTTTTAGTTTTAACTATTATGAATTTCTTGTTTATTGAATGCTTGGAGGTGGATGTTATTTGAATGATGGAATTTACAGAATAGACAAGCATTGCTAAGTCTGATGGCTTTTATTTGGAGTCTTTATATGGAGAATGTTGATTTTGTATTGAAATTTATGTTTCGGTTGAGATTTTTAACCAGAAGTTTGGATTCCCAACTTCCGTGTTAAGAATTCCAACATTTTTATTAAGATTCCCAACCCAGAAGTTGGGATTCTCAACCTATAGGTTGAGATTTCTAACCCTATCTTCGGGTTATTTTTTGACTTCCGACGATATCTATGGTGGATTCCCAACCCAGAAGCTGGGAATCCCAACCTCAAAATTGGGACCCAATCTTTAGGTTGGGATTCCCAACTTCCAGGTTGGGAATCAATTTTAGATACAATCTAAAGTCGAAAAATAATTCAATCTTAGGGTTGGGAATCTCAACAAATATGTTAGGATTCTCAAACCTTAGGTTGGGATTCCTACCCTCTGGGTTTGAAATCCCAACATAAGGGTTAGGTTAGTTCTTGATCCCTTTTGTTGGGACTCCCAACCTTTGGGTCGGGACTCGTAACCCACTGGTTGGGAGTCCCAACCCCAAGGTTGGGAAATCCTAACCCATTCCCACCTTCTGACTTTAGAATCTCATTCCCAACTCAGAAGTTGGGCATCCCAGCCCGGTGGTTGGGAATCCTATCCCTTAGTTTGGAAAGGTTCCCGACTCTAGGTTGGGAGGCCCAACCTCAAGGTTGGGAAATCCCAACCCATTCTCAGCCTCCGAGTTTGAAATTGCATTCCCAACTCAGAAGTTGGGAATCCCAACCTAGGGGTTGGGAATCGTATCTTGAGTTTGGAAAGGTTCTCAATCTCTGGGTTGGAAATCCCAACCACAAGGTTGGGTGGGAATGGCGGCAGTTCCATTCCCAACTCAAAAGTTTGGAATCCCAACCCAGTGGTTGGGAATCATATCTCACAGTTTGTAAAGGTTCCCTACCTCTGGGTTGAGATTCCTAACTCGAATGTTGGGAATTATGTATCTAGATTTGGAATTTAGTACTTTTTTTGTGCTTTTAATAATTCTTGGATAATGAATATAAAAACTCTTCCGGTTGGGAGCACCCAAGTTGAATAATGGAAGTTGGGGTCATCATTTTCCTTTTCTTTTTCTTTTTATTTTCCGTTTCATATTCATATTTTCATTGTTTAATTCATTAACCTAATTTCCCAACTGAATTATATTGTGAATGTCACATTAGCCTAATCACAACTCAAATAGTAGGAATACTAAAGCAACAACACACATGAAATCTTTTACAATAAAACGTAACCTGATGACATATTGAGATAATATTTGCATAATAATAATAATAACGTAATTGCACAATAATAATAATAGTAATAATATGTCACTTTCTTTTACAAGACATCAACGCCACAAGACCTTTTCATCATTCACAAAATTAATCAGCATGATATCACAAACATGATATCACTAATCTTGATTACATGTTAGTTGAGCAAATTCTTGTCAAGTTTAGAAACCAACAACTGAAACAAATGTGAAGCGTGCAAACGGGATCAATATAAGACAATTTAATCAGCATGAAGCAAGGAAATTCATTCATGAAGCATTAGCTGCAACATTTACAAGCTTTGCATGTCGTGTTTGTTGATCCACCTCTACTTTGAGACCAAGTCCAGCAAGCTCAGGCACATCAACGGACCCTTGAACCTCCTTTAATTTAGAGAACAACACAGGAAAATATGCATCCTCTAAACACATTCTTGAGACAAGTAACTTGAACCAATCTTCTTCTAAACCAACTAGTAACAAAAACAACACCAAAACAAAACAAAATAATAATAATAATAATCAAGACTTATTCTATTATACTAAAGTAAAAACAAAAAACAAAATATATATATATATTAAAAAAAAAATTAAAATATACCTGAACATCATTTCTGGTAGTTGTATATTGTTCGAATCAACATTTTACTATTAACATATCAGGATTTGGTACAAACAAAAGTACAAAACAAAAAACTACAATTTTGCACATTTGTGACATAAGTAACAATGAAAATTATAAGAAAATAAGACAGCGTGCTAAATGTTTGATAAACAAGTTAAATTATGTACTTTTTATCAAAGTATTATTACCTTTCACCCATATAAGGGGTGCACCAGAAACATTGGCGACAAGAAATGACATTGCAATATCTTCACAGTTCCTGGTGAATCAAAGCAATATAAGATGCAAGGAAACAAAGCTCAAAAGAAGAAATGCTTTTTAAAAAAATTAGTGCAAAGCAAGCAACAAAATGATAAAGTTCAAGAAGAACCCGTTTCTGGTTACGTATTGTCTTATAGACACTGGCATCTCATTTGTGTATATGTGAAGATATTTTTTGTGGAAAAAGGCAGCCTTTAAGAGTGCTATACTGTATGTACCCGTCCACCAAACAGACCACCACCCACCGCATACAAAATAATTCTTATCGCCTTGCTGGATAAAGATTGAAAAATTCAGATTTCGTGATTCTAAAATTCAAACTTAACCGAAATATATAAACAACAATCAGATATTTAACAGACAAAGACAACAACACCTAGATACAATTACAATCACAAATTGACACTTCCAAGGAAAATTTTGCTTGATCAAGTCAGTATATCACCCCAACAACCTAATCAAATTGTTTGTATCTATGATAATTTGTCCACATCCTCCATAAATTTAAAGTACATACAAATCACTAGGATCATACAATAAAATCAAGGCACACTAATACAATAACAAAGCATGTTTATCAACCTATAGCTTATATACTATAGTTAAACCCCTACCTATCAACTTAAAAATTAGATTAAATAGTTACTGACATGGTAGTACAGCCTTAATGCTTCAAGTTCAAATCTCACTTCACCTATATCTTAATTTTCCTTCATTGCACATGTTACACGATAAGAGATGTCTAACATGTGTCCAATAGTTGTCATCTGTTAAACCCTAGCTATCAACTTAAACACTAGATTAAACCGTTATTGACATGTTACTAGAACTTTAAGGTTTCAAGTTCAAATCCAATTTCAGCTATATCTGAATTTCTCGTTCACTGCATATGTTACATGATAAGAGATGCCTAACATGTGTCCAGCACTAACCATCTATGCATGTTGCACATGAAAGGAGTGTATTAATGTATCATAAATGCCATCAATTTACGTTTTAAATTTTATACAAAACGAGATGCTTATAAGTAACAATTGGATTCCTTGTTATGAAAATACTCAGCAAGTATACAAATGAACAAGGTTCGAAACTTGAAAAAATAATAAACTAAAAACATTACCGATTGATGCAGCGAAACCTTGTGAGGAACGAATCCAACCATAGTATCGGGGGCACTTCACCAAACATCAAAAGCGAACTTGACAGTAGAGCAAGGGAATATAACATCATCATCAATGGAGAAAACAGCATCCACATTCAAATCTTTTATCTCTTTGAACCTATTGTTCAAGCTGTCCTCATGATTGATATCGAACTTGAGCTTAACTCTCGAGTTCTTCTTTTTGACAACACGATTCAAAAACTGAGAAAGAGACTGAGAAGGTGGATCCAACTCGCTCTAGACAATATGTATAGAATGGAGACCAGGACACATGGCGTAGTGCGAGATAGACTGCTTCAAGAGATCGTATCTCTTCCATGTGTTCATTAAAATAACGTATCCATTGCTGTAATCAAACAAATTAAATCCGGATCGGATAAGTTGCCTAAAATGGATAGATCGAGTGGAAAATTAAAAACAAAAAGGAAAAAAAAAAAGAGAGAGAGAGAGAATAAAAGAGAAACCACCGTGATTGAGAGAGCGAGAGAGGGAGGGAGGGAGGATCTAGAGAGTCAAGGAAGGAGGAGTCGCGAGAAAGGAGAAGGAGAAGAAAGGTTGTGAAGGCGATGATGATGCAGAAGAAGAGGAGGAGGAGCTTCGTCTTGAAAGGTCCAACCAGTTGTCTGAACCGTTGGACCGTACGACGGTGGTTGTTCAACAAGCTCCCTCTCATCATCACCATCGACGACACAGCATGCGACACTTTCCCTCATACTACTGGAGTTCAGATCAAGCAAGGAGGCTGAGAGAGACGCGCACGAATGGTGGGCCGCTCACCAACATGAGAAACAGTACAACAACGACCTTGGACTCTGTCACGAGAGTCGAGGAGAACCGATAGTGTGTAGAGGGGATGTGCGACGGTAATGAATCGACGTGCGACGATGCCAGGCGATGGTTTGGACTTTCGCTGGTGGGTAGGGATTCCTAAATCGACATTCAATGAAAATGGTTGGGATTAGACACTGACCAGTTTGGTGGGGTAAAAAGGGTGGCACGCTTGTAATTGATTGGCTAATCAGGGGTATTTTTGTCCAAAAATATACCAATCTCCACAGCCTTACAACTAAAAGGTTAATTCTCATCAGGGTCATCCTAAAAGGGTCATTTTTCAATAAAACCCTTCATTAAAAATATTTTTCTAATAATAGCTTTTTAAAAAAATTCAAATAATTATTTTTAAGATTCAAATAAAAACAAAAAAACCTATTTTGTTCTTCAATATTTAAAACAAATCTAGATTTTCATCAACACGAATCCAAATCTTATTAATTACACTCATATTTTTGTTATTCGAATTGACAATCAGCAAAATATAAATAAAATAAAATTATTGTGATGAATTCTATTACTATGAATACATATTCATAGACATAGGATATATATATATATATATATATATGAGGAAGGGATATTATATTAAATTAAAATAATAGACGTATGGAAACACCTCAAATCAAGTGCAATACATAAATTCAAATTCAGAAAATTAAAAATTCAGAATTAACATAACAATATATGATTAGATGGTATCTTTTGGAAGGACATGCTGGCCTTCTCCTTCAGCCATTTTTAGAAATTAAGTATCCTTTTTGTCAAAAAGAAAAGAAAATAAAATCACGATCTTGTCCACCAATAATGTTGAAAAATTGGCATTAGAGTCACTTTTTCTCCCATTGCTTTTCCTTTTATTTGCTGTAGAATAATTTCACATGGCAACCAACCAGTGGATTCATCATTAGAGTTTTTGATTGTCTCTTTACTTTTCTTTACTGAATAAAGAAACCCTTTTTGTCAGTTTGTTTCATCAGATCATAAAAATTGAGATTTCATCAACCAGAGAACTCATCGAGTAGCTTGTTGTGTTCTGTTTTGTTCAATTCCTATCCATGTTTCTTCAATTTTTTAACAACTGAATTAACGATTTATAGATAATATTCTATTTTCATTTAGTATTCGTACATACATACATACATAATAGTACTTAATTCAATCTCATCTTATTTTAATTGCTTGAAATATTATTATCATTTGATATACTTGATAAACTAGTAACAAAAGCAACTTCAGTCCTATTAAACACTAAATGTGCGTTTACTAATCAAGAATAATATCCCCTAATTGTAACTTTCATTATATATATTCAAATAAAAATTTATTTTTTTTTAACACCATAAATGACATAATTTATCTTATAATATTTTTTGCTTTCGTTTATTTAAGAATATCCTAAATCTCTACTAAAGTTACCTATGGTTTTTGGAAACTTTATTATTTTTCTATTTAATATTATTTATTTTATTATATAATATTATAATATTGTAGTAGGTTTCACGAACACGGTTTTTATCTCTTTAATTTGAAAGTTACATAAAATAACGAAAAATTTTATAAGAAATCATTATATATTAAAATAAATGATTTCTCTTCATAAATAATATTATAATATTATATTAAACTACATAATTTATGAAAACTTGGTCTACAAATGGCCCAAAATACTTATAAAATCCAGAAATTTGGATGCATTTTCACAGTAGAGTGATCGACACATTGAAAAACACAGAAAAAATGGGGTAAATTGAAAACTGACCCTTTTTTGAAGTCCCAATTAAAAAATAACCCATTTTTGTAAATCTTTGAAGATTGATTTTTTTCGGACAAGAATACCCTTGATTACTCTGGCTAATTGCCATTGACCCACCACTTTTATGTGTCACGGTCACTCTCTCTCTACCAAACTTTTTTCTCTCATTCTCTCTTTAGGAATCCTAACCTATCGTTGCATCTCCTTATCGTCGTACTTGCACCCACCATTGTCCGAACCCACCAAAATATATTGGAAACCTGACCCACCCATCGGTGTTCACACCCTCTCTATCCAACCTTTTTATCTCACTATTGCACCTCCTCACCGTCGCACCTCACCGATTCTTGATCTCCACCCGCCACCGTTCGAATGGAAACATTGAACATTGGAAACTTGACCTACTAACCACTGTTCACTCTCTTTTTCTATCTAACCTTTTTTTTTCATTCTCTCTTTAAAAATCCCTAATCGACCATCGACCTCACATCTCTTCCACCCACCACAGTCGGATTGCGAACAAAAGCCGACCAACCATCGTCGAATCTGCTCTCAGTGTCAACTCTCAACTCTCCTCATCCACCCACAGTTCGTACGTCTCTCCATTACGAATCTGAAACTATCAGAAGAAGTATAATGTATAAGACATAAGAAGAAGGAAAAAGTTGAATGAAGAAGAGGCAAAAAGTTAAAGGATGAAGAAGCAATAAGTTAAAGTTAAGTGAGAGCAACAACAGCCAAACATAAACTCCACAATAAGAACACATTGCTTATGGGGTGTTTTTAGTTTTTTTGTAGGCTAAATACTTTGATGTTGTTAAGATTATTGACTTTGTGTTTTGAATTTTATAAACAATTCCATTCAAAGTGTCTGATATGGGTATTGTGAACAGTGGATTAAATTTCAACCTATGGGTTTAGTTATTATTAGATAATTAATTGGGGTTGTGTTGGTTTACAAATTGAGATATTTGTAATCAATTGTAAACAATTCCAATATTGGGACTCTAATTCCTAACTGAGGCTAAGAATCAAAGCTCGAGTTAAGCTCTAGCTATAACCTTTAGGTTGGGATTCGGAACCTCTAGATCTACATTTACAATATAGGTCGAGAATCTTAACTGGAGTTGAGGTTTCCAGGATGGGATTCCCAACGTTGAGGATGAGATTCCTAACAAAAAAGTTATAATTCCCAACTTTAAGGTTTGGATTTGTAACCACCAAGTGGGGATTCTCAACCTTCAAGGTAGGATTCTCAACATTTCCCAACCTCTAGATTGGGATTCTTAACCTCTAAATTGAGATTTTTAACCTAGGTTGAACATATTTTTCACAATTCAGGTTAAACCCAACCTCTTGATTGTGATTCCCAACCTTAAGGGTAGGATTCTCAACCTTTAGGGTGAGATTCCCAATCTAGAATGAAATTTCCAACCTCAACATTAGAATTTCCAACCTCCAGGTTGAGATTTTTAACCTAGGTTGAACATATTTTTCGAAGTTCAAGTTGAAACCCAACCTCTAAGTTGAGATTCCCAACCTCCAAGGTGGGATTCCCAACCTAGAGGTTGGATTTCCCAACTTTAAGATTGAGATTCTCAACCTCTAGATTAGGATTCTTAACCTTTAGATTGGATTTCTAACCTAGGTTTGCTAAACTCTCTTTATTGTGAATTTCTTCACCAAATCTCCACTTGAAAGCTTCTTTTCTGTCTAGTATGTAGGTCAGGGTGTCAATAACCACCCAATGGCGGACCCAATACGGGATCCGAGGAGGCAAGTTACCTCCCCTCAAATTTTAAAAGAAAAATATATATTTAATTATAATTTCATATGTTTTCAATTTTCTTTATATATAATTTCTTTCCAGATTTTTTTATGGGTTCTAGACTTTGTTCTGTTTATTTTTTTTCTTATATATAATTTCTTTTATATTTAATAATTTTAGTTTGACATACATCTAATCAACAAATTCTGAGTTGTCAAATTTTAATTTACTACATTTAATCAATAAATCCTAAAATCTCTTTTTTTTTTTTTTTTCTTTGTACATATAATAGTTTTAGTTTTACTTAACTAAATAGGGAATACATGGTTGAATACTTGAATATTAGCTTGCCTACTTATCTAGAGACTTGTATTTCAATAAAATTGATAAGAAGATTACAATGATTCAAAATAAAAAGCTTGACCAATAAAAATTATAACAATATAAAATTTACATTTTTTTATTTTATTAATATCTGTTTAGAACTTTTTTAATGTTAGACTACTTGATTAATCTAAATTAAGTGCATTATTTGTTTTATTTTATTTGAATTTCATCATGTTATCGAATTTTTATTTTTCTAAAAAATCATATTAGCAATGCTTTTGATTTTTCATGATTATTATTATTATTTTGTATAAATGTCCCTTATCATAAGAATTTCTGGGTCGATTTGTCACTATAATCAACCTTTAATGTTCATGTCAGCAAGTATCCAAGACATAGAGTCATTACCAAAGGAAAACTAGAGAAATCAGAGCTCCAATATAACAGTAAAAATTATGAGAAGTTGTGTCAAATTGAGGAAGAATGGTGATCCTAATAATCTCTAACGACTAGTTTCTTGTACTCGCACACATAGACATACACATATATATATTATATTATATATATATATATATATGTTAATACCTAAACAAACTCCTTAACTTTCAACCCCTCTGGATCCAAACCATCAAACCAAATCATGAAACTTCCTTTCACCAAAGCATCACCATTGCCTCTTTCTTTCTCTTCTCCCCCCTTTTTTCTCTCTCCTCATCTGGGGTTTCCAGTTTGTTTAGGTATTTCAGGATGATGATGGTGTTGAATATTGATGATGATAGTTAAAAGGGGTTGAAGGTTGATGATCATGATCATGATAGAATCCATGGTCGGTGGAGATCCAATCTAGATCTCCAACTTTTTTTATTATTATTATTTTTATATTTTCATTTGGTGATAAGTTTTTGTTAATTTACAATTTTTCATTTTTAAATATCTATTTTTTCTTTATCTTTTCAATTTATAAATAAAAATATCTTAACGAAGGGCAAAAACACCTTTTCTAAGTTTGCATTTGTCAAACTCCACTTTTCTATTAACTTTTTAAGGTCAAAAGGGGAAAATTTGTCCATGTTTTTTAATAAGTTTGACCATTTGTCCATTGTTTGACCCTTGACCAACGGTCAAACTGAGTATTCTTTGAGTAACCACGAACTCGTTACTTGCTGCCTCGTCTCTCTAGTAGCAAGTAACAAGTTCTAAAACCTTATTCCTAGACTTTACATGGATAAAGTCGTTGAGAACTTGGCTAGAAGTGGTGATTATATTTTGATATGGTATTTATAGAATTGCCTCATTATGAAACTCTGGTGATGAAATGATATACCATGTATAGAAAGATATTCTTTTAAATTACATCCACTTGGCTAATGTCATACTAAGAAGTCGTTTGTTTTTTTATATGAAGACTGAACAATATTGAAACTTACTGAAAATAAAATAGTGACTGAAATATAAACTTTGAATGACATGCTTATTTTTTTTTCTCACTTCTGAATTTACTATAAATTTTTTTTTTTTTTTAAAGTTTAAATTATATAAAAACTAGTAATTTGGTAATTATATCATTTTTACTATTAATTATTATGGAATTTTATTTAATATAGTTCAAACAAAAAATAAATAATTATTTATAGTATTTATTTATAATTAAAATATAATAAAAAGTATAATATAATTATTAATATTTTTATATTTAAATAAAAAATAAAATTATCTATGAGTTGAATTATATTTAAAAGGTAACTAAAAAAGTGTTTAAATTGTAAATTAAAATACATTAGTCCAATTTTAAAATTATGTCATATAAGTATCATATAAGTATTAGGGAAAAAATATTTATGATATAAAATTATGATAAAATTGAAAATATGTTATTTTTAATAGGATAAACTTGTAATAGAATATTTTAAATATTTTAAGTGATTTGTAATTAAGTTAAAAGTGAAAGTGAGGAAGACTTTTAACTCTTTTTTCATTATTTTTTTTTTCAGTTGTTTTGGAGAAGTTTTAAATGGTTTGACCACTTTAAAAAACAAACAAAAACAATCTAATAAGTGTAATTCAACACAATTGAGTTATAACTGAAAAAAAACAAACAGACTCTAAGTTTTCTTATGTTCTTAAATGAACACGGTCACTTTATCTGAACTTAAAATTTTAAAATAGATGTATCTAGTGCCATTTGGATTAAATTTATAAGCCAAAACTATAGTAGTTGAATAACTCTAATAGTTTATATGCTTCTCTTCTAGTCCACAACTATACCAGAAGTCAAATCTCACCAAAAAAAAAAATCAATTGATGGCTTATTTGATATTAAAGTTTGTTATGTTAATGAAGTAACCCATTTAAATGTAACAACTCGATAACAATGGTATAATTGATTACTTTCTTTTCATAATATTTCCATGGTTCAAAATTCAACTTTAAATTCAAGTAATGACCCTTCCCCAAAAAAAAAAATTAAAAATTAAAAATTCAAGTGACGATGTTAAATGTACCAAGATAAAAATGAAGAAAAAAGCGATGATTTCATAGAACGAATAATTGTATAGAGAACCAGATATTAGAGAGAAACAAGGAACTCCCAATGCACAAAGGGAAGGGCTATGGCGGGTGGATAACAACTCCCCATTTCATAGAGATAGCAAATCCCACTCCACATGGGAGAGATTTTAGGGATTTTATGAGCAAAAGTAAGACTTTACCCCATTCATAGAGTTCAAATGGAAAGTGCACAACTGGTCAAACTGAATATTAAAAGATACTAAAAAATTGAGTAACATCAGTTTAGAATTTTCATCTAACCGTGATTACGTTTTAACAAAATTTGTTCTAAAACTTGTTCTTTTCTGATGTGAAGCTGAACATTCATTTAGTATTTATACAATATATGACCAGTGACGGAACCCTAAAATTTGTTAAGGGACCACATGAATAAAGTAATAAAAGTATCAAAAATTAAAAACAGACTAAATATATAATGTTTTTATGTAAAATAATGTTTGATAATATTATATAGTTTAAAAAAATAAAACATACATGACATTTTAGTAAAATAAATAATCTTATACTTAAAAATCATAATAAAATCATTAAAATAAATAAAATTGAAAAAAAAATATAAAGTTATAATTTTTCTAGATAAAACTTCATATAATAGAACTTATATAAGAGAGAATACACATCTAACTAAAAGGGAAAATTAAGAAACTGAAAATATTAATTAATTAGGAGTAAGAAAAATATTAAAAGTAAAAAAACTACGTGTAAAGTAAAAAAAAAAAAAAAGGAGGAGGAGAATTTAAATATGTTAGAAATAGGATGAATAAATAATAGTGTTTTTTTTTTTTTTTTTTAAAAAACTGGGGGGAGGGGGGGCCGCGTGCAGATCACATACAGAACCAACATGCACGCGGAACGTCAGAATTTTTGTGTCCACTGCACTGCAAAAGCTTCTTGCTTTTCAAATTTTTCCCAAGTCTCATGGACATATAACCCACTAGACCCGATGATGGGTCCGCCCTGCATAAGACTATATATAATGCTGTAAAACGAAAGTATAATAGAGAACGGATAATCCCACAAAGGAGAATTTTGAAACAAGGAAATCATTCTGTTTACAGAACATAATACATGGGCCACTGCAACATCATTAGGTATCTTTCATTTCTTGAACATTTGCGGATTGTAGATAGATGGGTTAGAGTAAAAAATTAACCAAAACGCGCTGCTTTATGGAAATCTTACAGGGACTTCTCTGTCGTTTCAATATAATATTTGCACTGTCACTTCAGGCAATGAATGTCAAGTTTACTGTTTTTTAAGAACTTAATTTTTTTTTGAGAAATTTTGAGAACTTAATTTATTCCAAAGTCAAACTCTAAATTTTATTACCATTACGTTATTCTAAATGACTAGTCTGAATTTGTATTTATTTTATTCCTGACAGGCTGCTAATAATTTTCCCGGTTAGTGCAACTACAGACCAGGTTATTGAACGGTTTTTTTTTTTTTTCTTTTGAAGTACAAACACCTTTCTCGAAACTATATTCACTTGACTAATGTCATACCAAGTTTCGACGTATTTGCCTGACTAGGTTCTTTTTACTTGTAAGTAATTTCTACATAATTTATAGACTTTGGACGATAATAACTGTATAATATGGTATGCTTGTCTTATACATCCAGATGGCTTCAGAAATCAAACCTTTCAATATAGGGAAACGTTGGCCAAAAACCGCTGCTTTGTGAAAATTTTAATATAGGGACGTCTCTGCCGCCCTTTCAATATAATATTTGCACTGTCACTTCTAATAATGAAGGTCAAAGACGGCTGTTTTGTGGAAATTTTAAGATAAGGCCGTCTCTGCCCTTTCAATATTGTATTTGCACTGTCAATTCTAATAATGAATATCAAGGTTACTGTTTCTTGAGAACTTAATTTATTCCAAAGTCATACTCTCTATAATTTATTATAGAGTGTGACATTGTATTTAGTTTATTCCTTACGTCTGTCAGTCTGCTAATAGGTTTTTTGTCAACACAACTACAAATCAGGTTATTGAATGGTATCGCGTCACGCTAATTTTTTTTTTTTCCCCAAAGTACTAACACCTTCCTCGAAACTACATGCACTTGATTAATGTCATACCAAGTTTTGGCTTATTTGCCCAACTGAGTTCCTTTTTTTTTTCACTTACTAGCAATTTAAACAGAATTTATGACTCTGGACGATAATAATTGTTTAATATTACGTCCACATGGGTTTAGAATCAAACCTCAAAAAAATAGAATGATATAAAGTTCTTAAAATTCTTCCTAGAAAATTCCCATTAACTATAATTATGAGTGCTTGGTTTGCTTATGTAGCTCATTCTGTACCTGGAGAAAATACAGTTTCAGCTACAATAACAGAGAATTCATTACCTTTATTGTGCAAGCAATTCAAAAGGCTAGATATGGTTCATATTACAATTGTCACCAAAATCATTCAAATACTTTCTCTCTGTTGTCTAGTAGCTGGTTCATATGATCCTGCTTATGATGATATATATGATCGTAATGATACTATTCCGTACGAAATTTGTTCAAGAACCAACCATCATGCAGCTGATGGTCCATTCCAAAATAACCTTGAAAGCCTCTTCAAAGCTTTATCTTCAGACGCTTCTAAGACCAAGTCTTCCAATTCCTCTGCTGGAAATGACTCCGAAAGAGTTTATGGACTCTACATGTGCCTCGATTATAAGAGTATAGATGACTGCAACAAATGCGTAGTCGATGCATCAGAAGACATCTCCAAAAACTGTCCAAACAAGACGGAAGCAATTGTGTGGTCATATAACTGTATGTTGCGCTACTCTAGTGAAAATTTCTTTAGCCGATTAAATGTTTCTCAAAACATACGCAAAGCCAACACAGACAACGTGTCTGAAGATGTCTCTGACAAATATAGATCCATCTTAAACAGTACTCTGAGTGATCTTCGCAAGGAGGCAGCTTTTGATTCTGCAAATAACATGTATGTTGCTTCAGGAACAGCTCAATTTACAGATGAAGAAACAATATATGCTCTAGAGCAGTGCACAGGAGACTTATCTGCAGGTGATTGTAATTCATGCCTGCAGACTGCTACTATTGATATTTTATCTTGCTGCTCTCTTTCACGAGGAGCACGACTTCAAGGTCGTAGTTGCTATTTGAGGTATGAATCGTATGATTTTATTAATGCTGGAAGGGCCACAGGGAAAGGTAAGTACAGTAATTTCAACATAAGAATTGCTTAAAGGATGGTTTTTTAGAAATCTTAAAGATTGAGCTTTGATTTAATGTTCTGTATTCAGGTCGTCAAAGAAAGTTACGGGTGATTGTAGTTGTAACAGTATCAGTATTTCTTCTGGTGGCTCTCCTAACTTCCTCAATTTTCTATCTTGCAAAGAAAAAAGCAGTTCGGAGAAGTAAAAATATTTATAAAAATTTCTCTTGGATTTTACTCTTTCTTTTTTTGGGCGAAGTTTTCAATTATAATTTTCTGTTTCAGAAAATTTTCAATCACATAATGCCGGTGACCCCAACACAGATTCTTATCATCACCAACATATACAGTACAGGGATGATCTAAAAGCTCATGAATTTTATATTAATTTGAAAACCATACATGTGGCAACCAATAACTTCTCTGAATCAAATATGCTTGGACGAGGTGGTTTTGGCCCTGTTTACAAGGTAATAACATTTTCTAACAAACGAATAAGCAAACTGCTTATCCATGATATTCAATTTAAAATTTATGACATATATCCGTTAGTAATCTTATTAAATGAAGGAGAATGACTTCATCAGGGTAAATTAAAAGATGGAAAGGAGGTAGCGGTGAAGAGGCTCTCCAACTGTTCTGAGCAGGGTACCGCTGAGTTCACAAATGAAGTACTACTAATATTCAAATTACAGCACAAAAATCTCGTCAAACTTTTGGGTTATTGCGTAGATGAAGAAGAAAAGCTACTTGTTTATGAATTTATGCCCAATAGTAGCCTTGATGTGATTCTTTTTGGTATGATGCTTTCACCATTTTCTAAATTCTTTCACTTATATTGGCTGCATCAATTTAATTTTTTATGAAGTTATTATGATGCTGAAGCTGAATACTCAATATATTTTCCTTGGATAGATCGAAAGAAATGTGTGCAACTCAATTGGACCAGACGTCTTAATATCATAAATGGAATAGCAAAAGGGATGCTTTATCTTCATGTAGATTCTATACTTAAAATTATTCATAGGGATCTAAAAGCTAGTAATGTATTATTGGACGTTGACTTGAACCCAAAAATCTCTGATTTTGGAATGGCAAAGATCTTCGTTGGAAATGAAGGTGAAGCCAATACTTCTACAATAGTTGGAACATAGTAAGTAAACTATTTCATTGTCAATCCTCATATGAAATTATGCAACTTTGTTTGAAAAGATGTAGAATTTATTCATACCATGCTGTAGATTCCTATGAAAATTAAGTTACAAGGTGCAATCACATTGGCAACTCAATAATACAATATCTCAAATTTTAACCCGCAGGTAGATATTAAAAGTAAAGATTCAAGGAAATGACTAATAGATATTGTTTAGTATTTACCGTAAAAAAATTTGTTTCTTTTCTCAAGTTAATGTTTTGTTTTTTGTTTTTTTTTTTGTTGAATAAGTGGATATATGGCTCCAGAATATGCTATAGGGGGATTATATTCAGTTAAATCTGATGTTTATAGCTTTGGAGTACTCTTGCTCGAGGTCATAACCGGGAGAAGCAACTCAGGCTTTCATCAAGTGAATCATGCTCCTAGCCTCCTAGCATATGTAAATTTATCTACCATTAAAAAACTCTGCACTTCATTTGAAGGTGTTATTGCTGCAAATATATTTTAATCCTATTGAGCATGCAATGATGCAGGCTTGGCAACTATGGAATGAAGGCAATGCATTGGAGTTGATCGATCCATTATTGACGGACGCATGCAATCCAGATGAATTTTTAAGATACTTTCACATTGGATTGTTATGTGTTCAAGAGGATGCATTCGACAGGCCTACCATGTCATCTATTGTTGTAATGTTGAAAGGTGAAACCGTAACTCTTCGCCAACCTGAAAGACCTGCCTTCTTTATGGGAAGAGTTCCTGATCATCATGAAATAAATAATGCTAATGATTGCTCTGTTAATAATTTAACAGTTTCTGATATATTGCCTCGCTGAGTGAGGCAATGACTGGATTTGATTTGAACACATATTTAGCAGTTCCTTCTCCTGTAAATCAGTGCTAGAAAATTGTGGTTTCTTGTAATTTAACGATGTGGTGAATGTAACTATATATAATGTAAGAAATGATTCGTGAGATCCCATTTAGGAATAAAAATGAGTTCAATTCGAGTCAGCCCCTTGGGTTGGAAAACAACAATTTCTTAATATTTCAATCAAGGTTTCAAATTTCTTTTTGGTTGAATCCATCATATACACTTTAGTTTCTCACCTTCCTTCTTCACTAAAGCAACTTTTTTAATATTGCTTCAGTTAAAGCAGAAACCATAGATAGAAAATACTGCTTCAATGAAAATATATATATATATAGAGAGAGAGAGAGAGAGAGAGAAATTATTTGACAAATTCAACCAAAAGAAATATTTGACAATACTGAAGGGTGCAGTGGGACACAGCAACAAGCAACATATGCTAGGAGGTGGTAAATTTACTAACATAAGACCAATGTTGTAGAACTTACTATTCGCTACTCAACTAGCGACCCAGCAAGTAGCAATGACGAGACCCATCTCGATTACTTTCTTGAGTTTAGGAGAATTCTATGAAAACTGACGGAACCCATCTTAAGTCTTGTTTAAAGGCCAGGATGATGTCGTGAAACTTTGATCTCTCTAACTGAAATATGGAATTTCTGAAAATCTTTTAGAAAAATCTTTGTAAATCTCATGCTTGCCTCATAAATTTAATTTGAACAAAATCGAAAATCTTTGTAATTCTCGTGTTGGACCCTTAAACTGAATAAATAAAATATTAATAAAATACCCAAAAAAGATATTTCGTTTATAAAAGTATTCTTGAAACTCATTTAAGAAATCTAGTTAAATAAAAATAATATACGCTAATGCAAAATGTTCATCATAATGTGATCATTTTCATGATCTGTTATAATTTGCATGAATTTGTAGTGAATACCTTAAAAAAGGTTTTATAAAAGAATAAACGCCAACACCTGATGAATAAATATAACTTTTTACAAAATATTTCTAAGGTAATAATAAATAATTCTCAATGTTTAATACGCATTCATATCTAAATAATAAAATTAATTTCAAATCTGATATCATAATAAAACTGTAAATATCTATATAAATTATTTCTTTATAACTTTATAAAACATATTCCACAATTAAAATATGTAAAACTTTTCAAAAATCGCTTTTCAATAATGGCACAGATTTCTCTAGTTTGACTATCATGTTTCAAGCCTCTATTGGAACTTTGTCAATGGATTTATGGCTCTTATACACGTGTGAATCCCCAGACTCCACCAACCAATATACTTGACCTATTGTGAAATTTCTTATACATATACATATACACATATGATGTAATAAATTCACTTTTCAATTGTAAAACTGAAAAAATAAATAAACTTAATTAAACCAATTGATTAAAATAAAACTATCCATTTACAAAACTTCTTCGCTTATTTCTAGGTATAATATGGATTTCCATTTGATTCCTAATAATCTTGGATTCACCCTTTTCTCTTTTTTCTCCTTATTTTTTTTTTCTTATTTTTTTAGTTTCGGGTAAAAAATATAAATATCAAAAAGAAAATGATTAAATCAAATTTTTTTATTTGGACTAAACTGTAAAAAGCTATATGCAAGGACTAAAGCATAATTTTACGAACAATTTGAAAAAAATCTTGTCTTTTCTGAAATAAAATGAAGCAGTTAGAGGTAATTTTGTCCGAGGGTAGAAAATATGAGAAGTCGATTAGGTGGAACAAGATCACTTAAAAACTTCATTTTCTTTGAACATGCAACATCAAAAATCAAAACAACTTTTAAAAAAAAATCAAAAAATCAAAACCAAAAATCAAGAGAGAGAATAGAGAGAGAAAGAGATGAAATTAAATAGATGGTTTAGAGGAAAGAGAGAAGGCACAAGATGGAAGATGAGAGCGTGTAGGTTGGTTGGACAGTGTTGGATTCAGGTGGAGATAAGTGATGGTGACGCATTTTGGTGAGTTAATTTTTTTTCCTTTTTTTTTTTTAACGGGTTAAGTGTTGATGGAGATGATTTTGGTGGTGGAAGGTGAGTGTATGGTAGATGGTGGTGGTCGAATCTGTTAAGGCCCCCTTTTTGTTTCTTGGTTTTTGGTGGTGATGGAGATGAGTTTTGTTGATGATGGAGATGGATTTGGATTATGAAAATAGAAAATTTTTATGGTGTATATGGTGGATTTGAGTGGGATGGAGATGGATTTGTGATGGTAATTTTTTTTTTCTTCTTTGTTTTGGGTGTTGGTAGAAGTGATAGTGTGGAAGAAGGTGACTAAATGCTTTAACTGTTTCTACTGTTGTAGAAATAGGCTGCAACAACTCCCTATCTTCTTCCTTTTTTTTTTTTTTTGGGGGGGGGGGGGGGGGGGGGGGGGGGGGAGAGGAGATAATTTTGTTTGGTTGAAAGTGATTTTTTTTTTTTTTAGTGTTTTTTTTTTTTTTTTTTTTTTTTGTTTTTTTTTTTTTTTTTTTTAATTCTTTTGGTTTTTAGTATTTCTTTTGCGTCGATTCTAGATTGATTTTGGTGGATGGTAAAACAAAGAGGAAGACTCACTACTTAGTATTAAAGTGAGCTTCGATTGACAGTGATCGGTTCAGAATCGAAACTGCTCTAATGCCAAAATGACATGGGACAATTTCTAAGCAAGGCAGACTTGCTCTAAAAATTACCTAGCAGTGGCTAAATATGGTTTGAATTGAAGTTTAAAAATAGTGGTACTTTTGATTGATAACTAAACCCCCTCAAACTATAATTTATAAATCTATTTATAGAGTTACAAAAAATAATATAAGAAATTATTGCACTAGGATGGCTTAGCAAAGTAGGGGTGCTTAATGATTATGGATGGGAAAGGGTTGCTTCTGCAGATGGTTGTTTCTACGGTTGGTTTTGAAGTATAGGGTGGCTTTGCTGAGTAGGGTTATTGATTATGGTCTTGTATCAACATGGGCATGGGTGTGTGGCAATGCTCTCATTATGTATGACGTAGTTGTGTTGGTGAAGATTAGTTATGTTTATAGATGAAGTGTGAGTGTTGTTGTTTGGGTATTATATAAGGATTGGGTGGTATGGGTGTAGTTGTGTTGGATGGGTTTTGGTGGTTGTATGGTTGGTGGCCATGGTGTTTGGGTGGTGTTGATTGGGTGTTTGGATGTTGTGGTTTTATGAAGATCTAGCTCTCTGTTGTTTGCATATTGGATGGGTGTAGTTGTGTTGGACGATTGTGGTTTTTATTTTTTATTTTTTTAATTATAAATTGATTTTTTTAATTATAATTGTTTTTTAATTATTAAATGCTAAATATATATTTTTTTTATTGGGTGTTTGGGTGTTGTGGTATTATGAAGATCTAGTTTTATGTTGTTTGCGTGTTGGATGGGTGTAGTTGTATTAGACGGTTGTGTTTTTTTTTTTTTTCTTTCTATAAATTGATTTTTTAATTATTAAATACAAAATAATTTATTTTCTTAACTTTCAATTTTTATTTTTTTTAAGAAAAGATGGGATTTCCACCAACATCAATGGAGATCTCGATCTTCACCTCCATTTTTTCTAATGTTAATTGATTTAATTATTAAATATTAATTAATTATTTTATTTTTATTTTTTTAAATATAATCAATTTTTATTTTATTGTATTTATTTGTTAGAGTTATTATTAGCTATTATTGTTTTTTCCATTATTAAAATTTAATTATGTATTATTTTCTAATTTTTTACTTAATTTTAATTTATTATTCAAGGTAGTTAATTTTTAAAATTTTAATGGTTTAATTTTTTAATACAATACAATGAGGGCAAATTTGTCTTCTTGGAATAATTTATTTGTTTCTTTAATTTTTATTTTTTTAATAAAATTGGGATCTCCACCGTTCATCCATTTTGATGGACGGTGGAGATCCCAACTTTTTTTATTTTAATTGTTTTAAATTATTTGTTAATTTTTAATTTTTAAAAAGATAAATATGGAGGGCATATTTGTATTTTCATTTTAACCATTAAACAGTCTAGAAGGGCTTTTTTTTTTTTTTTTGTGGCACTTAATTTTTGGATGGAAACCATTTCTGGACTAATGATTAAGGTTTTTTTGGCTAATATTTTTAAAACTTAAGATTGAGTGACAATAGTTTCAATTTTAGGGGTTATTTTATATTTTTTTCCCATAATTTATTGAGCTCTATTTGCATGATTAGCTTTCAACACTTCAATTCAAATTGTTGATTTCAGTGTTTGTATAATTTTACACAATTAATAAGAATTTCATAAGTTTTCTATCACGCAGAATAGTTCAATAAAAGAACTTGATCAGATACGATTGGGATGTCCAATAAACAACTCAGTTTTTGAAATGGATAATGTCCCCTAAAACGATAAAAAATCAAATAGAGATTTCTTGTACTATAGGCGTCAGATATTACCTTAACTATTAAAACGAGTCAGAAATTATAACTAGAAATTATATATGTAATACTGTTGGCATTGCTTATTCTCTGTACGGTTGTGAACCTCTTTAAATAATTATTTTAAAAATGCATTAATAATGGTGATGGCTAAGGCAAGTCAAGCACCAAAAAAATATTTGGCTAGAAGGTTCTCATTAAAAGTCTACCGACGATCATTATCTGCAAGCTCTTTTGCAGTCATTCATGAAAGTTGCTGTTGCTCTTGGACTCTTGTGTTTGGATTTTGAGGTTCTGTCTTTTACTGCTCTTTTTCTGAAACAGCGATCCGATGACCTCCACGATTCGGAAAATGGAAAACAATTTACCCTCAGCTATGCTTTTCCTAGTATCATTGATGTTCACCATCCTGATATGTGCTAATGCAAACCCTCTCGAAAAATTATGCTTTGGTCAGAATTATGGACATAACAGCCCATTTGAACATAACGTCAAGCTCCTTCTTCTATCACTATCTGCCGATGCTTCACTATATGAAGGCTTCTACAGCACCTCTGCTGGAGAAGACCCTGATCGAGTATTCGGGCAAGCACTTTGTCGTTGGGATGTCAATAAAACAACTTGTCGAAATTGCATCGAGGAAGCAAGCCAATATTCCTTGCACAACTGCACGAATGTAGAGGCAATGGTATGGTATGAATTGTGTCAAGTTCAATACTCATATGAGAGAAATTTTGCAATCGCATCGGATTATAATGGAAGAGAGCCTGAAACGAGCAAGCAGCGGAAAAGTGGACCAGATCCTGCCAGAAACAAAAAAGCTTTGAATGATTTAATGCCTAAGCTCATAAACAATGCTTTATCTAATTCTTCAAAGAGGTTTGCAGTTGGAGAAATTAATTATTCAGAGAACAAGACTATATATGGGCTTGTACAGTGTACCAGGAAAATTTCTACCAGTGACTGCGTCTCATGCTTTTACACAGCCTCAAAAGAACTCAGCGACAGTTGCGGTGAAAATGAAGGTGGGATTATGGTTAGTGCTAATTGTAACGTGAGATTTGAGCTGGAACGCTTCTATAACTCTTCAGATATATCGTTAACGTACTCATATTCTTCAGGTGAGGCCATTGAATAACTGAATATCGTTATTAATCAGTTCATTTTTCGTTTTTGAGCTTCAAAACCAGGCCATAATTCAGTAGGATTCTCTTTTTGTTTCAAAACAAAAACTGTGCAATCTTTTGTCCTCTATTTCATAATATATTTGTTAATTTACTTTGTGTTAAATTTGAATGGTAAATCTAAATTGAAAGTAGTCCCTTTCATTGAAAAACAGGCAGAAAAAGGAAAACTTCAATCATCGTCGGAGTTACATGTACAATGGTATTTATGCTTATGGGGTCTTGTTTGATCTATCTCAAGAGGAAGAGAAGAGCAAAAACAGGTTGATTATCTAATGTCTTGATATGATTACGCATCCAATTTCTACACAACTAAGAGTCTATCATGTGTTGCAGATGAGGAAAAAAGCGAGCTTGCCTTGCTACACAATTTGGCTAGACCAACACCACTCACCCTTGCACGAGAAGGTGATTTAGTCAGTTCTCAGGAATTACCTTTCATGGATTTGGCTATTATAAGGGCAGCTACCCAAGACTTTTCTGATTCAAACAAGCTTGGACAGGGCGGGTTTGGCACTGTTTATAATACTCTATATTTTCTAGATTAGTATTGCTCTAATGTTATTTTATAGGCCTAGATTTAAGTCTGAAATCTGAAATTTCAGGGTGTACTACAAGATGGGAAAGAAATAGCAATTAAAAGGATGTCAAGGAAGTCATGGCAAGCTTTAGAAGAGTTCAAGAATGAAATCATACTAATTGCAAAACTTTAGCACAGAAACCTTGTAAGACTATTGGGATGTGGCATAGAAGGAGAGGAAAAGCTGCTTATATATGAGTTTATGCCCAACAAAAGTCTTGATACCTATATATTTGGTATTGTCCTCAAGTTTTTTATATATGGATGTGGTGATAATTCAAATACTTGTGCTGTCTAATCCTTAAATGATACTCAATTTTAGATTATAAGAAACATTTACAACTTGATTGGAAGAAACACTACGAAATTATTGGCGGAATTGCCAGAGGACTACTATACCTTCATGAAAATTCTCGGCTCAAGATTATTCACCGGGATTTAAAGCCGCACAATGTATTGTTAGATGAAGAGATGATTGCTAAGATTTCAGATTTTGGCAGTGCAAGGATTTTTTGTGAAAATCAAAACACTGCTAACACTAAAAGAGTAGTGGGAACATAGTATGCATCTTCCTTTTATCTTTTTTTTCCCCTCTTTTTTCTCTTCCCCAAGTAATATTTTCTAGTTAAACTATTACATTATGATTAAGGAGAAAAAACTTATGTTTAAATTGAAACAGTGGTTATATGGCTTCAGAGTATGTTATGAATGGTCTCTTCTCTATGAAATCAGATGTCTTCAGTTTTGGTGTGATACTACTTGAGATCATAAGTGGCAAAAAAAAATAGTGGTTTTCATCTTACAGGCCAAGCTCCAACACTCCTTACTTATGTATGGCAACAGTATATGTACTGAAATTTAAATATTTTCCTCCACATAAAATTTTAGCCAAAATCAATAATATGAATATGAGATTGATTATCTTGTATGTGAATTTGCAGGCATGGCAACTATGGAAAGAAGGAAAAGAACTAGAATTTGTGGACCCTTTTCTGTTTGAATCGTGCTCTACAGCAGAGGTCCTTAGATGCATACAAATTGGTCTTCTATGTGTGCAAGAAGATCCAGCGAATAGACCTACCATGTCATTTGTGGTGACTCTATTGGGAAGTGATCAATCAATAACACTTCCTGAACCAAGACAACCAGCAATTTCTGTGGGTTAATTGTTCTAAATGATAAATTTTCTACAACAAATTAATCTGTGAATGAAATGACGGTTTCTAGCGCCTCACCCAGATGAATATCGATGGAAATTTAAATGTTGGCATTTGGTCTTTTGAAAGATACTCCTTTTGTAGAGGCTAACTGTTTATACCCATGAAAGTAGCCAAATGACCAATGCGTGTAATATGATGAATTGATGATTCAATACAAGTCTTCAATTATGAAATACTACACTGCTTTCCATATATATATATGTATATATATATATGTTTATGTGTATATATCTATTTGTGTATATGTATATATGAAATATTGCTCTCATCCTTCATAAAATCATATAAACTAAATAATTAAAGTGAAGAAAAATATCAGCACTAGCTTAATATAGTAACACAAATTTGTACACTGATTAGAGTGGGAACTGCCATGCTACATGGAATAACTTATAAGGGAAAATGATAAATTTGATCATGGGGTTTCTTTTCTTCGCCCAAGATACCACTTGCGGTAAGGGTTCTTTAGCACTCGGACACATTTGGACGGAGGTAGAGGACTCAAAAAGGACAAAGCTTTTGATGATTGCAGAGGACGGTGGCTTTTTGCACGTAACAAGAAGCAATTATCTTTGGGCCTTCTTTTTATTCTTGGGAAAATTGAGAAAATGACTCCTTTAGAAAGTCATTCCTCAAAATTAACCTTTTCTAATTGATGGTACAAAAAGGTACAAAAAAAATGCATGAATAAACAAAAATACCCTTAATGAGTCATTTTTTGAAATCAATCCCAACCTATAGGTTAGGAATCCCAACCCCGAGATTGGGAATCTCAAATAGATAAAATAGATTGTTGAGCAAGATCATAATTAACGATATAAAACATATCTCGTCACATAGAAAACCGATGTGCTTAACACATGGACCAAGTCAGAATATAGATTCAGATTCAAATACAAAGGTCGAAATGTAGGAATGAAAGCAAATGGGAGTAGCACGGTCAAATTAGAGACCATTATGTCATGACAGTAAATCCAAATGTTCAAATTGTATCATGTGTTAGGGAAAATCAAGTGCTCGCACACAAAGCAATAGTAAAAAACACAAGATTTTTATATGGTTCAAAAAATCTACTAAGAAAATTCATAACTCAATTGTGCAAGTAGAATGGTCAAGTGAAGAGAACCCATTCATTTAAATTACCTAGACATTTCTTGTTAACCAAGTCTCAAATATATAATTGCAATATCAAAAACCTCGGTCTATAATTAAAATCATATTGAATTTCTGAACATATTATTGATTGTAATATCTGAACCTCTTTGACCAAACATTTAAAAATCAAAATTGTCTCACATTGATTTTGAGTTAAGGAAAGTCAAGGATTCCAAAAGATATTGTTTTCTTTATTCTTTTAAACAAAAGGGGAAAAAATATATTGCTGTCCTTATCCATATATAACATCATTTCCTGTTTGAGCTTTTCGCTCACTGCTTTTGGCTTAAAACAGAGATCCAATGACCTCCCAGATAACAAAAATTGACAAACATCTACTTTCAACCATGTTTTTTCTAGTTACATCAATGATCATCATATACTCTGGTTTCATCGATGCGTATCGTCTCAAATTAGATTGCCCCGATACAAGTGAAGAATACACTCCAAACAGCACATTCGGTAATAGCCTCAGGGTCGTTCTTCAGTCATTACCTTCCAATACTTCACTAAATAAAGGCTTCTACAACTCCTCCGTTGGAGATGACACTGAACGAGTTTATGGTCAAGCACTCTGTCGAGGGGATGCCACCCCCGCAGCCTGTCATAATTGCATCGAGAATGCAGTACAAGACATCTGGGAGAATTGCAGCCGTGAAGATGTAATCGTGTGGCATGACTTATGCCAAATTCGTTACTCATCCCAGAATTTCTTTTCAATCAATCAGGGATTATCATGGAAAATTCCCTGATTCGAACGACCAGAGAAGAAGAATATCGAATCCTATTAGTCTTGATGAAGTTTTGACATATTTAATGCAAAACATCACATCCGAGGCTTCAACGGATCCATTGAAGTTTGCGGTTGGGCAAATCAACTTTGTGAAAGGCAACAAGGTATATGGGCTTGCACAGTGTACCAGGGACATCTCTACTAGTCACTGCCATATTTGCTTAAGCACTGCCTCATCAGAACTCGGAGAATTCTATGGAGATTGCGAAGGAGGGATTGTTGTTGATTGGAATTGCAATGTGAGATTTGAGATGTACCAATTCTATAACAGTTCAAGTATAGTTTTCTTAACATACCCAACTGCAGGTGAGGACACCCTTTTTGGCTGTGATTTTTTAAAGCAATTCATAATTTATTACAATTTCTTTGATAAATAAAGAAAAATAATGACAATCATTAATTTCCTGTTTTTGAAAAGACTTTACTCGTTTTATTCATTTGTGACATCTTTGTTTATGTGTTTACTTTTTTGGATTACAAGTCCAGTGAGATAATTGAATTATTGAAGCCTCAATTGAAAGGTTACTCTTTTGTTTGAACTCAATGTATATAGAGGAAACTAAGTTCCACGTGTTGTTGATGCACATAAGAAGGATAAACAATTGAAATTTGTCCTCCATCTGAACATAAGCAGAACAAGAAAAGAGCTTCGCATATTAGTTCCAATAAGAATGCTTAAATATTATAGTTAAGCGGATATTAATATTGTGTCAAAGTCGTAGCATATGGTGGCTAGAGCCTTGTTTTATCACTAGCACCTTCTCTGTTGTTTCAACTTGTTTTTGTGTTTGGGCGTGGACCACCTGTCAAGCTTGTTTGTCTTGTACATAAGGATGTATGCTAATTATTAAAGTCTTATTTAATAGTTTAAACTTTTAAGTCTAGCAGTCCTTAATATAGTTCCACTTTTATTAACGTATAATCATGTTTTGTGGAACTTTGTACTTCATTTTCTTTGCTTTTTTAGGTGAATAGCCTTGTAGCGCTTTAATTACAGCGGTCTTTACAAATCTTTCACCTGTGACATGCATTGTTTCCTTCTGCAGATAATTAGATATGTTCAGTGGAATTGTTCTTTGGATTTTGTTAAATTTAAAGGTGAATTAGAACTGAAAAAGCAGTTATTTCATGGAAAGCTGGTGGAAAAAGGAGTATAGGGATGGTTGTGGTTGTCATATGCATATCTATAGTTATACTATTGGTGTTTATTGGGTCTTGTTTTGTCTATCTCAAGTGAAAGAGAAGAGCACAAACAGGTAGATTTATCTAAATGGCTTCTGGAATGCCATGACTGCATATCAAAATTGGCCTCTATTAAGACTCCTACGTACATTGCAGATGCGGCAAGTAGTCGCCTTGTCTTACTACAAAATTTGGCTAGACCAACAACAGTCACCCTTACTCAAGAAGGTGAATTAATAAGTTCTCAGGAATTGCCCTTCATGGACCTGCCAATGATAAGGGCAGCTACAGATGACTTTTCAGATTTAAATAAGCTTGGACAAGGTGGTTTTGGCACAGTTTAGAAGGTAAGAGAGAGAACAAAAAATAAAGAAACTGCTTCTAGTTTAGTGTGTCTCAATTGTTCATTCACATGCCTTAATTTCTATGTCTAAATTGGGATTTTCAGGGTGTGCTACCAAATGGGAAAGAAGTAGCGATTAAAAGATTGTCAAGAAAGTCATGGCAAGGTGTAGAAGAGTTCAAGAATGAGATCATACTAATTGCAAAACTTCAGCATAGAAACCTTGTAAAACTACTAGGATGTGGAATAGAGGGAGAGGAAAAATTTCTCATATATGAGTTCATGCCCAACAAAAGTCTTGATGTATTTATATTTGGTCTGTCCTTGCCTTTTTGTAGATTGACCTATGATACATGTCTTACCTGTATCATCATTTATATCTATATATTTATATACATTTCTGATTTTCAATTTCAGATGTTGAGAAACAGTCACAACTTAATTGGAAGACATATTACAATATATTATGTGGAATTGCCAAAGGACTACTATACCTTCATGAGGATTCTCGACTTAAAATCATTCATCAAGATCTAAAGCCGAACAATGTGTTGCTAGATGAAGAAATGGTTGCCAAGATTTCAGACTTTGGCATGGCAAGAATTTTTTGTGAAAATCATAACACAGCTAATACCAAAAGAGTAGTAGGAACATAGTATGCTTCTTCCTTTTATCTTCTCTCTCTGTCACCTAATAATATTATTCAGTTAAAATTTGATGATTTAATAAAGAAGATAAGACTATAATGCTTATATTTGACACAGTGGATACATGGCTCCAAAATATGCTATGGAGGGACTATTCTCTATGAAATCTGATGTTTTCAGTTTTGGTGTCATATTGCTTGAGATCATAAGTGGAAAAAGAAGTAGTGGCTTCTATCATACAGGCCAGGCTCCAACGCTACTTGCATACGTATGGCGACAAATATATTATATATATTCCAGATATCAGTTTTTCCTTCAAATACATTCTAGCCGAAATCAAATAATATGAGTGAGTTGTTTCTTTCAAATGTGAATTTGCAGGCCTGGCAACTATGGAATGAGGGGAAAGAACTGGAATTTGTGGACTCTTATCTGATGGAATCATGTTCGATGCCAGAAGTCCTGAGATGCATTCATATTGGGCTTTTTTGCGTGCAAGAAGATCCAGCAATCAGACCCACCATGTCTTCTGTTGTAGCACTTTTAGAAATTGATCCAACAATTCCTCTTCCTGAGCCGGTACAACCTCCTATTCCTCTGGGTAGTACTGTTCTGGGTGATGAATTTTTAACAACAAATCAATCTGTAAATGGAATGACAGTTTCTACCATCTCACCCTGATGTATATTTATGGGATTTGCATGTTAGTATTTTGGACCTCTTGAAGTGTTTTATAGCCATGAAAGTGATACAATGATCCATAAATGTAATCTTGAATATGTAGCTATATTTGATTGATTAACTGCATAATTTTCTTAATGATGATTGTGTACAAGTCCTCAATTATGCAATACTATGTGTATTTTTATCTTTCAGAATATGATCTGCTCAGTCTCACCTGAAGTTAATATTTATTCTCCTTTCAAAACTATAACCTCTACGATAATTCCTTTTTTTCAGTCCTCATTGTTTATTTACATCTTTTATAGTAAAAGCTAGAACCAATCAATTTTATCCGTTTATTTACATCTCTTGCAATGGGGGACAATTTTATTGCTTTGTTTTTAACCAATCAAGTCTAGCAGTTACTTTATCCGTTTGGAAATTATCGAAGCACAGGTTTTCTGTGTCCCCCGCCACTTAGTTTATCGTGTCTCTAGCACATTTCACAGACACTTTGCCAGCTTGTTTCTTTTGGGTCAATGCGTTTCTCATCAAATTTATTGTTCTTTTTTTAATTGAATTAAGGATGCTTGTATTTAAACAAAAAGCGAAACTGGTCAGGCTATTTCTCCAACAGAAAAAATAGGAATCCCACAGAGTACGATTAAAAAAAATAATCCTATAGGATTAATCCTCAAAATTAAAAATATATTTCCAAAAATTTTAGAGAAACATTGTTACACAATAAAATTAAAAGAATATACAATTGAAAAGAAAAAATAAGGAAAAAGAAAAAGCTTAGCTAGATATGATAAGAAAAGGCTTTCATTGCATATTGCAGCAGAGTGATACGATATACAATGGAGAAACACATTTTCAGGGGATAATACAAAAAGAGTTGTATTTACTGCAACTCTTTTGTTGCCTATGCAAATTCATAGTAAATATTAAAAGAAAAGGAAAATTCCAAACAAGGGTCCGTAGTTTGGAAATATTTTTATTTTCTTCCTTTAGTTTGAAATTTATCCACAACCAACCTTAATATAAATATTGAAAATGCCTCTGAAGGCATATGAAAAGAAACAATACCTCTAATCATCATTGATTATCTTAAGTTGAAAGTATTGACTATTTAACTCGGAGGTCAAAAAGGAAAATGAAATGAAAAATTAATTAAAATATACAAATCAAATATAAAAAATCAAATTAATAATAAATAAAATATATTAAAATTGTTTTAACTAAAATTAATTAAAATAAAATAATATTTAATTATTTAAATAAATAAATATCTCCCCTTCTCTCTCTTCTCACCAAGTCATCTTCCCTCTCCTCTCCCTTTCTCTCTTTCATCTTCTCTCCTTTCCTTTCTCTCTCCCTTCTCTCTTCCCTTGGCAATGACCCTCTTGCCGCTATTCGCCTCTAAATAATAATTTGTGGGAGATTGATGATGATTGTTGATTGATGGTCTAGGTTTCTAGCCATTGAAAGGCCACACATTCAACACCATCATCATCCTGAAATACCTAAATACAGCCCTTTCCAAACCCCCCTAACTGTCAACCCTTCTGGTTCCAAACCACTAGACCGAATCATTAAACCATTGCCACCACCTTTCTTTCTCTTCCCAGTAGCATTGCACAATTTTACACCACAAAATGCCACTTTTTGGTAGTGAGAATCATACAATAATTGTCGAGAATATGATTTTGATAAATTTCTTCACTTGAATTTATATTGGATAAACGGGTTTCATGTAATAAGATTTCGTGATATATCATTCTTAATTGACTTTTCATTTCATACGTTTCTGGACTCTACATGGATAAATTCGCTAAGAACTTGGCTAGAAGTGGAATGTATGCATGTTTTAAAATGGTATTTACAAAATTGACTTCTTGTGAACTATGGTGATGAAATGATTTATTATGTACAAAAAGATCTTCATCTAAATTACATCCACTTGGCTAATGCCGCGCTAAGTTTGTTTATTTTCTTAAATGAACATTTCTAAAATTAAAATATTAAAATAGACGTATCTAGTGCCATTTGGATTAAATTTATACCCAAGACTACAATAATTGAATAACTCTTAACAGTTTATATGCTTCTCTTCTAGTCCACAATTATATCAGAAGTCAAATCTCAAAACAAAAAATAAAAAATAAAAAATCAATTGATGACTTATTTGATATTAAAGTTTGTTATGTTAATGAAGTAATATATCACCTCGATAACGATGCTACAATTGATTAATTTCTTTTCATAATATTTCTGTGGTTCAAAATTCAACTTTAAATTGTTTAAAAAAAAAAAAATCAACTTTAAATTCAAGTGATGATCCTTCCCCCCCTAGGGCCGCCCCCCCCCCCCCCCCCAAAAATAATAATAATAAATAAAAATAAAAATAAATAAAAATTCACGTGACAATATTAGTTGTACTAAGATGAAAATGAGGAAAGAAGCGATGATTTCATAGAATGAATAATTGTTATAAGATACTAAAAACCTGAGTAACATCAATTTAGAATTCTCATCTCAGGATGTTTAGTTGTTTAATATAATATTTGCGCTGTCAATTATTCGGGTAGTGAATGTCAAGGTTATTCGTTTTTTAAAGAACTTGATTTATTCCAAATTCAAAGTCTAAATTTTATTACCATTACGTTATTCTAAATGACTAATCTGAATTTGTATTTAGTTTATTCCTGAGGTATGTCAGCCTGCTAATAGTTTTTCCAGTCAATTCAACTACAGTCCAGGTTATTGAATGGCATTTTGCCAGGTTTTTTTTTTCGTAGGTACAAACACCTTCCTCGAAGCTACATTCACTAGACTACTGTCATACAAAGTTTCGGCTTATTTGCCTAACCGAGTTTTTTTTTTACTTGTAAGCAATTTGACAGAATTTATAGACTCTGGATGATAGTAATTATATAATACGTTATGCTTGTTTTATACGTCCACATGGGTTCAGAAATCAAACCTTGAAAAAGTAAAATGATATAAAGTTCTTAATATTCTTCCTAGAAAATTCCCATTTAACTATATAATAAGAGATGTGCTTTGTTTGCTTACATAGCTCATTCTGTACCTGGAGAAAATACAGTTTCAGCTGCAACAACAGAGAACTCATTATCTTTATTGTGCAAGCAATTTCAAAAGGCTTGATATGGTTCATATTACAATTGTTACCATAATCATTCAAACACTTTCTCTCTGTTATATAGTAGCTGGCTCTTATGATCCCGCTTATGATGACATATATGATCGTAATGATACTATTCCCTACGAAATTTGTTCAAACAGCAACCATCATGCAGCTGATGGCCCATTCCAAAATAACCTTAAAAGCCTCTTTGAAGCTTTATCTTCAGACGCTTCTAAGACCAAGTGTTCCAATTCCTCTGCTGGAAATGACTCCGAAAGAGTTTATGGACTCTACATGTGCCTCGATTATAAGAGTATAGATGATTGCAACAAATGCGTAGTCGATGCATCAGAAGGTATCTCCAAAAACTGTCCAAACAAGACGGAAGCAATTGTGTGGTCACATAACTGTATGTTGCGCTACTCAAGTGAAAATTTCTTTGGCCAATTAAATGTTTCTCAAAACATACGCAAAGCCAATGATGTCAATGTGTCTGAAGACGTCTCTGACAAATATAGATCTGTCTTGAACAGTACTCTGAGCGATCTTCGCAAGAGGGAAGCTTTTGATTCTGCAAATAACATGTATGTTGCTTCTGGAACAGCTCACGTTACAGATGTGGAAACAATATATGCGCTATTGCAGTGCACAGGAGACTTATCTGCAGGTGATTGTAATTCATGCCTGCAGACTGCTACTAATGATATTTTATCTTGCTGCTCTATTGCACTAGGAGCACGACTTCAAGGTCGTAGTTGCTACTTGAGGTATGAATTGTATGACTTTATTAATGCTGGAAAGGCCACAGGGAAAGGTAAGTACAGTAATTTCAACATAAGAATTGCTTAAAAGATGGTTTTTTAGAAATCTTAAAGATTGAGCTTTGATTTAATGTTCTGTATTCAGGTAGCCAAAGAGAGTTACAGGTGATTATAATTGTTGCAGTATCAGTATTTCTTTTGGTGGCACTCTTAACTTCCACAATTTTCTATCTTGCAAGGAAAAAGGCAATTCGGAAAAGTAAGTATGCTTATAAAAGTTTCTTTTGGATTCTACTTTTTTTTTTTTTTTTTGGAGTTTTCAATTATAATTTTCTGTTTCAGGAAATTTTCAATCTTATAATGGCAGTGACCTCAGGACAGATTCTTATCATCACCAACATATACAGTGCAGGGATGATCTAAGATCCCATGAATTTTATATTAACTTGAAGACCATTCATGTGGCAACCAATAACTTCTCGGAATCAAATATGCTTGGACAAGGTGGTTTTGGTCCTGTTTACAAGGTTATTAATAACATTTTCTAACCAAAAAAAAAAAAATGCAAATTGCTTATCCATGATATTCATTATATAAATTATGATATATATCCGTTAGTATTCTTATTACTTGAAGGAGAATTACTTTTTCAGGGTAAATTAGAAGATGGAAAGGAGGTAGCGGTCAAGAGGCTTTCCACCGGTTCTGAGCAGGGTACTGCTGAGTTCACAAATGAAGTGCTACTAATATTCAAATTACAGCACAAAAATCTTGTTAGACTTTTGGGCTATTGTGTAGAAGGAGAAGAAAAACTACTTGTTTATGAATTTATGCCTAATAGTAGCCTTGATGTGATTCTTTTGGTATGATACTTTCACTATTTTCTAAATTCTTGCAGCTCTATAGGCTGCATCAATTCTTTCTGAATGCTCAATATATTTTCCTTGGATAGATAGAAAAAATTGTGTGCAACTCAATTGGACCAGACGTCTTAGTATTGTAAATGGAATAGCAAAAGAGATTCTTTATCTTCATGTAGATTCTATTCTTAGAATTATTTACAGAGACTTAAAAGCTAGTAATATATTATTGAATTCTGATATGAACCCAAAAATCTCTGATTTTGGAATGGCAAGGATCTTCGTTGGAAATGAAGGTGAAGCCAATACTGCTACAATAGTTGGAACATAGTAAGTAAACTCTTTAATTATCATTTCTTAACATAAAATTATATAACTTTGTTTGAAAAGATGTAGTAGAATTTATTCATACCATGCTATAGATTCCTATGAAAATTAAGTAGTAGGTGCAATCACATAGGTAAATAAATAATATAATATCTCTAATTTTAACCTGTAGATAGATATTAAAAATAAAGATTCAAGGAAATGAATAATAGATATTGTTTAGTGTTTACCATCAAAAGATTTGTTTCTTTTCTCTAGTTAACGTTTTGTTTTTTTCTTGAATAGGTGGATATATGGCTCCAGAATATGCTATGGAGGGATTATATTCAATTAAATCTGATATTTATAGCTTTGGAGTACTCTTGCTTGAGGTCATAACCAGGAGAAGGAACTCAGGCTTTCATCAAGTGAATCATGCTCCTAGCCTCCTAGCATATGTAAATTTATCTACCATAAAAAAACTCTGCACTTCATTTCAAGGTGTTATTGCTGCAAATATATTTTAATCCTATTGAGCATGCAATGATGCAGGCTTGGCAACTATGGAATGAAGGCAATGCATTGGAGTTGATCGATCCATTATTGGCTGATGCATGCAACCCAGATGAATTTTTGAGATACTTCCACATTGGATTGTTATGTGTTCAAGAGGATGCGTTCGATAGGCCTAGCATGTCATCTGTTGTTGTAATGTTGAAAGGTGAAATTGTAACTCTTCGCCAACCTGAAAGACCTGCCTTCTTTGTGGGAAGAGTTGCGGATCATCATGAAATAAATAATGCTAGAGATGGCTCTGTTAATAATTTAACAGTTTCTGATATATCGCCTCGCTGAGTGAGGCAATAAGTGGGTTTGATTTGAATACATATGTAGCAGTTCCTTGTCCTGTAAATCAGTGTTAAAAATTTGTAGTTTCTTGTAATTTAACTATTTGGTGCATGTAACTATATATAATGTAAGACATGATTTGTGAGATCCCATTTGGCAATGGAAATAAGTTCAATTCCTGCAGCCCCTTGGATTGGAAAACAACAATTTCTTAATATTTCAATTAAGGTTTCAAATTTCTTTTTGGTCGAATCCATAATATACACTTGAGACATTGAAGCACTACTTTTTAGAGATATTATCAAAATACCCCTCAAAATAAAACTAATGTAAAACCACTTTTTCTTTTATATTAAAAAATGAGGTTCAATGATATTATTTTCCATTTCATTGGGGTTTTCAGATTTCTTTCTATTTTTTAATATTGCTTTGGTTAAAGAAGAAGCCATGGATAGGAAATATTGCTGCGATGAAAAAATTATATATAGAAAGAAATTATTCCACAAATTCAACCAAAAGAAATATTTAACAATACTGAAGGGTGCAGGGGGACACAGCAACAGGCAACATATGCCATAAGGTGGTAAATTTACTAGCATAAGACTAGTAGATGGCTTTAGATATTTATTTTCAAAATAAAAAATTGTACCTTCTATCACAAGTTATTTAACACAGGCTTGAAGGGCTTAATATAAAATATCAATAAATAGATTTTTTACAAAAATCATTGTCAGGAGAGCTTTATTATCATTATTTTGTACTACAGAATAAGTTGACATTAATTTAATAATTTTAATTTGAAGACTGACCAGTTTTAGTTATATCATTCAACAGCCAGTTTTATATTTATATATTTTCCTTCAGAAAAGATTGACCATATTCTACAGGCATCTGCAGCAACAGTATATATTTTGTGGTGACTTTATTGATGATAAATAAATTCAACAAATATTTTCCACTGATATAATTCTGACCCATTGTCATACTACTCTCATTCATCAGAAGTTCGCGTCATTATCAGGAATCTCGTGACTTAGAATCGTCATACATATAAAAGAGTTAGTGGGAATTCGGTATTTTAGAGAAGGCTCACTAGTCATTTTAGACTCAGTTTCTGCAGTTCTTAGAAGGAAACTTCTGCAAAATGTTTTGAGAAGTTGCAAACTTTGATTACGTCCCATTATAAGTTTAACTTGACGTCATTCAGAAGTTATCATTCTGTTAAGGTAAGTATTATCTGATAAACAAAGGAAAAGTCAATCAATTCGTAAATAGATTAAAATATATTAGGGACCGTTAGACCTGTTCTCAAAAATCTCAAAATGTCATGATAACTTGTAAACTATCAGAAAGGATTTTGTCAGTATTGATGTTACGAGTAAAAAATTTGACTAATTGATAGATAGTTATCAGTTAGCTATTTGAGCAATTGGAATGGGCAAAACAGATTGCATACAGCCTGATGAAGGGCCTTCTACACTATGGAAGAACCATGCGCAGGAACAATATGAAGGGCTCGTTTGGGATAGCTTCTACTTTTGACTTTTGACAGTAGAAAAAGAGAAGCAGAAGAGAAGTAAAGACTAAAATTTTTAAATTGCTTCATTAAACCAAATTTTGACTTCTCGTGTTTTCCAGGAACAGCTTCCAAGAGAAGCTGGGTGGAGTAGCTTTGGTTAAAAGAGCTTCCTAAGATAGGAAGCTCTTTTATTGAATTCATCCAAACAGCTAACAAAATGGCTTCTGACTTCAAGAAGTCAAAATAAGTTCTTCCTGACTCATCCTAAACAGGGCCGAAGTCAGGATCAGGTGGAGTAACCTGCTAATTAGTAGTCAAATTCACTTAATGATCTTAGCAAGTAGAAGAATTAAGGAATAACATCCAGCTTCTTAGTTGCTAATCATAGGTATCAAGCAGCAATGCTCTTCTCGTTTTGTATATACGAATTTTTGTTCTCATTTCAAATGTAGGAGTAATAATCTAATTGGACTCTATTGTATGATTTGCTTTCATCACTTCAGATTAAATTGCTGATTTCAGTTTTTGTACGTTTCTGCACAATTGCCGAAAGTTTTATAAATATATATTGGAATTTTTGTTCTCTTTTCAAATACATGAGTCATATATAATATATTGAGCTCTATTTGTATGATTGGCTTTCACCATTTCAATTCAAATTGTTGATTTCAGCTTTTGTACAGTTCTCCACAATTATTAAGTCTCATAAGTTTTCTATCACGTGGAATGGTCAAATCGGAGAACTTGATTAGATACGACTAGGACATTCAATTAACAGCTTGGTTTTTGAAATGGATGATGGCCCGTAAAACAATAACAAATCAAATAGAGATTTCTTGTACCACAAGTGTTGCTGTTACATTAACTATTAAAACATTCAGAAATCATGTAATACTCATGGCGTTGCTTATTGTCTGCATAGATGTGAACCTCTTTGAATAATTATTTCAAAAATGAATTAATAATGGTGCCGGCTAGGGAAAGTCAAGCACCAAAAGAAATTTGACAAATTCTACAAACCATCATTATCTGCAAACTCTTTTATAGTCATTCATGAAAGTTGCAGTTGCTCTTAGACTCTTGTATTTGGATTTTGAGGTTCTGTTTATTGCTCGATCTTTTTCTGAAACAGCAATCCAATGAGCTCCAAAAATCAGAAAATGGAAAACAATTTTCCCTTAGCTATGCTTTTCCTAATAGCATTGGTCACCATCCTGATATGCGCTAATGCAAACCCTCTCGAAAAATTGTGCTTTGGTCAGAATTATGGGCTTAACAGCCCATTTGAACATAACCTCAAGCTCCTTCTTCAATCATTATCTTCCAATGCTTCACTAAATGAAGGCTTCTGCAGCGCCTCTGTTGGAGAAGACCCTGATCAAGTATTTGGGCAGGCACTTTGTCGTTGGGATGTCAACAAAACAACTTGTCGAGATTGCGTCAAGGAAGCAAGCCAATATTCCTTGCACAACTGCACGAACGTAGAGGCAATGGTATGGTATGAATTGTGTCAAATTCAATACTCATATAAGAGACATTTTGCGATCACATCGGAGTATCATGGAAGACAGCCTGAAACGAGCAAGCAGCGGAAAAGCGTACCAGATCCTGCCAGAAACAAAAAAGCTTTGAATGATTTAATGCCTAAGCTCATAATCAATGCTTTATCTAATTCTTCAAAGCGGTTTGCAGTTGGAGAAATTAATTATTCAGAGGACAAGACTCTGTATGGGCTTGTACAGTGTGCTAGGGAAATTCCTACCAGTGGCTGCTCCTCATGCCTTGACAAAGCCTCCAAAGAACTCGGAGACATGTGCGGTGAAAATGAATGTGGGACTAGGGTTAGTGTTAGTTGTAACGTAAGATTTGAGGTGCAACGCTTCTATAACGCTTCTGGTATATCATTAACGTACTCAAATTCTTCAGGTGAGGCCATGAGTATAAATCAGCACATTATTGTTATGAACTATAAAACCAGGCCATAATTCATTAGAATTCTCTTTTTGTGTCAAAACAAAAACTGTGGACTCTTTGGTCCACTATTTCATAATAAATTTGTTATTTTTACTTTGTGTTAAATTTGAATGGTAAATCTAAATTGAAAGTAGTCCCTTTCATTGAAAAACAGACGGAAAAAGGAAAACTGCAATCATTGTAGGAGTTACATGTACGACGGTATTTATGCTTATAGGGTCTTTTTTGATCTATCTCAAGAGGAAGAGAGGAGCACAAACAGGTTGAATTATCTAATGTCTTGATGGGATTACACATCCAATTTTTACAGAACTAAGTGTTTATTATGTGTTGCAGATGAGGAAAAAAGCGAGCTTGCCTTGCTACACAATTTGGCTAGACCAACAGCAGTCACTCTTACACAAGAAGGTGATTTAGTCAGTTCTCAGGAACTGCCCTTCATGGATTTGGCTATTATAAGGGCAGCTACCGAGGACTTTTCTGATTCAAACAAGCTTAGACAAGGCGGGTTTGGCATTGTTTATAAGGTAAAACTCGATATTTTCTAGATTAGTATTACTCTAAAGTTATTTCATAAACAAAGATTCATAGGCGGATGGGTTCCTTTGCCCCCAAACCTCTCGGAATGGTCTAGTTGATGAGCCGAGCAAATTAGGAGCCTTTCGTGGCCACCAAACCTCACTAAATGGAATATGAGTGAGAAATCGGTAAAAGTGCTTCACGGTGCCACACGACAACTCTAAGTGGAATTAGATGGGTTCATTTGCCCCCAAACCTCTCGGAATGGTCTAGTTGATGAGGCGAGCAAATTAGGAGCCTTTCGTGGCCACCAAACCTCAGTAAACAGAATATGAGTGAGAAATCGGTAAAAGTGCTGCACGGTGCCACACGGCAACTCTAAGTGGAATTAGAAGGGTTCATTTGCCCCCAAACCTCTCGGAATGGTCTAGTTGATGAGGCGAGCAAATAAGAAGCCTTTCGTGGCCACCAAACCTCCGTAAACGGAATATGAGTGCGAAATCAGTAAAAGTTCTGCACGGTGCCACACGACAACTCTAAGTGGAGTTAGATGGGTTCATTTGCCCCAAAACCTCTCGGAATGGTCTAGTTGATGAGGCGAGCAATTTAGGAGCTTTTCGTGGGCACCAAACCTCAGTAAACGGAATATGAGTGAGAAATCGGTAAAAGTGCTGCACGGTGCCACACGGCAACTCTAAGTGGAATTAGATGGGTTCATTTGCCCCCAAACCTCTCGGAATGGTCTAGTTGATGAGGCGAGCAAATTAGGAGCCTTTCGTGGCCACAAAACCGCAGTAAACGGAATGTGAGTGCGAAATTAGCAAAAGTTGTGCACGGTGCCACACGGCAACTCTAAGTGGAATTAGATGGGTTCATTTGCCCCCAAACCTCTCGGAATGGTCTAGTTGATGAGGCGAGCAAATTAGGAGCCTTTCGTGGCCACCAAACCTCAGAAAAAAGAATATGAGTGCAACATCAGTAAAAGTGCTTCACGGTGCCACACGGCAACTCTAAGTGGAAATAGATGGGTTCATTTGCCCCCAAACCTCTCGGAATGGTCTAGTTGATGAGGCGAGCAAATTAGGAGCCTTTCCTGGCCACCAAACTTCAGAAAATAGAATATGAGTGCAAAATCAGTAAAAGTGCTTCACGGTACCACATGGGAACTCTAAGTGGAATTAGATGGGTTCATTTGCCCCCAAACCTCTTGGAATGGTCTAGTTGATGATGCGAGCAAATTTGGAGCTTTTCGTGGCCACCAAACCTTAGTAAACGGAATATGAGTGAAAAATCGGTAAAAGTACTGCACAGTGCCACACAGCAACTCTAAGTTGAATTAGATGGGTTCCTTTGCCCCCAAACCTCTCGGAATGGTCTAGTTGATGAGCCGAGCAAATTAGGAGCCTTTCGTGGCCACCAAACCTCACTAAATGGAATATGAGTGAGAAATCGATAAAAGTGCTTCACGGTGCCACACGACAACTCTAAGTGGAATTAGATGGGTTCATTTGCCCCCAAACCTCTCGGAATGGTCTAGTTGATGAGGCGAGCAAATTAGGAGCCTTTCGTGGCCACCAAACCTCAGTAAACGGAATATGAGTGAGAAATCGGTAAAAGTGCTGCACGGTGCCACACGGCAACTCTAAGTGGAATTAGAAGGGTTCATTTGCCCCAAAACCTCTCGGAATGGTCTAGTTGATGAGGCGAGCAAATTAGAAGCCTTTCGTGGCCACCAAACCTCCGTAAACGGAATATGAGTGCGAAATCAGTAAAAGTTCTGCACTGTGCCACACGACAACTCTAAGTGGAGTTAGATGGATTCATTTGCCCCAAAACCTCTCGGAATGGTCTAGTTGATGAGGCGAGCAAATTAGGAGCTTTTCGTGGCCACCAAACCTCAGTAAACGGAATATGAGTGAGAAATCGGTAAAAGTGCTGCACGGTGCCACACGGCAACTCTAAGTGGAACTAGATGGGTTCATTTGCCCCCAAACCTCTCGGAATGGTCTAGTTGATGATGCGAGCAAATTTGGAGCTTTTCGTGGCCACCAAACCTTAGTAAACGGAATATGAGTGAAAAATCGGTAAAAGTACTGCACAGTGCCACACAGCAACTCTAAGTTGAATTAGATGGGTTCCTTTGCCCCCAAACCTCTCGGAATGGTCTAGTTGATGAGCCGAGCAAATTAGGAGCCTTTCGTGGCCACCAAACCTCACTAAATGGAATATGAGTGAGAAATCGGTAAAAGTGCTTCACGGTGCCACACGACAACTCTAAGTGGAATTAGATGGGTTCATTTGCCCCCAAACCTCTCGGAATGGTCTAGTTGATGAGGCGAGCAAATTAGGAGCCTTTCGTGGCCACCAAACCTCAGTAAACGGAATATGAGTGAGAAATCGGTAAAAGTGCTGCACGGTGCCACACGGCAACTCTAAGTGGAATTAGAAGGGTTCATTTGCCCCCAAACCTCTCGGAATGGTCTAGTTGATGAGGCAAGCAAATTAAAAGCCTTTCGTGGCCACCAAACCTCCGTAAACGGAATATGAGTGCGAAATCAGTAAAAGTTCTGCACTGTGCCACACGACAACTCTAAGTGGAGTTAGATGGGTTCATTTGCCCCAAAACCTCTCGGAATGGTCTAGTTGATGAGGCGAGCAAATTAGGAGCTTTTCGTGGCCACCAAACCTCAGTAAATGGAATATGAGTGAGAAATCGGTAAAAGTGCTGCACGGTGCCACACGGCAACTCTAAGTGGAATTAGATGGGTTCATTTGCCCCCAAACCTCTCGGAATGGTCTAGTTGATGAGGCGAGCAAATTAGGAGCCTTTCGTGGCCACAAAACCGCAGTAAACGGAATGTGAGTGCGAAATTAGTAAAAGTTGTGCACGGTGCCACACGGCAACTCTAAGTGGAATTAGATGGGTTCATTTGCCCTCAAACCTCTCGGAATGGTCTAGTTGATGAGGCGAGCAAATTAGGAGCCTTTCGTGGCCACCAAACCTCAGAAAAAAGAATATGAGTGCAACATCAGTAAAAGTGCTTCACGGTGCCACACGGCAACTCTAAGTGGAAATAGATGGGTTCATTTGCCCCCAAACCTCTCGGAATGGTCTAGTTGATGAGGCGAGCAAATTAGGAGCCTTTCCTGGCCACCAAACTTCAGAAAATAGAATATGAGTGCAAAATCAGTAAAAGTGCTTCACGGTACCACACGGGAACTCTAAGTGGAATTAGATGGGTTCATTTGCCCCCAAACCTCTTGGAATGTTCTAGTTGATGATGCGAGCAAATTTGGAGCTTTTCGTGGCCACCAAACCTTAGTAAACGGAATATGAGTGAAAAATCGGTAAAAGTACTGCACAGTGCCACACAGCAACTCTAAGTTGAATTAGATGGGTTCCTTTGCCCCCAAACCTCTCGGAATGGTCTAGTTGATGAGCCGAGCAAATTAGGAGCCTTTCGTGGCCACCAAACCTCAATAAATGGAATATGAGTGAGAAATCGGTAAAAGTGCTTCACGGTGCCACACGACAACTCTAAGTGGAATTAGATGGGTTCATTTGCCCCCAAACCTCTCGGAATGGTCTAGTTGATGAGGCGAGCAAATTAGGAGCCTTTCGTGGCCACCAAACCTCAGTAAACGGAATATGAGTGAGAAATCGGTAAAAGTGCTGCACGGTGCCACACGGCAACTCTAAGTGGAATTAGATGGGTTCATTTGCCCCCAAACCTCTCGGAATGGTCTAGTTGATGAGGCGAGCAAATTAGAAGCCTTTCGTGGCCACCAAACCTCCGTAAACGGAATATGAGTGCGAAATCAGTAAAAGTTCTGCACGGTGCCACACGACAACTCTAAGTGGAGTTAGATGGGTTCATTTGCCCGTAAACCTCTCGGAATGGCCTAGTTGATGAGGCGAGCAAATTAGGAGCCTTTCGTGGCCACTAAACCCCATAAAACGGAATATGAGTGCAAAATCGGTAAAAGTACTGCACGGTGCCACACGGCAACTGTAAGTGGAATTAGATGGGTTCATTTGCCCCCAAACCTCTCGGAATGGTCTAGTTGATGAGGCGAGCAAATTAGGAGCCTTTCGTGGCCACAAAACCGCAGTAAACGGAATGTGAGTGCGAAATTAGCAAAAGTTGTGCACGGTGCCACACGGCAACTCTAAGTTGAATTAGATGGGTTCATTTCAGTGTGTTAGAAAGGGGGACCTGTGCCCCTTTTGGATTTTTTAAAGTTTTTAATAATTTTTTTTTCATTTATTACTTTTTACAAAAATTGATATTTTTTTATATATAATTCTAAATATTTTAATTACAAAAACAAACTATAGATTTTGAATTTTATTGAATTTTATTTTTTAATCCTTATTTTTATTAATATTTAATTTATAACATTTACTTTAAATTTTATTCATATGTTTATCTTCTATTTGTTATATCTCTATTATAATAATAATGATATATAACATAAAAAATAAGTGTAAATGTAATCATAATTTTTATTGAAATAATAATATCTTATTACACATTTTAAATATTGACATCTCTAAATTGATTTGAAAATCAAATCAATAAATTCTAAAATTTTAAATTTTAATTTGTTACATATGATTTTTCAATACACAATGATGATTTATTTTTTATTTTTTTTTTCATTTGTTCTCTTTTTGACTAAAGAGATATGTTATATTTGTTTAAGTTTAATTTCTAGCCAAAATTTAATTTCTAATTTGAATGTGAAATTTACATAATTGTATTGCTAATGGTTATAATGTAATCATAATCAATAATTAAGTCATTTTGCTTTATACAGATTATTAATTTGTAAAAATGTTATTTCATTTTTTCTTATTCCTTAAAATTTGAGATTTTTAAATTATAAGATTATATATTTACTTAATTGAATGTAGTATTTATTTTCATTTTTACTTATTATGAGTTGTTGGAAATGACTAGAAATTAAATAAAATGAAATTTTCATTTTTTGCTATTAAAATTTTAGTTATTTTTAATATTATTATTAATTTATTAAAATCTCTCATCTAATATAAATTTTTGAATCCATCACTGCCTAGATTTATGTCTGAAATATGAATTTTCAAGGTGTACTACAAGATGGTAAAGAAATAGCAATTAAAAGGCTGTCAAGGAAGTCATGGCAAGGTTTAGAAGAGTTTAAGAATGAAATCATACTAATTGCAAAACTTCAGCATAGAAACCTTGTAAGACTATTGGGTTATGGCATAGAAGGGGAGGAAAAGCTGCTTATATATGAGTTTATGCCTAACAAAAGTCTTGATATCTTTATATTTGGTATTGTCCTCACTTTTTTATACATGGATGTAGTGATAATTCAAATAGTTGTGCTAACAAATCCTTAATTGGTTCTCAATTTTAGGTTCTGAGAAACGTTCTCAACTTGACTGGAAGAAACGCTACGAAATTATTGGTGGAATTGTCAGAGGACTACTATACCTTCATGAAGATTCTCGACTCAAGATTATTCATTGAGATTTAAAGCCGAATAATGTATTGTTAGATGAAAAGATGGTTGCTAAGATTTCAGATTTTGGCATTGCAAGAATTTTTTGTGAAATCAAAACACAGCTAACACTAAAAGAGTAGTGGGAACATAGTATGCTTCTTCCTTTTGTCTTTTATTTCTCTTCCCAAAGTAATATTTTCCAATTAAACTATTACATTATAATTAAGAAGAAAAGACTTATGTTTAAATTGAACAGCGGGTATATGGCTCCAGAATATGCTATGGGAGGTCTCTTATCTGTGAAATCAGATGTTTTTAGCTTTGGTGTGATACTACTTGAGATCATAGGTGGGAAAAGAAATAGTGGCTTTTATCTTACAGGCCAAGCTCCAACGCTCTTGACTTATGTATGGCAACAATATATATACCGAAATTTAAATATTTTCCTCCAAATAAATTTTAGCCAAAATCAATAATATGAATATTGAATACGAGATTGATTATCTTGCATGTGAATTTGCAGGCATGGCAACTATGGAAAGAAGGAAAAGAACTAGAATTTGTGGACCATTTTCTGATCGATTCGTGCTCGACAACAGAGGTCCTTAGATGCATACAAATAGGTCTTCTATGTGTGCAAGAAGATCCAGCGAACAGACCTACTATGTCATTTGTGGTGACTCTATTGGGAAGTGATCAATCGCTAACGCTTCCTGAACCAAGACAACCAGCATTTTCCGTGGGTAGATTTGTTCTGAATGATGAATTTTCAATATCAAATTAATCTATGAATGGAATGATGGTTCCTAGGGTCTCACCCAGATGAATATCGATGGAAATTTAAATGCTGGCATTTTGGTCCTTTTAAAGAAAATCTCCCTGTGGAGGTTAAGTGTTTATACCCATGGTAGTATCCAAATGACCAATATGTGTAACAGTGTTCCTTAATGATAATTCAACACAAGTCTTCAATTATGAAATACTGCACTGCTTTAAAAAAAAAAAAAAAATTATGAAATACTGCACTCATCCTACATCAAATCACTCAAACTAAATAATTAAAATGAAGAAAAATCTATATCATCACTAGCTTAATGTAGTAACAAAAATTTGTACACTAATTAAAGTGGGTACTGCCATGTTACATGCCACAAATTATAAGGAAAATTAAATTTTGATCATGGAGATTATTTTTTTTAATTTCCTACAAGATACCACTTACTATAACTATAAGGGTTCTTTATCACTAAGACACATTCAAGAAAGGTGGTTTGATCATGAGTTTGATGATTGTTTGGGATGGTGGCCTTTTACACGTAACAACAAGATATTTTCACAAATTGGGCCTCGTAGGTGGGCTGACCTTGTCCTTGACTTCAAACAGACCCACAAAATTGGAAGTAGAACAAAATATGAAATGGCCCTATTTGCACCTTACTAAAGGTTTATTATTATTATTTTCAAATAAAAAAATTATGTATAAAATAATTCAATTATATCTTCTCTATAATAATTATTAATGACTTGATTGTGAAAGATACTATCCTTTTCTAATTTATCGATACGAATTCAGATGTCTCTTCTATCATAATTATTGATGATTTGATATGAGGTTTTGGATTTTAATATTGGTTTTCATCTATTAAAGTTTTTCTAACACAGAATTTATAGACTTTGGACGGTAATAATTGTATAATATGGTATACTTGTCTTATACATCCACATGGCTTCAGAAATCAAACCTTTCAATATAGGGAAACGTTGGCCATAACCGCTGCTTTGTGGAAATTTTAATATAGGGACATCTGTGCCGCGCTTTCAATATAATATTTGCACTGTCAATTCTAATAATGAAGGTCAAAAACGGCTGCTTTGTGGAAATTTCAATATAAGGACATCTCTGCCCTTCCAATATAGTATTTGCACTGTCAATTCTAATAATAAAAGCCAAGGTTACTGTTTCTTGAGAACTTAATTTATTCCAAAGTCATACTCTCTATAATTTATTATAGTGTTACTTTGCATTTAGTTTATTCCCGATGTCTGTCAGTCTGCTAATAGTTTTATTGTCAATGACTCAATACAACTACAGACCAGGCTATTGAATGGTTTCGTGTCAGGCTTTTTTTTTTTTTTTTTCTCCCAAGTACTGACATCTTCCATGAAATCAGAGATATAGGCAAGAATTATCACCAAGTTAGATCAGAAATTTTATAAAATTCCAACAGACTTTTCGTTATTTTTATAGCTTTTTAAAAATTCAATACACATGCATTAAGCCATTAACAATATTTAAATATATAAATAGAAAAGTTTATTTCTCCACAAATATAAAATAAAGTGCATTAAAGATTGTGTTAGGTACTTTAAAAGAAACACGTAATGTCAACATAATAAACCATTAAGTTGAATTTTACTATTTTTTTAAAAAAAAAATAAACTTATCAATTATGAATTCTAATTCAATGGATTCAGCAACTCTCTTTCAATGTAAATAACCATGGAGATTGTTAAAAATTCATTTTCCATCTTTGTCAATAAAGTTGTTAACATTTAACATTTATTAATCAATTACAGAATCTGAACCTTTATGTAATTGGGTCTTGGTATTTCAGGCACTTGGAATTAGTCAACATTTTGTATCTATCATGATAAAAAACGTTAACTAATTATTTATTGGTATCAAATTACTTATTGTTGGTATGAAATACGAACAGCCCATGACAGTCTTTTAGGCACACATGAATGTTTGTGGCGTTGTCCGTGAAAGAGTAGATGCTCAGGGATTGGCTATGGTACAAACAAATTTTTGTTTGTACCATGCAAACACACTTTGGCTGCCAACTGGCAGCCAAAAAGTGTTAATTAAACCTGCAGCAACCGGTTTCAACCGGTTGCTGCATATTTAAAATATTAGTTTTATAATAAATAATATTAAAATAATAATTTATTAATTAAATAATATATTAATATAATATTTTATAATAAAATGTTATTATAATAATAATATAAGTATTTTAAGTTATTATTAATATTTTATTATATTATAATAAATATAATAATATTTTATTTATATTATATTATATTATTATTTGATAGATTACCGTGATAAGAAAGCTTGTTGTCACGCTAAGGCGTGACAGACGCAAAACCGTGATAAGAAATTATCCTATCACGGCTATACTATTTCATTACGTTAGAGTTGTTCAGGGAACAACTCCAACGTCCATTTAAACAAGTACGTAAGGCGTGATAGACATGAAACCGTGACAAGAAACTATCCTATCACGGTGACACTATTCATGACGTCAGAGTTGTTCCATGAACAAGTTTGACGTTTAGCACAACGTCTGAAGTTGTTCAACTTGAACAAAATGATGGATTTGTCAACATAACGTCAGAGTTGTTCGGGGAACAACTCCAACGTCCATTTGAACAAGTACGTAAGGCGTGATAGACATGAAACCGTGACAAGAAACTATCCTATCACGGTGACACTATTCATGACGTCAGAGTTGTTCCGCGAACAAGTTTGACGTTTAGCACAACGTCTGAAGTTGTTCAACTTGAACAAAATGATGGATTTGTCAACATAACGTCAGAGTTGTTTGGGGAACAACTCCAACGTCCATTTGAACAAGTACGTAAGGCGTGATAGACATGAAACCGTGACAAGAAACTATCCTATCACGGTGACACTATTCATGACGTCAGAGTTGTTCCGCGAACAAGTTTGACGTTTAGCACAACGTCTGAAGTTGTCCAACTTGAACAAAATGATGGATTTGTCAACATAACGTCAGAGTTGTTTGGGGAACAACTCCAACGTCCATTTGAACAAGTACGTAAGGCGTGATAGACATGAAACCGTGACAAGAAACTATCCTATCACGATGACACTATTCATGATGTCAGAGTTGTTCCGCGAACAAGTTTGACGTTTAGCACAACGTCTGAAGTTGTTCAACTTGAACAAAATGATGGATTTGTCAACATAACGTCAGAGTTGTTTGGGGAACAACTCCAACGTCCATTTGAACAAGTACGTAAGGCGTGATAGACATGAAACCGTGACAAGAAACTATCCTATCACGGTGACACTATTCATGACGTCAGAGTTGTTCCGCGAACAAGTTTGACGTTTAGCACAACGTCTGAAGTTGTTCAACTTGAACAAAATGATGGATTTGTCAACATAACGTCAGAGTTGTTTGGGGAACAACTCCAACGTCCATTTGAACAAGTACGTAAGGCGTGATAGACATGAAACCGTGACAAGAAACTATCCTATCACGGTGACACTATTCATGACGTCAGAGTTGTTCCGCGAACAAGTTTGACGTTTAGCACAACGTCTGAAGTTGTTCAACTTGAACAAAATGATGGATTTGTCAACATAACGTCAGAGTTGTTTGGGGAACAACTCCAACGTCCATTTGAACAAGTACGTAAGGCGTGATAGACATGAAACCGTGACAAGAAACTATTCTATCACGGTGACACTATTCATAACGTCAGAGTTGTTCCGTGAACAAGTTTGACGTTTAGCACAACGTCTGAAGTTGTTCAACTTGAACAAAATGATGGATTTGTCAACATAACGTCAGAGTTGTTCAGGGAACAACTCTAACGTCAATTTAAACAAGTACGTAATGTCAACTTGTTCCCACCAACGTCAAAGTTGTTTTTTTAACAAGTTAGACGTTAGCACAACGTTGAAAGTTGTTCAAATTTAACAAAATGATGTATGACATCGGATAAGGTCAAAGTTGTTCAGAGAACAACTTCAACGTCCATTTGAACAAGTACATAACGTCAACTTGTTCCCACCAACGTTAAAGTTGTTCAGTGAACAAGTTTGACGTTTAGCACAACGTCGAAGTTGTTCACATTGAACAAAATAGATGTATGACGTCAGAGTTGTTCCCGAAACAACTTCGACGTATATTTTAACAAGTACGTAACGTTAACTTGTTCCACGTCAAAGTTGTTCAATAAACAAGTTGGACGTTTAGTACAACGTCGAAGTTGTTCACATTGAACAAAACGGATGTATGACGTCAGAGTTGTTCCTGAAACAACTTCGACGTATATTTTAACAAGTACGTAATGTTAACTTGTTCCACGTCAAAGTTGTTTAACCAACAAGTTGGACGTTTCTCTCAACGTCTAAAGTTGTTCAAATCGAACAACTGTGACGGAAGAGCCGTGACGGAAGAGCCTTCCGTCACGGTCACGGTAACGGTAAAGCGTGATAAAAGGCTCTTCCATCACGCCTAATTTTAAAATTAAAATTAAATCGGATAACATTAATATAAGTGCGCAGCCACGCTAACGTAGTGGTGCGGCCGCGCACCAACACTGGTGTTGGTGCGCGGCCACGCTAAAGTAGTGGTGCGGCCACGCACCAACACTGATGTTGGCATGGCTAGTGTTGGTGCGCAGCCGCGCTAAAACAATGGTGCGGCCGCGCACCAACACTAATTAAAATAACATTAGAAAGAATGACTAATTTAAAATAAAATGGACTTATAATTATTAATTTAGAACATAAAAACGGTTATTTTTGAAATTTTCACTATTATTAAAATATATCTCATTTGTTTGGTTATTATTATAAATTTTTTTCTTCCTTAGGGTATGGATTGTATGACAATAATAATATTCTTGTTTTGTACAAATAATAATAATAACTATACTTAGTATTGTTTGAGAAAAAAAAATTACTTAATAGAAAATGTTAAAATCAAAATCCAAAATAATGAGTAATTTAATTAATTTGTAATTGCACAAAAACAAAGATAAATAAATAAATAAATAATTATAAGTAGTTGGGTCAAAAGTCCTAAGAAAGCCAAAAAAAAAAAAAAAAATTAGTGTGATAGGAGACCTTCTTGTCACACTTTTGCCATGAAAGACTATTAAATGATGACATTAGCATACATCTTTTAAAAATTGCATAGGCATGATAGAAGAGCCTCTTGTCACGGTTAACCGTGACAGAAGGCTCTCCCATCATGCCTAAGCTTGACTCATTCCTTTGCCATGATGTGAGGCTCTTCTATCACGGTAAACCATGATAGAGAGCTCTACCGTCACGGCTAAATGTTGGTGCGCGGCCGCACTATTGCTTCAGCGCGGCCGCACCTTTATATCACGGCCAACCGTGACATAAGACTCTTCCATCACGCTTAAGCTTGACTCATTCGTTTGCCATGATGTGAGGCTCTTTTATCACGGCAAACTATGATAGAGAGCTCTATCGTCACGGCTAAGTGTTTGTGCGCGGCCGCACCTTTATATCACGGCCAACCGTGACATAAGACTCTCCCATTTCACTTAAGCTTGACTCATTCATTTGCCATGATGTGAGGCTCTTTTATCACGGCAAACCATGACAAAGAGCTCTATCGTCACGGCTAAGTGTTGGTGCGCGACCGCACCATTGGTTTAGCGTGGCCACGCACCAACACCAGTGTAGGTGCGCGGCCGCACCACTATTTTAGCGTGGCCGCACACTTATACTAATGCTATCCAATTTAATTTTTAATTTTAAAATATAGAAAAATATAATAACTTAAATGAAATTATTTTATATAAAATAACTTAAAATGGATTAAAATATTATTTAAATATATATATTTTTTATAAAATAATTTTGTTAAATTTATTTCTTAAAAATATATAAAAGTATTTTTTATTTTATTTTTTATATAAAAAGTTACCCTTACAATTTAATTTTTGAACATAGTGTATGATGAAACTAAAATATAGTAATTTTATTTTTTGTTAAATTAAAATCCTTACTTGTTATTGAATTGTAAATTCATTCAGAATTGTTTTTGAATGCGAATTTAAAATGCAATTTATTTATAATTTAGTTTTTAAAAAATTAAAAATTGTTATAGTAAAATTTTAAAAATATGATAACAGAGGAATCGTGATGGGAGACTATCCTAACATGCTTGGCTCTTGTCATGTATAGACATGATAAGATAGCCTCTCGTCATGTCTAAGTGTAATGGGAGTCTTCCGTCACACTTGCTTTAGGTGTGATGGGAGGCTCTCCCGTCCCATCACGGCGAAGGCTTGCACTACTCATGGGTATGTAGTTGTACCACTGTTTTAGTGTAGTCATTCATCTATACCAATGTAATCTAATTATATTTTTAAATTTTTATTTTAAAATATTGTAAAATATCATAACTGAAATTGAAAATTATCCTATCACATATAAATAAATACAGAAGAGCCTCTCGTCACTCCCAAACATGACGAAAAGCTTTCCCGTGAGGTCCAAACATGATAGAAGGCCCTCCCATTACAATTGTCTTGGGCGTGATCAGAGACTCTCCCGTCACAATTCATTTGGGCGTAATAAGAGACTCTCACATCATGTCACGACCAAACGTGATAGTAAAGTCTTCTGTTATGGCCTTCCTATCACTTATAGGCATGATAATAAGGTCTTCTGTCACAACACACATAATAGCAAAGTCTTCTTTCATGGCAAAAGTGTGACAAGAAGGTCTCCTATCACACTTTTTTTTTTTTTTTGGCTTTCTTAGGACTTTTGACCCAACTACTTATAATTATCTATTTATTTATTTATCTTTGTTTTTGTGTAATTACAAATTAATTAAATTACTCATTATTTTGGACTTTGATTTTAACATTTTCTATTAAGTAATTTTTTTTTCTCAAACAATACTAAGTATAGTTATTATTATTATTCGTACAAAACAAGAACATTATTATTGACATACAATCCACACCCCAAGGAAGAAAGAAATTTATAATAACAACCAAGTAAATGAGATATATTTTAATAATAGTTAAAATTTCAAAAACAACCGTTCTTATGTTATAAATTAATAAATATAACTTCATTTTATTTTAAATTAGTTATTCTTTCTAATTTTTTAATATAATAATTTTAGTTTCACACATATCTAATCAACAAATTTTAAAATGTCAAATTTTCATAAATTCTAAAGCGGAAGCCTTCCACCAGTCATAGGTGCGTGACTGTGCTCACATCATGATATAGTTACGTGCTTATTCCAATATTGGTGTGCAACTACATCATCATTTTAACACTATCGCACTCCTATACTAATGCAAGCTTTTCATTGATCATGGGTATACAGCTGCACTCAAATTATGGTGTGACCGCTTGTTGGTGCGCGGCCGCACCATTGTCTCAGCGCGGCTGCTCACCAACACTGGTGTTGGTGCGCGGCCGCACCATTGTCTCAGCGCGGCCGCGCACCAACACTGGTTTTGATGCGCGGCCGCACCATTGTCTCAGCGCGGCCGCTCACCAACACTGGTGTTGGTGCGCGGCCGCACCATTGTCTCAGCGCGACCGCGCACCAACACTGGTTTTGGTGCGCGGCCGCACCATTGTCTCAGCGCGGCCGCTCACCAACACTGGTGTTGGTGCGCAGCCGCACCATTGTCTCAGCGCGGCCGCACACTAATAACAGTGCAAGCTTTTTATTGATCTCAGTGTTGCTGCGCGGCCGCACCACTATTTTAGTGTGGCTACACACCCATTTACTGTAAGCTTTTCATGGATCATGGCTGCGCGACTGTACTCACATCTTGGTGCGGTCGCGTGCTTACTTCAGTGTTGGTGCGTGGCTGCACCACTATTATTAGTACTCACATCTAGTCACCATGAAAAATGTATCATTCTGATCCACTTTGCAACCATACTTTGTGAGGACAGCTTTTTATTAACATACTTCCAATGAAGAGAAAAATATATGCACTCAAAATATGCTCCAGAAATGTACAATAAAAACTTATATAATTAATCTTAGGACTAGACCAAACTTAATATCTGAAATCCTAACAATATCATGTGGAGGAATCTCCTCTTAACATCCAGATAATCTTCTTTCTTATCTAGAACCAATTAAGCAACCAACAATCAACATCATTTACAAGCGCAAGACTGAATATATCAGAAGAAAATCAACAAAACTACAATGTTTAATTGAAAAAAACTACCAAATTTTTCCTCAAAACAATTCAAGCAAGCAGCAACGTGCTTCACATCAGCTTCCCCGAAGCATCATTACTAGGATCATGAAGGGTTCCATGCATCCAATCCATCCATATAGTATAATGGTCATAATTATGACGGTATGTTGTGTGGTAAATGGTGTGGTAGTCGGCACCCATTACAGGTCATAGCTTGCCATGGATGCAGTCATGGATATTTGCTGTCCATATGGCCTCAAGGAATAAGAGTGCTATGTGTGTAGTAAAATAGGTTGGCACTAAAAATAGTGTTACAACATATGGCACTACCTGCAGTATCCCATCCAGTGGGTGAAACACCAAGCCTGTAATAGAGAAATACTTTTCAGTCTAAATGATTAAATCCGAATAAAATTTCAGTGAAAAGCCATCTGGAAGATATAAATCAACCAAAGTCGAGAAACACAAATAATGTCATTTGTTCATATCTCTAAACACAGAACAAATAATTAACTCTAGATCAATCAACAAGATTGATCATATTCACGATTTAGAAATGAAAATTATAACTAAATTAGATGCAACTATAGCAGTAGCTTAACTATCCTTTTTCTGCCAATAACTTCTGCATTCTTCTTCAAACTTGCTCGCAGTAAAAACGACACTGATTTTTTTGCCTTTATTGACCTGTAAACTGGCCTAAAATTTATTTCAATTTCCATAGCATGATTATTTGTGATCAACTGTTGTATCTATATGTTGAAACCTAACAAAAGGAGGGTAAAGTTAGTTTCAATAAGAATAACTTATTCAAAGGAGATAAAAGATTTTGATAAGCTAGTGTGGTCAAAGAGCTATTAGGTTTCAATGACAATGAACTAAACGAAGAAGTACATAGGTTCTTACTTTGTCTCCAAGGGGTTCGACCAAAATCTGTAGTGTTGGTATTTTGGGTCATCCAAGTTGTCGGCTATTCCATATGAGAAATTAGCACTACCACGTGCCATCATTTTCGGGGCAATAAAGTGTAACAGATCTAAAATTGATCTAGCAATGTAAGTTTTATATTTTGTTACAGCCTTGATTCCTCCAATCCCCATTTCATGCTATTTAGTCCACACATCTTGACAAGTATTTGCAGCATTTTGACCCTTAACAGCATCCTGCACAATAGCAGTTCCAGAAAACGTAAATATCATGTCTGAAAAGTAATTGACTGAGAAATTTAAAAGTCCACAAATTGTCTTACCCTAAAATCAATCCTCTCAATCTCAGACGAAGGTGCCTCAGCTACATCTTTCTCAAATGATATAATCCTCCCATATTTTGCATGCTTTGTTTAAGAAACCCTATTTCCAATCTCATCTGCACCCTCTTGAGAATCATTGTTTTTTTGCTTTCTGCTGCTAGGAGAACACGTATCCTCAGACAACCAATCAAGATCACCCCATATAGTGTCCCCACCTTTTGGTATCATTGACATGGTTGAATCCCATATGCATGTCATCCTCATTACATGTTATAGTGTCTGAAGGCAAAATAAATCATTATCCAAAAAACCCGGTGCAATGGCCCTGCATTTTGAGGAACATAATTATTCGAACTTCATTATATGCAAGATACTAGAGACACTTATTTCCATATATAATTAAACATTTTCTTATAGCGAACAAAAAGTTTGATATACGACTAAATAAAGAATCCAATAGATAAAAATGTACACACATAGAGGATCTAGTTCCCTATATAGAATGTATTGTGGATATATATCTGGCAATTGCAATATCTTTTGCTTCAGCAGAGAAAAGCCCGCTACAGCTTTTGAAACACCTAAAAATGGTCCACTAATGTTCATCATTGCCTTTATATGCTTAGAACACCAATCAGGTCCACCACCACCACCCATGGGAGCTGGTGCCTTAACCCACTTCATGAAATGTTGGAAGTATAAAACGCCCATCGAATGTGGAATAATAACCGCCTTGTTTCCTCCATTGGTAGCTACCATCAGTTCTATATTGCTTTTGATGCGATTGAGTGTTCGATCCCTCACCTAATCGATTCAGTTTAAAGAGATATTAGATCAAGCAATGAACACACTGAACCCCATAGACATAGTTCAATATCAGCAAGAAACTCAAGTCGCTTACCTCAGTGTTTTGGAATGAGATTCTCCAATCATATGAAGTCATATACATGGTTTTCTCTTCATATCCAACGCATGCCAAGTTAGCGATCAGAACAGCCCAGACAAAGTAACCTGGAACGAAGTAATCAGCAGCTACTAGTCCAGAGACAGGTCTGACCCTTATACTAGAATGATCCAATCCAGTTTCATTGTTCAATGACATGTGCTCTACCCAGCACAGAGGTCTGTAGAAAAATGTGCACTATTATTATACATCAGAAGCACTAACAAAGTCATCGTTGCACAGCAAATCACACGGAAAACTTACGAAAAACTAAAAATGTTCATACGAACAAAGTGTGAAAAGATCAACGATCAGGAAAGAAGGACAACCAACCATGAATCTTATGAAAAAATTAGCACAAACTAAATTTACTTTGTTATTCATTAACACCCTTGCTTTGACATAAAAAATGGGACAAAGTTGAAGAAATGACTCGAACAAATTTCAATCTCACACTTGATTATCAAAGAAAGACAAGTTGTTTATGATCAAACACTCTTACTATTAACACCAACTAAATCAAAAAGGAGAATCCAATTAAAATGGTGAATCCAATTAAAATGGTCTTCACAATGGTATAAAAATACTTACTCTCAATTCAAATTTCATCTTCTAAACGTGTTTTCATTAAACCACCAAACTCCAAAATGGTAAGAAAATGGTCAAACTGCCATTTATTAATTATACAAAACTTTTACATTAAATTGTTGAAAAGGAAAGTTCTTCAATATCCAACTTCAATTCTATTTACCAAACTACTCTTCATCCTCTAAACCTCATTATATCCAACAGCCAAACCCAAAATGAGAAAATAAACAAACAAAATGATTATTAATTGTACAAAATGTCTAACACTCAGTTGTGTAAAAGGTAAGTCTTTTAACACTCAAATTCAGTTCTTTTCACATTAAAAAAAAAAAAAATTCACTTTTCTCTCAAATCCAAGACCATAACCCTCAATTTCACCATCAAAATAAACCAAAAACATCAAACAACCAATAAAATTTCCATTATCTAAATAAACCAACTAACTAAACAATCAAAATAACCATTCAAATCCACCACAAACACTACCAAATAAAACCAACCTCCAACCAAAACAATGATTCAAATTCTCTACAACATAAAAAACGCCACATTCATCATTCTCAAACTTGCCACATCCCACTTCCAATTCTGTTCACATCATCTTCCAAAACCCCAAACAAAAAATTCACCTTTTTCACAATCCAAAACAACCTCAAACAATCAAAACATTCAAATTCACACACCAAAATATCCACAATCATAATCTCAAATTCCTAACTGTTATACCAAAAACAAATCACAATTCTCTATAAAAATTTGACTCTCACACATCTGAGTCTCCTTGTTTCCCCTCTGTAATCTGATTCCTTTGATGGTGTATTACAACCTCTGTGGTTCCTCTCTTCTTTTTTTATACCTGCAGCCACAAACCCAGAAAAGCAAACAAACCTACAAACATAAGTTTTATGCTTCATCACTGCAGTCAAGCTGATACCTCAAAAAAGGATGTATCACCCACCAGATCCGAATGGCCACCAGTAGCAAACACCCATTACACTCACCGACAGCACTTTGAACATCTAGAAACCACTCACCCACCACCACCAAGATCATCAAACATCACCAAACCCAGATGAAAATCATCAAAAATCACCAAAATCTACATAACACACAAACTTATCAATCAATCTGGAAAAAAAAAAAAATTAAAAATTTGAAAAGCAACTCATATAGGTTCAAAATCAAACCAAGTTTTCTGGTTTCGATTCGAACTCAGTTTCTGGGTTTGATTCAAAAATCAAATCCATAAACTAGATTCAATTTTTAGATCGAATTGTTTTTGAACCTAGTTTTAATGAAACCCAGAAATATGGCTTTGAATATACAAAGAAGAAGAGAAGAAAAAGAAGAGAAGAAGAGGAAGAAGAAGAGAAGAAGAAGAAGATGATGAAACCACCCATTGACAGCAACCATGGACAGCGACCACATCAAACACCCACCCACAACCACTCATCAACCGCATCCACCATACCCAGAAACCACCCACCCACCAGAACCACCCACCACCACCACCACTACCACCACCATTAACATCAAACACCCACCACACTCACCCATCAAACACATTCCGACGGCCACCAACATGAACCCAGAAACCATCGCCACCACCACCACCACCATCAAAATCCAAATGGGTTCCACCGATGAAACCAAAGATAGGGAGAGAGAGATTTGGTTGAGACAGAGATTTGGTCGAGAGAGAAAGGCAATGGAAGAGAGAGAGATAATTGAATAGTTTTTTTTTTTTTTAATTCACTTTCTCTCCCTTGTGTACCCACTAAGCCGGTAGCACATTCCTATCCTTTTTTTATTATTATTTTTTTTCCAACCATCCTAACCGTTGGATATATTTCTTCATCATCCAACGGCTGTCTCACCTCCTTTTCTCTTGTACGTATGATACGAACAAGTTTTTTGTCTGTATGATAGCCAGTTCCAGATGCTCAAGGTGCTCAATATTTTAATTTTGTTTTTCAAATTGGGTTAGGGTAAGCTTGAGCCCACCCTAGCTCAAACAGTCCTCCGTCCCTCCTGGAAGCTACATTCCTCCAAACAGAACCACAAAGTTGGAAGTAGAACAAAATATTAAATAGCCCAATTTGCAAACCACTAAAGGTTTTTTTTTTTTTTTTTTCAAATAATTATATGTATAAAATAATTCTGAGTGAGATTTATTTACAAAAATATATATCAACTTTGATTTTTCGTCCGAACGATAACTAGAAGAACGAACCGAGCAATTCTCGCTTAAGACGTATTGGAATGTTTACTAAACTCTCTTGACTGTCAATTTCTTCACCAAATCTCCACTTGAAAGCTTCTTTTGTGTCTAGTATGCAGGTCAGGGTGTCAATAACCACCCAATGGCGGACCCAATACGGGGTCCGAGGAGGCAAGTTACCTCCCCTCAACTTTTAAAAGAAAAAAAATTATTTAATTAACATTTCATATGTTTTCAATTTTCTTTATATATAATTTCTTTCCAGATTTTTTTTGGGTTCTAGACTTTGTTCTGCTTATTTTATTTTCTTATATATAATTTTTTTTATATTTAATAATTTTAGTTTGACATGCATATAATCAATAAATTCTAAAATGTGAAATTTTAATTTACTACATTTAATCAATAAGTTCTAAAATTTTAGTTTTTCTTTTTGGTACATTTAATGGTTTTAGTTTTACTTAACTTAATAGGGAATACATGGTTTAATATTTGAATAGTAGCTTCCTTACATGTCTGGAAACGTATATTTTCAATAAAATTGATAAGAAAATTATAATGATTCAAAATAAAAAGTTTAACTGATAGAAATTATAACAATATAAAATTTACGTCGTTTTTTATTTTATTAATACCTCGGTTAGAACTTTTCTAGTGTTAGACTACTTAATTAATCTAAAGTAAATGCATTATTTGTTTTATTTTATTTGAATTTCATCGTGTTATCGAATTTTTGTTTTTCTAAAAAACCATATTAGCAATGTTTTTAATATTTCATGATTATTGTTATTATTTTGTATAAATGTCCCCTTTCGCAAGAATTTCTAGGTCAATTCGTCATTGTAATCACCCTTTAACATACACATTAGCAAGTATCCAAGACATAGAGTCATCATCAAAGGAAAACTTGAGAAATCACATCTCCAATGTAACAGTAAAAATGATGAAAAGTTTTGTGAAATTGAGGAAGGATGGTGATCCTAATAATCTCTAACAACTGGTTTCTTGTACTCGTGTGCACACACACACGCGTGCACACGCACGCACACACACACACAAATATTATATATATATATATATGGACATATATGTTAATACCTAAGCAAACTCCTTAACCTTCAACCCAGATCCAAACCATTAGACCAAATCGTGAAACCTCCCTCCACCAAAGCATCGCTATTGCCTATTTGCTTCTCTTCTCCCCCTTTTCTTCTCTCTCCTCATTTGGGCTTTCAATTTGTTTAGGTATTTTAGGATGATGATGGTGTTGAATATTGATGATGATAGTTCAAAGGGTTTAAAGGTTGATGATTATGATCATGATAGAATCCATAGCTGGTGAAAATTCAATCTAGATCTCCAACTTTTTTTCATTTTTTTTTTTCAATTAGTTTTATATTTGCATTTGGTGATAAGTTTTTATTAATTTACAATTTTTATTTTTAAATATCTATTTTTTTATGTTTTTAATTTATAAATAAAATTATCTTAACCAAGGGCAAAATTACCTTTTCTCAATTTGCATTTGTCAAACTCTGTATTTTTGTTAACCTTTTAATGTCTAAGGGGAAAATTTATTCAATTTTTTTTTTGTTTGACTATCGGTGCACTGTTTGATCATTGATTAACGGTTAAACCGAATACTCTTCGAATAACCGAAAACTCGTTACACGCTGCCTCACCATTCGAGTGGTAAGTAGCAAATTCTGAAACCTTGTTCTGGACTTTACATGGATAGAGTCACTAAGAACTTGGCTAGAAGTGGTGATTATGTTTTGATATGGTATTTACAGAATTGACTCATTATGAAACTCAAGTGATGAAGTGATTTACTAGGTATAAAAAGATATTCTTCTAAATCACATCCACTTGGCTAATGTCATACTAAAGAGTCGTTTGTTTTTTTATTTGAAAACTTAACATTACTGAAACTAATTAAAGATATAATAGTAACTAAATATGAAATTTAAATGACATGTTTATTTTTTTCCTCACCTCTGAATGTACTGTAAAATTATTTGTTTTTTAAAGTCTAAAATATTTGAAAACTAGTAATTTGATAGTAATTTGATATTTATACTATTTTTACTATTAGTTATTGTCAAATTTTATTTAATATAATTCAAACAAAAAATAAATAATTATTTATAGTATATATTTATAATTAAAAAGTATAATATAATTATTAACATTTTTATATTTAAATAAAAATAATGAAATTATCTATGAGTTGAATTATATTTAAAAGGTAACTAAAGAAAAAAGGGTTTAAATTGTAATTAAAATACATTAGTTCAATTTAAAAAAAAAAAAAAATTGGGATGAAAGAGTTTTTTCTTTAAAAAAAAAAAATTATGTCATATAAGTATTAGGGAAAAAATATTTACAATATAAAATTATGATAAAATTGAAAATATATTATTTTTGGTAGAATAGACTTATAATAGCATATTTTAAATATCTTTAAATAATTTGCAATTAAGTTAAAAGTGAAGACTTTTAACCTTTTTTTTTTTTTTCTAGTTGTTTTGAGAGAATTTTAAGTAGTTTGACCGCTTTAAAAAAAGAGCAAAAACAATATAATTGGTGCAATTCAATACAATTAAGTTATAAATGAGTTGGTGGTTCACGAAAGGCTAGTCAAGGATACGATCCAGAACGTTGCTCTTCAGATCACGAGCTTGGGCGAGGGCACAAGCCTTAGGACCCAAGGGTAGAAGAGCTCCTTCAGAGAGTTCAACAACTTGAGGCACGCCCCGGTATTTCAGACCAACATGATCAATATGGAAAGAGAACTCCCTTCACTAGGGAGATCGAGACGTAGCCTCTCACTCATAGATTCAATGTCTCTAACATTCCTCAGTATAGTGGAGATAGTGATTGTTATGATCACTTGGATGCATTCAATGTCCAAATGGATCTCTAGACGGTTAATCCGCTAGTCAAGTGTCATGTTTTCCCAACCACCCTAAGGGACGTTCCATAGACCTAGTTCTAAAGTCTCTCAGCTCACAACATAAATAGTTGGAAGGAATATCAACGAAAAGTCACCAGCCAGTACCGAGCTTTGATGAGGTAGCTCATATCATCTTGTCACCTCACCACAGTCTTCCAGCAACAAAATGAATTGTTGAAAGACTACATTACCAAGTTCAGACACGAAGTCACCAGATTCAGACACGAAGTCACCAATGTGGAGAACTTTTCAAACGAAAGCATCCTAACTGTAATCTCAGCTGGGCTTCGCAAGGATGAGAAGTTATATAGGAGCATCTATAAATCTCCTATAAGGGACCTAGACGAGTTCTACGAGCGAGCTAGATTAAGAACAAAAGCGAAATTTTAGAGCTGTCTAAGGGAAGGGTGAAAAACCAACTCCACTTGTAGTCCCCCACGTTGGACTTACCCTTTGCATCGTCCTGAGGTAGGAGGTCCTTGAAGCTCGTTTTTCGAGCTATCAAATAATAAATTTCATCTCGCATCCCCTTTTTCAAACCACTAACACTCTTGATGCTAAAGAGGTGGCAATAGATTCTTAAGTTTGGAGGTGGGAGGCTGTTCCTTTTGAAGATTAAGACAAATGATGTGAACCGGGAGCAGAAATTAGAGGTTATTTAAAAAGGGCTAAACTCTAACCTATTCAGGAGTTTGATGAGATAGACAGAGATTGGAAATTTAAGCCCGTGCTTAAGGTGATAGGTGTTGATAACAACGAACTCCTTAAGAGGATAGGCTGTGCGATCGTTAAATGTGGGTAACATGACACAACAATCTCTGGAAAAATGATATTCCAAAGCAATTCCCCCTAACTCCTCATATTGTATCTTAGAAGCGTAGTGGATAAACACTTCGCAAGCTCACCGTTCCTCAACAGCCTGACGAATCATTATGTGGTTAACTCGAGCTACAAATCCCTCAGCGACCACACCAATCAGCGACTTCCCCTGATTCGAGCTCTTCTGAGCTAGGAGAGTTACCATCACCTATTCTGTTTGATCAACGTCCGCGACCTAAAGACATCTATATATAAAAAGGAGCAATTAGGTCACTACATACAAACCATGCATAAAAATCTAAGTCTTTTATTCTTTAATAACAGACTTCCTAATCTACAGGTCACAAACGTTATACAAATCATTAAGACCATGGGGGCTGAACCTACGAGCAAACGACCTACGAGCTAATAACCTACAAGTATCTCATCCTACAACTCGTATACAATATCACAAACAACAAACAGTCCACAAAAGGTCAACGAACAAGATCAAATCAAAGAGAAATGAAAAGTCATGACTAAGAACAAGCACGTAATATCAAGAACAAGAAACATTCAATCCAGTTTCAGATTCAGAAAAAACGTAATGCACACAAAAGATAGAAACCAAAAAATCAAGAGTCAATTGTGGAGCCTTATTGTGAACGCAATATTCCTTAATCGCTTGAACGAAGATGTTGATTTTTACTAGCTCGAAAGCCAAAGAGCGCCAACACAAGAATAGAAAGAAAACGAAGATAAAGTGAGAAAAGAAGGAAGTTTAGTGGTGTCTGAGTTTGAAAATGGCTAAGTAAGAGGGAAAAGGAATGGTCGCCACTTGTATATAGGCACGAGACTCTAACCCTAGCCGTTCGATCTAGGGGCTATGCAACCGCCTTAATCTAACGGTACAACACGAGTTGAGAGAACTATTATCATGGTTGTTAGTTCAGAAATGTGCGCATTAAATGTGCATAAAACGAGACGTGCCAATGATACAGTTATCTAGAGAGTCGCTATAAGATAAGCGATGGGACAGAATTTGAAAAGGCAACACGACAAGTCATGACACATTAGTTTTTACCAGTGAGCTTGAGCTCCCAGTCCGAAGATTGCACCGAGAGCTGGGGGATTAATGTTGTGGATATATTTGGAGTTGCATAAATGGGCTGGTAAAACCTAATGAACTGATCCAATGGATTGACCCAATAGACAAAACCCAGTTCGCCCAACACCCAACTCGCAAAAGCGAGCTCTTAATTTGCTGTTGCAATTCTTAAGTCGCTGGTCAACCATGGTCCAACTCGTCTTATGCTCAGTTCAAGATCATTCAAAGCGAACTACAACTCGCAGCTCGAAGTGCTCGTTAAGGGAATTCTTCCAGAAAGGCAACAACCTAACTTGAGAAAGAGTCAACTACCAAAATTGGAAACAAAATCAAATTCTTATTTCGGTGGAGCATATCCCTGAATTGATGGACACCGGTTTTAAAAGTGTAACTAATGTAAAATTTTTTCCTATTCTTATTATACTCAAATTGTAACACCCCCACGCTATAAATAGGAGTTGAAGATTCATTGTAACAATAATCAATAATAAGCAATCAATAATATACTGCGACTCTACTAAAATAATCAGAGAAATAGTCGTGGACATAGACATCTTTTTGGGGCTGAACCACACAAAAATCCCTTTACATTCATTGTTCTTCCTCTTCTTTTTCTTTTATCTTTGTTTGTTTCGCTTTATTTGCAGTATTGAGTTAAGAATTTGGGTCGATCAAATTCAAACGTCGACAAGATCATAAGTGGCAAAAGAAATAGTGACTGCGGAGGATGGTGGCTTTTTACACGTAACAAGAAGCAATTATCTTTGGGCCTTCTTTATATTCTTTCACAAAACCGAGGGTCTCTTTGGGCCTTGTAGATGGGCTTACGTTGTCCTTGACTTCAAACTGAACCACAAAGTTAGAAGCAGAACAAAAAATTAAATGGCCCTATCTGCACCCTACTAAAGGATCTTTTTTTTAAAAAAAAATAATAATTTTCACACAAAAAATTATATATAAAATAATTATGAATGAGATTTATTAACAAAAATATAAAATTATCAACAATTTTTAAAGATAACTAGAAGAATGAACTGAGCAATTCTCTTCTCCAGTGGCGGACCCAAAAAATTATTTAGGGAAGACATATGAATAAAGCAATAAAAGCGTAGAAACTTAAGAATTACTAAATATATAATTTTTTATATAAATAATAATCGATAATACTATATAATTTAGATAAAATGAAACAGATATAATATTTAAGTAAAATAAATAATGTTATGTTTAAAAATCCAAATAAATTCATTAAAATAAATCAAAATAAAAAAATAAATTACGTGAAATTATAATTTTCCTCAGCTATGTTTTATAACTTGAAAATATTAATAGCATTTATATATGAGAGAAAAAAAAAAAAAAAAAAATAAAGAAAAATATTAATCAATTAGGAGTGAGGAAAACTATTAGAGGTATGAAAAAGTAGAAGCTAATTATATTAGGAATAGAAAAAATAATTAACAGGGTTTAAAAATATATATAATAAAGTAGGGGTGGGCACAAAAATATAGAACCGATCCGAATACTCTGATCCAGTTCGATCCGTAGGTATTTGGATCGGATCATATATTCAAAAGTAAGGTGTTCGGATCCTCACTTGTGAAAACACCATGTTTCACGGATCGGATCAGGGTATCCAAAACTGATCCGATCCGTGAACCCGTGAATAGTGGTACATACGTAATTTTATATGCCTCAATATAAAGTCCACTTAAGCAAACCCCAACATCCATCTCTCACTCTCTTTCACTCTCATCTCAGTAGCTTGGTGAGTCTATTTGCAGTTTTAGCTTGATATTTACATGATTGGGTGTTAGTGTTTTAATGATTTCTATGCTTGTTTGTTGTATTCTGTTGTTGAGTTACATATTTTACTTGCTGATTTTATATATATATGTTATTATTATTGTGAATAGATGGAGAAAAGTATAAAGAGTGATGAGGAGTTTGAATTTGATATTGATGATGTTAATTCGATTAGAAAAAGTCAAAATCTTGGGATGACAAAAAAAATAGAGAAAAAGATGAAGAATGAAAGTCGTCGTAGGCTTATGTCAGATTGTTGGGAGCATTTTGAATTGTTCGAAACTAAGAATGGTAGAAAAAAGTCTTAGTATATACATTGAAATTAAAAACAGGTGTTCAAATATGGAACCGATCCGATCCGATCTGCAGACTGGGTGTTCGGATCGGATCGATTCCTTCCCCTTGATGGATCATGTTCGAATCCAAAAATAGCGATCCGTAAATTTATCATGTTCGGATCGAATCCAGTCGAAATCGATCCGAACATGATGTTGCCCACCCCTATAATAAACAGCTAAAAAAAGAGAGAAAAGATGTAGTATCCAGATAAAAAAGAGAACAGTACCAGAGAGGAAATCAACTTTTAAAATAAAATAATAAAAAATAATAATCATAATTAATTTTTAAAAATAAAAACAGCTTTTGTCTTCTCAAAAAAAAAAACTTTTGTCCGAGTAAAGAGTACAACATAGTCACACGCAAACGTGGTTAGCAGTGTATTTCAACCAAAAAAAAAAAAAACACAGTTAGGGGTCGTTTGTTTTTTCGTCCGAAGACTGAACAGTGCTGCTGAAAACTGAAGACTGAATAGTGACTGAAATCTGAAATCTGATAAATATGTTTGTTTTTTTTTTCCTTACCTCTGAATGTGTAATAATCTTGTTTGTTTTTTAAAGTTAAAATTATCTGAATACTAGCAATTTGACATTTATATCATTTTATTATTAGTTGTTAAATAACTTTATTTAATATGATACAAACAATTACAATAAATTATTTAATAAATATTAAAACATTTATATATATAATTGTCGACGTTGAATTTCGGTCGACGAGTAATCAATGCCCAATACCTGCAATCAATGTGAGAAAGCACAGAAATCTAAGATAATGACACAACAAAGAACTTAACAAGATGAGAGAACACCGAGCGTTTTACGTGGTTCAGCAATATTAAGCCTACGTCCACGACTGTTTCTCTTAATCTCTGCAGAGTGACAGTATATTATTCAAAATTGTATATCTATTACAATGATTTTAACCCCTATTTATAGGGGAAAATGTGTTACAATTCTGGTTGCAGTAAAATAGGAAAAGAAACTCAAATTAATTACACTTCCCAATTAATCAAGAAAAATAAGGAAAAGAATTGTAAATTAATTACACTTCCTAATTTGTTTGAATACAATAAGAAAACTGCTCCTTAAATTCCGAGATATTGTTGACTTGAATTTGAATTTGAATAAACTTTCATATCTGATGAGAAAATCACGATTTGATTGGGTAACTGCCACATTAGGTGAGAGAATCATGATCGGATTAGGCAGCTAACTATTTCTAGAAGATACTGCATTTATTACACTCTTGAGCGAGCTGCTATCTATGGCGTTCTCGAGTTCGAGCTCGCTTAGAGTCGAGCTATGCATGGGGCGAACTGTAGCCTGGCTGTACTTATAGGTCTGTTGATGCCAGCTGAAGAATTTATTGAGCGAGCTGCAAAGCTCGCTGGGCTTAGAATTGATACTGGGCCTCGTCTGATGGGCCTTGACTGGGTTGACCTTATCGGGCCTAAATTGAGCTTTTACCAGCCCATTTAATCAGTCCGAAAAATACATATAACAATAATATTTTGATTCATTATTAAAATAAAACGAATTATCATAGTAGAGTCAATTAAATTTATATATTCAAATAAAAATAAATAAAATGGTCTTAAATTGAATTACTACTACAACAAAAATTGAAATTGTAAACTAATATACACGATAACAGATTCGATAACAAAAAAAAAAAAAAAAAAAAAAAAAAATTTGAGGTTCTATTATACATCGATAACAGATTCGATAAAAACTTTAAAATAAAAAAACCAAAAAGAGAAACGAGAGAAGAAACTTTGAGATTCTATTATACATAAACAAATTTTCATCAATATACATAAACTAAAAACACTAATAACACAGTGACGCTTTAACAAATAAACATATATATGGGCTACTCCACAAGTAGATTAATAAAGAAAATCAATAAAGATTCTTATCGAAATTTGATTGAAGAAATATAGTAATCTAGTTATAGGAAAATTTGATGTTAAGATATTTAAGATTTTTATTTTTCAATATTGTTTGTTAAAGCATTGAAAGAAATTTGTATAATATAAAATTAGGATAAACTTGGAAATATGTTAGTTTAGGAATGATAAATTTGGAATAATATATTTATAAAATCATTAAGTGATTTTGTATTAAGTGAAAAGTTAAAAAATATAACTTTTTTTTTAAGTGGTTTTTGGGTTGTTTTAAGTGGTTTGACCAATTAAAAAAACAAACAAAAATCTCTTAATTGACCTAATTAAGTATCATTAAGTAATAAGTGTAAAAAACAAACAACCCCTTAATGTACAACGTGCACACACAAATCAGTACGCAAGTTGCATATTTTTTAACTTTTTTCAAATCCCAGAGAGACACGTGTTCCTCTAGCCAAATAGTGGATCCACCCCTGTTCCCATAGAGTAAACTCTGTTTGTTGTCAATTTCTTCACCAAATCTCCACTTGAAGCTTCATTTCTGTCTAGTATGCAGGTCAGGGTGATGTCACTGAGGTGTCAATAACGCCCCCTGTGACGTTCACGTCAGCAAGTGTACAAGACATAGAGTCATCCCCAAAGGAAAGCCAGAGAAACCAGAGCTCCGGTGTAACACTAAAACTGATGAAAAGTTGTGTGAAGTGAAATTGAGGAAGAAATGGTGATCCTAACAGTCCCTAAAACAAGTGGGTCAGGTGGGGCCAGTGGCATGTTTCGATGGTCCTTTCTTCTTATCTGGAAGCACACATTCCCTCTCTCTTCCCTGTGGTTGCACGTGCTCCAACGCTACGGCCTAGGATTGGTCTTACAAAGTTGCATTTGGGCTATTCTCAAAAAAAAAAAAAAAAAAAAGTTGCATTTGGGCATCTAATCAATCGTCATGTAGTGCTTTTTTCTACTTAAGGGGACAATAGCGAGTTGGAGGGTGATGCACGGATGTGTACGATGGAAGAGTTACCAACTCATGATTCGGCAACTTCTCAATATTAGATATATACATATTTCTTAGTTTTATTTTATATAATTTATACTTTAATTTTTTAAATGTTATATATTAATTTATTAATTCCAAAATAAGTATTATCTAATTCGATTTTCACATAAATTCTCAATATTTTTTTTTTCATGTGATTCTAATATGTCAGATATTTAGTTTGTCTTCTCTTTTGCTTTTAGGTATTTTCATATATCAGGGAAAAATCTTCTCGTATGCGGATTATTTTTTCAGTTTAAAATTTACTATTAATAGTAAAAAAAAAAATAATGACCAAATAAATAACATTTAAAAAGTGAATTATAAATGTGTATAATAGAACTTCTATAAAATATATATATGTATACCTTAATGAAGTCTGCTTAAGGAAAGCGTACAATTACAATAATTTAAAGGAGTGTAGGTAAATATGACGTACTCCAAAAAAATATCCAAGTTTAAAGAGGAGTTAGATATGACTACTCCAAAAAGTATCCAGGTTTCTATCTTCTTAGCTGTGCAAACTGCCCCACCCCGCTGATATATATAATAATATCGTAAACAATTCGTCAACGTTAAAAAATTGGGTGGACAAGACTCATTAAACCAAAAATTGCCTTATTAGCCTCATGAAAAATAAATTAATAAAGGAATACTTTAAAATTTTATTACAAGTTATCATGTTACTGGCCCGACTTTTCTTTACCAAAGTTTTATAGAAGCCATCACTAGCTAACAGTTCTTCCAGTCAATACTTGGACCATTAGAATTAAAAAGTAGTCCAAGTCATTGAATCATGTTTAACATTAAGACCAATTAAGGTCTTTGTTTTCACAAGCAGAAACACCTTCCCGGAATATACGTTGATCACTTGACAAATTAATGGCATAACAAGTTTGTTAATTTTTCTTTTACTTGCCAATTTTTACTTGTCCAAACTTGAGAATCTAACATCATTATTGTAGATGCAAGTACTCCAATTGGCAGAAATATGGATCTAATCATCTCTGTTACAAAAACCATTCTACTACTTTTTCTGTATTCTCTTCTAGCTCGTCTTCATGTTCTCGCAAATGCCAATCTTGAAGAGATTACCAGTCTTGCTCGTGAGCCACCCTACAACGTCTGTTCGAACTCGAACAATAGCTATGCAGTTGATGTTCCATTCCAAAATAACCTCCGGAGTCTCTTCAGTTCTATATCTTCAAATGCTTCTGTCACCAAGTTTTCCAGATCCTCCTCTGAAAATGGCTCTGGTAGACTTTATGGTCTGCACATGTGCCTCAATTATAAGTCTACCACACTTACTGATTGCAAGAATTGCATAGACACTGCTACTGATGACATCGACAGACTTTGTCCAAGCCAAAAGGAAGCAGTTGTGTGGGAAGATTCCTGTCTATTGCGCTACTCTGATTACAATTTCTTTGGCAAATTGGATGTCTCAGGAAAAATTCCTAGAGCGAACTTCAAAAATGTATCGGAACCTGAAAGGTATAAGTCTGTTGTGAACACCATTCTGAGTGGTCTTATCAAGAGGGCAGTTTCGGATCCTGCAAACGGCTTGTCTGCTACTGATGAAACACCCTTTACGAATACCGATACAGTATATGCTCTAGTTCAATGCACTAGAGACCTATCTTCTAATGTTTGTAATCAATGCCTCCAGGATGCTAAAAGTGAGATTTTATCTTGCTGCTATTTTTCTCGCGGAGCAAGAGTTTACAGCCGTAGTTGCTTTTTAAGGTATGAGCTGTATGATTTTATTAATGGTGCCAATGAATCTCCGGCTTCTGGTGGAAAACAAGTCAAAGGGCAAGGCAAGTATCATATTTTTCAAGATAAAAATTGCTTAAATGATTGATGGTGTTGTTAAATAAATTGAAAATTGATGTATTGTTTTATGTATGTTATCAAATTCAGGCAGCCCGAGGAAGATAAGGATGACTATGATTGCAACAATTGTAGTGACATTGCTATTGGTGGTACTCTTGGCTTTTGCTGTCTACTACCTTACAAATATGAAAAGAACTCAGAAAAGTAATGATATGCTATTTAGAAAGTTTTCTTAGACGTGGATGGTTTTTGTTTTCAAGTCTTGAATTTCATTTTGTGTGTTGAACAGGGAAGAGTGAAGTTATAAGACAGGTTCAATTGCATAAAGTTGGTGATTCCAACAATACGGAATTCTATCATGGACATATTCACGGGAGGGAGAATCTAGAAGCCCAGGAGTTTCATATTGATCTGAAAACTATACATTTAGCAACGGACAACTTCTCTGATTCGAATATGTTGGGACAAGGTGGTTTTGGTCCTGTTTACAAGGTAAAAGCATTTACATGATTCAAAAATTGTCAAGCATATATAGATATATATATATATGAAAAAAGTGACATTTTTCAGGGTGTATTAAGTGATGGAAAAGAAGTAGCAATCAAGAGGCTTTCAAGCTATTCTGAGCAGGGTAACGAGGAATTCACCAATGAAGTGCTACTGATAGTGAAACTACAACACAAAAATCTTGTCAGGCTTCTGGGTTTTTGTGTAGTAGGAGAGGAAAAGCTGCTTGTCTATGAATATATGCCCAACGGCAGCCTGGATCTCATCTTATTTGGTATGCTATTTGAATCATTTGCATTTTTTTTTCAGCCAGATCGCTTCAATTTGATTATATAGAAAGGCAGTATGGTCCTTAATATAAGTACTTCACTTCACTTTTAATGGTTAGATACAAGGAAACGTGAACAACTCAATTGGAACAAACGTATTCATATTATAAACGGAATTGCAAAGGGAATTCTTTATCTTCATGTGGATTCTCGATTTAGAATCATTCATAGGGATTTAAAGGCTAGCAATATCTTGTTGGACTCTGATATGAACCCGAAAATCTCAGACTTTGGAATGGCAAGAATCTTCGCAGGAACTGAAGGCGAAACTAGTACTATCAAAATAGTTGGAACATAGTAAGTTAGCTCTTTTTCATTATTAATTCTTTATATAAAAAAGATTATGACTTTTCTTGAAAAGCTAATCTTGTCTCAATTAAACTTTTGAACTTTTACGAGATCGAAGTACTATTATTATATGTCAATCTGCTCAGTATACATGTATGAAACTATATTGATTTTTTTGTTTCCATGTATTGCTTATCATGTGTTTATCCATGAATAGTGGGTATATGGCTCCAGAATATGCGATGGAAGGATTATATTCGATTAAATCTGATGTTTTTAGCTTTGGTGTACTCTTACTTGAGATTTTAACTGGGCAAAGAAACTCAGGCTTCCAGCAAACCAAAAATGCTACAAGCCTCCTAGCATATGTAAATTTCTTTATCATATACAACTCTGCACTTCTTTACAAAGTGTTACTACTGCATATGTTTCTAATTGGAGTTAACGATGACACAGGCATGGCAACTTTGGAATGAAGGGAATGCATTAGAGTTAATGGACCCATTACTCACTGAAACATGTGGTCCTGAAGAATTTTTAAGATGTATCCATATTGGATTGTTGTGTGTTCAAGAGGACGCATTCGACAGACCTACCATATCATCTGTCATCGTAATGTTAAAAGGTGAAACAGTAACTCTTCAGCAACCTGGCAAACCCCCCTTCTTGCTGGGAAGGGTTGCCCAGCATCATGAAATTAATGATTGTTTCTCTGTCAATGGTTTAACAGTTTCTGATGTCTTGCCTCGCTGACTGAGACAATAGGTGGGTTTGATTCGCACATGCTCTGTTGTCCTATTCTGTAAAACTTAGACAGAATAGTATTTCTTAAAGTTAACCTTTTTAGAGCAATGTAATATATATGTTTTTTTAAGTGTAACAACTAAACTTTGAGACCTCATTTGTAAACAGAATTTTATTATACTCAATTCCAGCAATGACTGAGTAATTAGACAATCTCCAAAATGTTTATTCTTATTTTTTAATGTAACCTGGAACTTCTCATATATTTATTTTTTTCCTAGCTTTTCTCTATCAAAGAGAAGACATTGATACGTAAGATGTAACTTCCAAGTTCCAAGATCTAAACAGTAACCTAATATGCTTGAACTCACTACACTAGTTTGTAGAGATATAGATAATGGCAAAAATGTATGTAACACAATTAATAAAAAATAAAAGAGATACAAGATTTTTACATGGTTATCTTGTATTTATGCATAATTGTTATGAAGTTAAGGTATGGAATCATTACCAAAGTTAGGATATAGATTTTTATGAGGTTCATTTGTTAACGTATATATCATAACCTTAGGTCTTCAATAATATAATTGATATATTTTCTGTCAACTTAAGTTTTTGAGTATAACAGTAACTAATATGATATTAGAGCCTAAAGGTTTTTAGTTCAAATCTCCTTTCTTCTATTTATTTGAAATTCTGATTGCATATCTTATACAGTAAGGAATGTTTAATATATATCCGTCATTTGTCATTTGTCTATGTTGCACGTGAAGATGTGTGTTTACATATTATAATCTTAAGTCTTAAATATTATAGTTGAGTCTCACAATCCAATATAATTGAAGTATTAATTTTAATATTTCTAGAACAATTTTTTTGTCAAATTAAGATGAACCCTGTATTTGTGTGTGCTTGTAAAGAAGTTAAGGTATAAAATCATTAAAATTATACTTAATGGCTGATTGTCATGATGTTCGATTGTGCTATATAAAATGCAATAAAGTTGTTTAATACTAATATATTAAACTTTAGGACTGTAAAGTGGGTGACCACCATATTCAGACTGTTGCATGTCTTAAATCAATGGACCACATGATGGAAATGGAGCAACAATTTTAAAATGCACACATGGGACAACTTGTGAAGACTGCTTTTATTTGTTGACTTGAGTTTACTATGACATGGAGAGGCAGGCTGGCTATTTGGAAACTCAAATGTTTCGGTCCTAATTTGATATTCTATATATATCGCACAGCAGGTCTTGATAGGGGTGCTGCAAGTTGAGCTTTGACTTCTATAATGGGTTGAATTGATGTCAAAGAAAACAACTGGCCTGGTTTGATTAAATTTATATTGTCCTCCTCCTTCTCAGCTCATGCCCCAGCTCAATTTGTATATAAGATATTAACAGGAGGACAAATTTAAGTGACATTTATGCGCCTTTACTGAAAGTGGATACTGTTGATTGGTCGTATTCATCGGATTCCTCCTTCCACTTTCTGTCAGTCTAGGTTCTACGTTGGAAGTTTCTTCCCAAACTTTTGACATTTCAAACCATTTGATTAGATTTTCTGTTCTTTTCTAACATCTTATCTTCCAAAACAATGCCAAGAAGCCTTGTGAGCCTCTTAAGGCCCGTTTAATACGTGGGATGGAAAAGAAAATTGGAATGGGATTAGAAAGGATTCAGATTTGTTGGGATTGAATTTTATTAAAATATTATTAGCTCATGTTTGATATAATTTGAGATTGAATTAAAATTATATTATATTGTGTTAGAAAGATCTAATAGAAAAGAGAAAGAAAGCTCAAGAAAATTCATTTTATTATGCATTAATGACGAAAATTATTATTTATTTTTTTAAAAAGAAGTAGATGATAGAGAAACCAAAAAGCTAGAAGTGCAGAATCAGAAAGAATTAGAAAAAAGAAAATGAAAAGTAGAGGAATTAAAAACAATGAAAAAAGAAAAGTAAAGAAAAGAGAAACAAAAAAACTGTCAATACAATTAATAAGTCGTTCCTAGGAAATCCCATTATAGGAGTTGGGAATGGAAATCCCATGATAATAGGATTTCAAGCATGATCAGATTGGGTTTTGAATCCTTACCAAGCCTCTCCAAACTTAGGTCAACATAGGATTGGAAATTTTTAATCCAATCCTATGAAATATATTGTGTGCCAAACATGCCCTAAATGTACTCCCTGGCGGCTGTACTGATATTCAAGTGGTATCTTACCGCTACTGGTCCCCTCTTTGGCTACTTTGCTTTCATCACTCCAGTCAATTTATTTTATTCCATGACACATAATCTAGTCTATACAAATTGCATCAAAAGAAAAAATTTTAGGTATCATTTATGGTGATGACAACTCCAACCAAGTCATTATCAGATTCAAACAATAAACGCTCTTGCCATCAAAATGCATTGAAACAGTGGTCAATTTTGCGGACTTCAATTCTTATACATTTCAACATTAATTTATTAAATCAGCTCATAATCGTCATGAATAGAAGTCCACTCCACACTCGCATGTTAATCCATGTCAAATAATTATGGCAATTAAGGTAATTTGCATTTTTTTACCCATAGTGATGGCTAAGTCAATCACCACAAAAACCATTGGCCAAAGAATTCTATCCCGCCCGTCATTTTTGTATCCACACTTTCTCTTTCTCACCAACTCTTTCCTGGATCATTCGTGGAAGTCCCGGTGCTGTTGGACAACTTTACTTGGATATTATAGGTCCTTCATTTGCTTCCTTTAGGAAAACAATCCAATGAGCCCCTAGATTAGAAAGATGGTAAAAAATCTACTTTCAGCAATGTGTTTCCTGATATTAGCAATGATCATGGTCTCTGACCCTGTTTATGCAGATCCTCTCCGACTAAATTGCCTAGTTAGAAATCATTACATGCCTAGCAGCCCCTTTGAAAAGAACCTCAAGCTCCTTCTTCAGTCATTATCTTCCAATACTTCACTAAATAAGGGCTACTACAATTCCTCTATCGGAAATGCTACTACGCCGCGAGTTTATGGAAAAGCACTCTGTCGAGGGGATTCCTCCCCTGCAGTTTGTCAGAATTGCACTGAGCATGCAAGTCAAGAAATCCTGAAGAAATGCAAGAGCGAAGAAGCAATCATATGGTACGAAGATTGTCAGATTCATTACTCATCGCGGAATTTCCTTACAAACAAGATGGGATATTATTTCAACTATCCTGAATCAAATAATCAGAGAAAAGCTATAACAACTGCTGGTTTTGATGAAGTTTTGAGTTATTTAATTGGGAGCCTCACATCTGAGGCTTCAGCTGATCCATCAATGTTTGCAGTTGGTCAAATTAGTTTCAGAAATAGTGAAAACATATATGGGCTTGCACAGTGTACCAGGGACATCTCTGCTAGTGACTGCAAGAATTGTTTGAACTCTGCCTTGGGAGATCTCCACGCATGCTGCTCTGGTCATGAAGGCGGGATTCTGGTTAGCGCATATTGTAATCTGAGATATGAGCCATACCAGTTCTATAATGCCACAAGTATATTAGTAACATATCCAACTTCTGCAGGTGAGAACACATATATAAGTCTGTTTGTGGATTGCGATGTTCCTTTGACAATATATGTTTTTTTTTTCCTTTGTTTTGCGGTGAATATGAATCGAAAGCAGGAGGGAAACTGAAGATTGGAATAATTATGGTGATCGCATGCATATCAATATTTGTACTAGCAGTGTTCATAGGGTCTAGTTTTGTCTATTTGAAGTGTAAGAAAGGAGCACAGACAGGTAAAATTGCAGTATGACTATTATTGACTTGTGTATCCAATAGTTCCACAAGTAAGACTCTTGTATGCATTGCAGATGAGACAAACAGCCAGATTGTCTTGTTACAAAATTTGGCTAGACCAACAGCAGTCTCCCTTGCACAGGAAGGTGATTTAGTAAGTTATCAGGATTTGCCCTTCATCAACCTGGCTATCATAAGGGCAGCTACAGATGAGTTTTCTGATTCAAATAAGCTTGGACAAGGTGGCTTTGGCACAGTCTACAAGGTAAAAAAGCTAAAAGATTTTGTTTTTTTAAAAAAAAAAAAAAAAAAAAAAAGAGAGAGAGAGAGAGAGGGAAAGCAACATTCTCTCGAGTTCAATATGGCTCAAGTCTCATATCTGAGTCCGCTTTTGGGAATGTCAGGGTGTGCTACCAGATGGGAAAGAAGTTGCAGTTAAAAGGCTGTCAAGGAAGTCAGGGCAAGGTTTAGAAGAGCTCAAGAATGAAATCATACTAATTGCCAAACTCCAGCACAGAAACCTTGTAAGACTGCTGGCCTGTGGCATAGAGGGAGACGAAAAGCTGCTTATATATGAGTACATGCCTAACAAAAGCCTTGACCTCATTATATTTGGTCTGTCTTACCTAGTGTTCTGAAATTTGGACGTATAGCTGTTTCATTTCGATTATTTATGAGTACTAATCCTTGTTTGGTGCTCAAATTCAGATCCTGAAAAACGGTCCCGGCTTGATTGGATGATATGCTACAGTATTATTGGTGGAATTGCTAGAGGACTTCTTTATCTTCATGAGGACTCTCGGCTCAAAATCATTCATCGAGACTTAAAGCCAAGCAATGTATTGCTGGATGAAGAAATGGTTGCCAAAATATCAGATTTTGGCATGGCAAGGATTTTTTATGAAAATCAAAATACTGCTAACACCAAGAGAGTAGCAGGAACATAGTATGCTTCTTTCTTTTTCTTTGTTTTTGGTTTTGGTAAAATTTTTAGCTAAATTCAATTATTTAACTATGAAGAAAATATTATAATGTTTACATCTGAAACAGTGGATATATGGCTCCAGAATATGCCATGGAGGGATTGTTTTCTGTGAAATCTGATGTCTTCAGCTTTGGTGTTATACTACTTGAAATTATAAGTGGTAAAAAAAATAGTGGTTTCTATCTTACTGGCCTGGCTCCGACACTCCTTGCATATGTATGGTGACAATTATATAATTAGAATTTAAATTGTCGTAGGAACAAGTTTTAGTCAAAATCAAATAACATGACTAAAGGACTTTTTTTTTTTTTTTCCTCTTCATGTGAATTTACAGGCATGGCAACTATGGAATGAGGGGAAAGAATTGGAATTTGTAGACCCTTTTCTAATGCAATCATGTTCAACGCAAGAAGTCCTGAGAAGTCTACAAATTGGGCTTCTTTGTGTGCAGGAAGATCCAGCAAGCAGACCCACCATGTCATCTGTTGTGGCTGTTTTACAAAATGATCCATCAGTAGCTCTGCCTGAGCCAAGAAAACCTGCATTTTCTATGAGTAGAATTGTTTCCAGTGATGAGTCTTCAACAACAAATCATTCTATGAGTGAAATGGCAACTTCTACCATGTCACCTAGATGAAAATTGATTGAATTTCCTTCTTGTTGTTTTGGAGATTTTCTTGTTGTATGAGTATCAAAAAGGTCAATATAATATCATCAATATTTTCTGAATGCTTTTTGACAAGCTTACTACAAAACACCAAATTTTGTATAACAATTAGAAACAGGAGCTGTGATGCTATAAGATACATGTCATAAGAAAAAATAATTTCTTCGTCATGAAGGGAACAAATTCTTTGATAATTATCTTTTGATACTTTCAATAGGCCCAAGTTACCTACCTTGTCTCTGGAAAGTAAAATAAGATTCCCAACTTTCTGTCTTCTTAACAAAGCAATTTGGCAAGCTTTACTTATAATATTATTCTAAAACTGCTTTCCAATGTTCAAATTGTTTGAATAACTAAATAATAATTTACTAATGACTTGCTTTTCTTTGGCCACATGAAACACGCAGCTTCTAGAAAATCATTGTTGTAAAAGATAAATTTCAAGGCAACCAATTAAATGCCGCCTCTCCTTTTACTTACATTCTTCGTTGTGTTATTCAGTATAATTTTTACACAATTAATTCTTTTTTTCAATTTATATTATCTATATATATTTTATTCTTGTTAGTTACCACTACACCCAAAAGCTTAAACTGATAGGAAATGGCCCAACTATAGTATTTAAGACTTGAGGTTGACACGTGACACGTGTAAGGTTGACACGTGACACGCCCCCTCACGTGTAACGTGGATAGATGACAGATGGCGGACACATGCTACGCGCCCCCTACCGTATAACATGTGTAACAAGATGATTTTGAGATAAATGGGGGAGAGGGGATTTGAACCAGGACCTCCAAGCTCTGATATCATGTTAGTTACCACTACACCCAAAAGCTTAAACTGATAGGAAATGATCCAACTATAGTATTTAAGACTTAAGGTTGACACGTGACAATTCTTATATTAGATGAATAATTTTAATGATAGTATGAGTAATCATCCAAAAGTTTTTAAATTGTAAATTTAAAAATTTTGTAAAAGCATGAAACGTGAGAATGCATTTCGGTGCAGGCATGAACTGTCGGTAAAAGACGACCGGCCATAAAAAAAAGGTGATCAGATGGGGTGGGCATCCACCAAGCCCACGCTACAGCACCAACATTTGGATCCAATGCGACGCAACAACTTCTGTCTTCATTCAATTAGTTGTCTTTTCTCTCATTTGACTTTCGAAAGAGACGGAATTGAAGAAAGATAATTTTGTTCAATGTTCATGGTGGATTCGGGGGCAATGCCAAACGGGTGCGGGGTTAATTGACCTCTCTCCAATTACTAAGGGTGGTGTCTCTAAGTTGGCTGCAATTTATGAATTTATTAAATAATGAATTTTAGCATAATTCATAAAATTTTGGAGTTTATATAGATTTTGTCAAAATTTATATGAAAACTATGGGAGTAGAATAAGATTTGTTATAGACACTTTTATTCATTAATCTCACTTTAAAATTCATCAAAATCCAACTAATTTCATTATTTTCAATTTTTGTAAAATGAATGACTTTTCGAATAAAACATTTAAATTTGTTTGGACTGTTTAAAAAATTTTAATTACATATATCCAAACTATTTAAGTCTTTTAAATTATAACAAATCCTAAATTGAATAGATCTCTAAATTAAAAATATTAATATTTTGTCAATATAAATTAATACTTATTTTGTTAATTAACATTTTCTAAATAAATTAAGTTCAACAAATGAGGAATTGCAGATGCTCTTTTCATGAATTTTACAATTTTACTTCCAGTTTTTTTTCTTATTTAATTTTTTTAATAGATTTTACTTCACAATTAATATTGGACATTTAAATTATAGTTTGTGTGTTAATCATTTAATTTAAAAGAAAAATACAGATGAATATATGTAAATTATGTCATATCCATAAAAAGGGAAATTGGTGGTGAATGGCGTATGGGGCAGTTCACCTCAACCCCAGAATTCTTCAACACCAATGCCAGACTTCCAATGGTCAGGCTTGGCATCAAATATTTTGATTAGGGGGTAAGGAAAAGGAAATCATAACCCCACCCTCAATCCATTGACATCCCTACAGACTGTTATTTTGAATGGACATGACTTATGCTGACTCGTCTAATCGTATTTCATGTGCCAACTCTAAAGTATCTAAATTGTCCATATCATCTTATATCAATCTAGACGAAAAACAAAGAACCGACCAAATAAACAAAATGTGTTGACGATCAACACCAGACTGTCCATGCTAGCCTGCAACAAAAGCTGACGAAAATCAAAATGACTTCATTGAAGTTCTGCATGGTGTTTTTTGCATGGGTTCTCTGTCTTCTAATCTTTCTAGGCACCACCAGAACCACTCAACCTGCCTACAATTAATGCATATAAAGTTATTAAATTAATTTCAATGTTTGAATGTTGTTTCTATGCTAACAAAGTTGCAAGTTGCTGATTTGCAATGGTTATATGACTTCTGAATATTTTATACATGAAAGATTCTCTGTAAAATTTGATATATATAGTTTTGGTGTCCTAGTTCTTGAGATTATAATTGACAAGAAAAATAATGCTTTTGATCAAATAGATGGTGCTGCAGATCTTTTGAGCTATGTTAGCAAAAATAAAATACTGTGTATACCCTTTTGATTTTGTTAGAGCTAATACATGCAAGTAAAAGGTAAAGGGAAAATAGAGTTAATATTGCAACTTTTTTACTATAACTTGATGGATAATTGCAGGCTTGGAAACATTGAATAGAAGAGACACCCATGCATTTGTTGGATTCAACTTTGACAGATTCTTACTCAAGAAATGAAGTCATAAGGTGCATCCATTTGGGTTTGCTTTGCGTTCAGGACGATACAGCTGCAAGACCAACAATGACAATTGTAGTTCTCATGCTTAATAGTAACTCTATTACTCTTCCGTTACCTCAACTTGATAGAACAACTTGTATGGACTGATGTCAAATTTTGTTTCAAAGTGTTAAAATGTGTCTTATTTGCATAACATGTAATAGCCCTTAAAGGGCCTAATCTAATAGAACAATATAGAGTGGCTATATTTTCATCCCTCTAAAACTATACGCACACCCCAAAATATAATTATTTCTAAAATTCCAATATTTTCCTTCATAACATTATTGAAAAATTAAGGTGTACTAAATTAAATATCAAAAATGGAAAAAGATAACAATGGAAGGACGTGGAGAAGACAATTAGCAGCATTTATGAACAAGCAGGTCATTAGCAGCACTTATCAACATGCATCACCATTAAAAGACCAGCACAAATATGTTCACAAACGAGAATACACGTCTGATAGACTATGAAGTCATTGTGATAACCAGTAGCCTTATGTCTCAACTTCTTCATGAGTTGAGCATCCGCGGATAACTACTTGAACCTAACCCTTGTATTTCGAACCTGCCATTGTTTGTAGGTCTCAAGTCTCTCACTCCAAGCCCTCACATGGTAGAACATTTATAATGTCTTGCCCATAGAATTATTTCTCAAATATTAATCTCGTTTGATATGAAACAGTGCAGAGAAATTTGATGGTGCCTCCTGGAACCATGTGACAAAGAAAGGGGTATTGTAGGATCCATTCACAATAAATTGGATAAAAATATCTAGTTTTATCTTTCTAATTAAGTTTGGAAAGAGATTTTTTTTTAACGGAAATTTAGGAGCATGATGACAATAGTGGTGGTGGAAAATTAGAAAACAGAAACATAAATTAATGGGGTGAACATGCAAAATGGGTGCATATACAGAATTTAGAGGGGCTAATATAAGCCCAAATGTAAGACCCAATTAAAGTAACAATCCTGATCCAATCAGCAGGCATTTGGGCTCAATTTACTTTCTTCAGGAGTGTAGGCCAACACCAATGACAAATATCAAAGAAGATTCCAGCCCAAATTATGCATGTCACTAGGCCCAAATTAATTAGAGTTGTTCAATGGAATGGAAAATATATGTGTATATATAGTATATATATTAAAGTGGAATAATCGTTCGGTGGACTCACAAAGAAAGAAAATAATAAGGACAACTTAGTCAAGACAAATTATCCACGAATAAGGAATTCACTCAATTTAGGGCGGGATGGATTCTATTATATTCATAATAAAATTATTGTTTTGAGATGTCATTAACTTAGAATAAATACATTTCAATTGCTGGAAATGTCCCATAATATATGTAAATTTGATTTTGGACTAGGATATTTGAATTTATAATTCATCAAAGATGTAATTGGGGTTGAGGTTAGTCCGATAATCTTAACATGTTAGGTGATTGACATGTTAAGATTATAGGTACTTCACTTCAGTTATATGGGAGTACTAATTAATTGCTAATCCTTGTATGGTTCTAATTTCTCATCATTAAAAAGGGTCACAACTTGATCGAAGACTTGCTACAATATCATTAGTGGAATAGCTAGCTAGGGCACTTGCTTTTTCTTACTTTTGGCCTTTGGTGATTTTTCCTCTAGCAAAGTTTTAATAATTTAATTAAAAAAATACAACCGTAGTGTTTACATTTGCCATAATATGTGCATAATTTGAGAGTACACTACGTGGGAATTATTCCCTATGAGATATTATGTTTTCAATTTTGGTGTTGTAGTGCTTAAGATCAAAAGTGGTGAAAGAAATAATGATTTTTATCTTGGATTTAGCTACCCTACCTCTTAATTGCAGTCTTTAGATTAATATCAATAATCACTCTTACAACCAATCCAAGAATTTCAATTAAAAGTTAAGGTTAATGATTGTGTAAGGTAACCAAACCTATTTATCTTATAAGTTAGGATCCAACACTCCTTGGGCATGACGAATTGTATAACCTACAATTAAATTTGTTTACTTCGAACAAGTTTTAACAAAAATAATGAGTGAAAGGACTATTCCTTTTGCATGTGACTTTGCAGGCACAACAACTATGAATAAGGCGAAAGAAGCACTGGAATTTGTAGACCCTTTTCTGATGGAAGCATGTTTGATGTCTTGATGTCAAAAGTCCTGAGAAGCGTACAGATTGGGCTTCTGTGCATGCAGGAAGACCCAGCGAGCAGACCCACCATGTCAAATGTAGTAGCTCTTTTAGAAAGTGAACTAGTTGTAGCTCTTACGAAACCAAGAAATCCTGCAATCTCTATACTAATTAGAAACAGGAACTGACATGCTATAAATAAGCCACAAATTATAAATATTTAAAAAAAAAAAATAAAAAACTCCATCTTGCTTTCAAAAAAAAAAAAATCATCTTGAGGGCACAAAATCTTTGATATTTCATCATTTAAGCACTCTCACAAAAACCCAAGTTGTTTTTGGGCCGCACAAAATGGGCTTTCGTGGCCCATTAAAGAGAGTCCACACGGTTGGAAAGTAGAATAAAATTCCTTAGTTTCTACCTTGTTTCTTGTAATAATATTCTAAAACTGCTTTTCAATGTTGTAATTGTGTACGAAGACTAAATAATAATGTCCTATTGGCTTACTATAGCCATATCCCACATAATCAAATTGTGTGTCCTTTTTTGCTTCTTAGGGCTATTATGTGATGTGGCCTCTCCTTCGGACAACGGAAAGTTGAAATTAATTATATAACAAACCTAATTCTCTTCAGTGGGAAAGCCAAATAGGGGTCCCGGACCCAGCTTCACTTTTTTTCTAACTAGGTAAAAAATGTTTAAATTTTATCCCAAATTAATTTTTATCAATATTTTTCCTCTTAAATTTAAAAATATTATCAAATTGTCGCTCAGTGAAATGGATCTAACTTCGCCCTTGTGTTCATCTAAACCATTAATTATGTGATCTCTCACTTATTCAATCAAATAATTGTTATAAAACCCATTATTTTCAATCCAAATAAACATAAATATGATTATTATCTGTACACATGTGACACTCAACATTAGATTAAAGTATAAAACAAACACACTCAGGCCCAATCAAATCCTTAGATGGGTACAGTCACATGAAAAAAAATTTCATATGACTGTTTTTATAGTCGATATGATAAGACAGGTTAATGAGAAATGTAAAAGAAAAAAAATAATATCACTTCATTGAATCGTGTCATCGCATCAACTCAGAAGCACTCGCATACAAATTTTCTCTATCACAAGGCAAGCCCATGTAACAACAAACTTTCGTATCCAACCCACGTGATGCATTTACTTCTGTTGCCATCCATTTAATTATTTTTTATGTCATCTAAATTTGCACGAAGTTGACTCAGATTTTTCTTTTGTCATTTACTCCAAGCCAGTGATCCAGGAATTGCGAAACTATTAAATTGGGTCAACCTAACCTTTTTGACTTGTGAAAACGCGTCTCATCTGCCAACTTTAGTGCGTTTACTTGTACACATTAGTATTTGAACGGAGTAGATAAACAAAGCAGAGGACCAACCAAGTCCTTCAAGCTAGTCTGCAACAAAACCTGATAAATCAAAATGCCCTCTCCGAAATCCTCCAGGATCCTGCTGTTTCTCTCTCTTACAAGCTTCCTGTTCACACTCACCACCGCAACTAACCCAACATTCCTCTCTCATTCCTGCCCGAACACCACAGTTTTCTCTGGAAACAGCACATACCAAACCAACCTCAATCGTCTCCTCTCCTCTCTCTCCTCAAATGCCAACAACAGCGACGGATTCTTCAACGCCACGTCAGGACAGGACCCCAACAGGGTTTATGGTCTCTTCCTCTGCCGTGGCGATGTCACCACCTCCGCCTGCCAAGACTGTGTCAGCTTTGCTGCCAGTGACATCACTCAACGTTGTCCTGTTGAAAAACAAGCTGTGGTTTGGTATGATGAGTGCCTTCTACGTTATTCGGAAGACAACTTCTTCTCTACTTCGGACGAAAATCCTGGTATCCTAATGTGGAACACGAATAACATCACAGAACCTGAACGGTTTAACCAGCTGTTGGGGAGTGTAATAAACTTGGCTGCTTCTCAGGCTGCGAATTCCCCCGAAAAGTTCGCGGTAGGAAGGGGAAATTTCACTACCTTTCAAACGCTATACTGTCTTGTACAGTGCACGCCAGACTTGTCAAGTAGTGATTGTAATCGGTGTCTTCAAATTGCTATTGCAAACATGCCTAAGGATAAGGTGGGAGGAAGAATTCTGTATCCAAGTTGTTATACCAGGTATGAGATGTACCCATTTTACAATGAAAGCATGGTTGCATCACCGGCGCCGCCGCCGGTGGTTGAGTCTCCTCCTCCTGGTTCTGTGACCAGGCCAAAAGGTAAAGTTGAAAGCACTATTGATCACCTTTTTTTTGTTTTTTTCAGTTTCTTTCCATTACGTTAAGTTGTGCTTTATTGTTTGACTAGAGGAGTCTAACCACATGCCAAATTAAATTAGATAAAGTTAGGTGTAATATCACTTGGTGGCATATCTAGCTCTAAATTTAACATTTAAAGGTCCGGAAGACCTTATTCAACATAACTGGGTTGTGCAATGTTTACATTCCATTTGAAGGGTTGTATTTTCTTTTTTGAGATACCAATTGAGTGGAAACAAGTCAAATATGGATTACTGTTAGACTGACGGATAAACACTTGCTGCCACAAAACCACATTGTGTGGTGATCCATTTGATGGGTTTTTGAAAGCCAAATGCTTCTCTTAAATTGAGGAACCATGAGTTTCTTGTATGTCAAATGACATATTGCTGTTATTGACTGCAGGTAAAAACCATATTTTTACAGCCGTAATTATTATTGTTGCTGCACTTGGTGTCTCTGTGTTGCTTTTTGTCTCTGGCTATTGCTTCCTGAGTAAGAGAGCTAGAAGGAAGCCTAATGCTATACAGGAAGAAATTGGTAAACAATATTAAACTTATTTTAGTATCAAACTGAGGAAGCTTGTATCAAAGCTGATGTTGCAATATTTACAAGTTGGTAATCTACTGTTTGGTTGTGTAGGTGGAGTTGACATTACTACTGCAGAGTCCCTGCAATTTGATTTTGGGACAATTGAGTCAGCCACAAACAAGTTCTCAAGTAGTAACAAGTTGGGTCAAGGTGGATTTGGAGAGGTTTACAAGGTATAAACATCGCTATTTTTGCATGTTTTAAAACTTGGAAATAGATACAAATGCGGGGACTTGAAATGTACTTACTGAAGCAAACCTGTTCTAACAGTTTATTGATACACATTTTCTTAGGGTGTACTTCCTAACGGACAAGAAATAGCTGTTAAAAGATTGTCAAGAGGCTCTGGGCAAGGTGTGGAAGAATTTAAGAATGAAGTTGTATTGGTTGCTAAGCTTCAACATAGAAATCTAGTTAGGCTGCTTGGATTTTGTTTGGAGGGAGAAGAAAAGATACTTATCTATGAATTTGTGGCCAATAAAAGCCTTGACTACTTTTTATATGGTATGGATCTAAATCTATTTTATTGAGCATTTAAATTACATTCCTTAATTTCAATTGTAATTTCGATCTTGTTATATTTGTAGATCCTGAAAGACAAAGAGAATTGAATTGGTCTAGAAGATACAAAATAATTGGGGGAATTGCTCGTGGAATTCTATATCTTCATGAAGATTCTCGATTTAGAATTATTCATCGTGATTTAAAAGCTAGCAACATACTCTTAGATGGTAATATGAACCCAAAAATATCAGATTTTGGTATGGCAAGAATATTTGGAGTGGATCAAACTCAAGGAAGTACAAACAGAATAGTTGGGACCTAGTAAGTTTTTGACCATTTATGAAATTGATATTAAAAAAACTAATGCATGCTTCACTTGGTGCATGGAATACCCTCTATTCTTTCATATGGGGAACCATGCAGCCTAAACTAGGGTTAATACAAATTAAGTTACTAAATTAGATTTTAAAGATTGATTATTGTCTTTATACTAACAAAAGTTGTTGTTTACAGTGGCTATATGTCTCCCGAATATGCTATGCATGGACAATTTTCTGTAAAATCCGATGTATATAGTTTTGGTGTTCTGATTCTTGAGATTATAACAGGCAAGAAAAACAGTAGTTTCCATCAAACAGATGGCATCGGGGATCTCGCAAGCTACGTAAGCAAAATTAAAAAACCATCCATCTTTTATACTTTGTCAGAGCTAATAACATACATATAAGAAGTAGGGGAAAGAGAGAATTGTAGCATTTTGATCAAAACTTGATGAATTATTTCAGGCTTGGAAACATTGGAGAGATGGGACACCTATGGAATTGCTGGATTCAAATTTGACAGATTCTTACTCAAGAAATGAAGTCATGCGATGCATCCATTTGGGTTTGTTATGTGTCCAGGAAGATCCAGCTGCAAGACCAACAATGGCAACTGTAGTTCTCATGCTTAATAGTTACTCTGTTACTCTTCCATTACCTCAACAACCTGCATTTTTCATTGGAAGTAGAATAGAGCTGAACATGCATAGTGTAAAAGGGACGGATACTGATAAGTCTACAAGCAAGTCCATGCCATGGTCTGTTGATGATGCTTCAATCACTGAACTACAACCTCGCTAAACATTAACAAGGTGTTCTTCAAGTACGTGTTAGTAAATGATAGAACTTTCATACAAAGCTCGTGTACCTATGTTATCTTAAAGTTTTGTTAAAATTGTTGTCATAAATCATAATTTCATGCTCTGTTTATAACACAGTGTTTTCAAGAAAGAGATCATCTATAGCATTTAGAATCTTTAAAAGATGAAACTTTATCTCAAAATGGCCAAAAATGACTTTCTATCATAATAATTGGCATGTTATGGTAAGTGTAACACGGTGTTAATCATATTTTTTCAAGTTGAAATCCATTATTGTGGCAAGTGGAATTGGCTCTGTGGTTTAGCATCCCTCACCCATGCTCCTAGTACTGGGTTCGATCCGCAGCATTCTATTATTTATAGGTAAATTTTTCACTCTATGTGGATAGTCTTTTCTAGATTTTACGAGCAAAAATTCAAACCATACTTCAGAGTATCATCTCAGTTGATTTCGATAATATTTTGATCTGATATTAGTACATATAAAATATATATATAGTTGAAATCCGTTTTCTTTAAGTTAAATGATGATGATGATTATAATAATAATGATGATAGCTGTCATGACATGGGACGGTATTTGATAATTATATTTTGGTACACCATGAATAATATATTTGTGACCAAAGAGATAATTAGATCCATTGGGGGATGAATCATCTTATATAATAATGATGATGATGACAGTTGTCATGACATTCAACGGTATTTGATAATTTATGTTTTGGTACACCATGAATAATGCATTTTTGACCAAAGAGATAATTAAATCCATTGGGGGATGAATCTTCTTCAGCTCTCATGGTATAAAGAAATACACAGATGACATCACTTCTCCACTTCTGTCTTAATCTAAGTAGTTTTCTTTTTATAATTTGGTAAAAACCATTTTGATCCTTAAGTTAAAAAAAAAAAAAAAATCAAAATTTTTACTATATTTTAAAAAAGGATGAAATTATTCTTAACATTATGAAAAAATATCAAATTAATCTCCTTTATTAGTCAAATTTGGATCAAACCTAACAGATAGCATGATGGGTGGGAATAAAATTGTTATTTCCAATTAGCTTTAGGATGATGATATATGTACGAACCAGATAAAATGAAAAAAAAAATCTTAAAAAAACAAATTAAATATATATTAAATTAAAAATAATGAAATGAAAAAAGAAATTAAATTCATCTTGATTTGTTCTTAAATCTTGATTCATCTTCCACATCCTCAATCAAACCCAATCGAAAAAATAAATTAATAAAAATCTTGATTTCTTCTTCTTCAATTTCGATTTCATGTAGCGACACATCTTTCGTTGTTCCACTCCATTTTCGCCCCTTGTACTCCACAGGGGTGGTTGGTTTTTATCAATTTGGGTGGGACTTGTTTTGGGCCAGAATCTGGGTTATCAAAAATGGGTTTTTGGTCGTCGACCTTCATCACCGATTGGAAACCCAGGCTGGAAACCCAGAGTAGGAGTGTTGCCATTATCATCCCTTTCTCTTTTCATTTAGGGTTTGGTTAGGTTGTGGTTTCCGATTTGGTTCTTGGTGTTGGTTTAGTGGGTTTTGGACCTTCTGGTGGCTGGGTGGGTTTCGGCTGGTTGAAGATAAGTTTTGGGATTAGTTGAAGAAACATGGATTTCATATGTATGGTTAATAATATTGCTTCGTTGAAAATCTAGTTGTTTTTTATTATATATTTTTTTGAATTAATCTTGTGTCCTTGTATTGCTTTGCTAATTTGATTAAATAAGAACAGTTTTAATTAAAGAAAATTTGGATTTTTGTTGAAGATACAATGAGGTTTTGTTGAAGAAAAAATGGGTTTTATGTGAAGAAAAAGCTTGCGTTTTGATTCAAGAAGGAGAGTTTTATGTGAAGAGGAAGAGTTGGGTTTCGATTCAAGTGGAAAATTCTGTAAAGGTTGATTCGGTCTTGATGCTTTGAAGGTGTATCATAAAATGTTGGGTTAAATTTCACCATTAAAGACGAATTGGATTTAATCCCATTGAATGATGAGCTTGACAGAGAAAAAAGAGAATCTTTTTTGTTATTATATTATAAATATTATATAATAATTAATATTTATATATATATAAATTTATAAATATTATTTATTTTATTTTGTCTATTTTAATTATTTTTTAAATTTATTTTTTATTTTTATATATTTTTAATCTAAGGGTAAATGAGTATTTTCAAATTTTTTATTAGATTTGACAGTTTGTTAATTGATAAAAATGATTAATTTGATATTTTTTAAAAATATTTAAAATGATTTGAATTTTTTTAAAATATAATTAAAAATATAATTATTTTTAAAATTTAAGGGTAAAAATGATTTTTAATCTTTTAATGTCCTGGATACAACGTAAACGTAATGCCTGACGCTTTTAAACAAATTAAGGACAGAAAAATAAAAGCAGTTTTTATTTATTATTATTATTGTTATTATTTTTGAAATCAAAGCAGTTTTTATTTAATAGGGTGAGTCTCGTAGGGCCACAACAGATGTTGATTTGAAACTTTTTTAATACAGATGATTTCGTGAACTACACAACAGTTGACTAGTGCAGCTCTATTTTTAAATGTTAAGGATGGCTATCTCGGTGATTGAAACACCACTAATAAAAAATTAAATAGAAACAGCTTTTAAGTCCATTAGACTTGGTTATTTCTATATTATTTAATTCTTAGAATGGTGCATAACATATGCAAGAAGCATGATTCTTTTGACCACAGACAACCTGTGATTCCTAAGACTCGCACGTAAAAATTATAAACAGTAAACTCATAACCGGAAAGAGTCCATACTTCGCACAATCAGAAATCACGTACCTACTAAACTTGGTCATAGAGAGTTGTATTAAATAGTAATTAGCCCTAGTATCAAGCGGAATGAGATTGTGGTGGCACGATCCAGGGAGTGATTCTCAAAACGGAAGAAAGCAACACACATCGAGTGAGGGAAAACCAATGATGGGTAGGGAAAAGTTTCACAAATTATGAGAGAGTAGGATGCTAAACTCATGACCTTGAGAAGATTATGAGTGAATAGTAACTTACCACTATACTACTACTCAATCCACTACATAGTAATTAGCTTTATTAAAAGCATAATTATCTTTTAACATTTTCACAGGAACCCAACTTTTCTTTGGGCCGCATAGAATGTGCCTTATGTTGCCTTCCTTATAACCGAAAACTGTTCATACTTTGAATAGTCTAATGGGTTTTGTTGAAAAATGACCTTATTTTGATGATCCAAGTGAAAAATAACCTTTTTCTTTTTTTATTCCCTACAACATTGATCCTTTTTGGATCAAAATATCCTTAATAGTGCAACTAATTACCATTGACCCACCCCATCTCTCAATAACTCTCTCCCTTTCAAACATTTTTCTCTCATTCTCTCTCTAAAATTCCCTAACTCATTCTCATCCCTCCTCCCTCTCTTCTTCTTCTTCTTCTTCTTCTTCTTCTTTCTTTTTTTTTTTTCCTGAGTTGGATCTGGTTCGCGATGGTTCTGGGTTCGCAACCCAGAACCAGACGATTCTGGTTGGCGACGAACCCGTTTGGTTCTAGGTTGGCGACCCAGAACCAGATTTGGTTCTGGGTCGCAAACCCAGAACCGGATTTCTGATTTTTTTTTTTTATTAATGTTATAATATTGATGAATTATGGTTGATGATGTTGATGAATTGTGGGAGATTATGGATTTTGATATTGAAGGAATGAGAGGGGTAATTTTGTTCAAAAAATAATAATAATGTCAGTTTTTATAATTCAGAAAATTAAAGTGCAATTCTGTAATTTTAAAAAATATCTTTGAGGGCGCTTCTTACTATATAATAAAATATTATAATTATGAAACAATCTCATAAATTTATTTAATTATAAAATATATGTAATTGAACATTGAGATTGACATTCTCAACCTCCAGGTTGAGAATCCCAACCTAATCTTGATTCAACATTCATATTTGAAATCTCAACTTCAAGGATGGGATTCCCAACCTAAAGGTTGAGAATCTCAAGCTCGAAGGTGCGAATCCCAACCTTGAGGTTGGGAATCCCAAATTTGAATAAACATATAAGGTTAGGATTCTCAACCTTTAGGTTGGGATCCCAACCTAAAAGTTGAGATTCCCAACCTTAGATATTTAATCCTATTTGGGATTCCCAACCTCAGGGTTGAGATTCCCAACCTATAGGTTGAGATTGATTTCAAAAAATACTCATTAAGGATATTTTTGTCCATTCATACTTTTTTTTTTTTTCTGTTTGGAATTCCCAATCTCGGGGTTGAGATTCCCAACTTATAGGTTGGGATTGATTTCAAAAAATGACTCATTAAGGATATTTTTGTCCATTCATATTTTTTTTTTTGTACCATAAAAAATAAAAGATTATTTTTTAAGTTGACCTCTCCAAATGGGTCATTTTATCCATTTTCTCTAGTCTAAAACAATGTTCCTACTAAAATTGGTAATGGAGAGTTGTACTAAATAGTAATTAGCTTAATGAAAGCGTAATCATCTTATAACATTTTCACAATAGTCCAACTTGTTTTTGGGCCGCTCAGGATGGGCCTTAATTTGCCCATGAAAGAGAATCCATGCACGCTGTCGGAAACATATAAAATTTCTTAGTTTCTAGCTTCTTAGCTATGCAAATTGACAACCTCTTCTTGTAATAATATTCTAAAACTGCTTTTCAATGTTGTAATTGTGTGCATAAAGGCTAATCAACTAATGACTTGCATTTTTGTAAAAGTAAACCACCCAAAAAAATTATTATTGACACATTAACATTCAACTTTTAGAAAAGTACTTATCCAAACATAAATTTCAATACTGTATATTCATTGGACTATAATTCAATAAATCCAACAATTTTTTTCCAAGCCATTATTTGTGTCCACATAAATAGTATATATGATTATTATTTCTATACATTTGACACCTATATTTGAGTAATAATTTTTATGTTGGTACGATTAAACATCTAAAATTTTTAAATTATAAAGTTAAAAATTGTATGATACAAAATAAATTCATGTTGACGTGGTCCATCTTTTGGCTCTCTCTCCCACTTTATTTTAGGTTTTTCTTTTTTATATATTTATTTTATTTTATACTTTAAAATTTAATTTAGTTCCTTTCAAAAATAACAATATCAATTTAGTTTATGAAAATTTCAAAAAAAAAAAAAGAGTTAAAAATGTTATTCGGATCTTTTATATAAATTATCAAGATTTTGATTATGAGGGATACAGTTGAAATTTTAAAAATATATAAATTAAGGGTGTACATTCAATGTTACAAGGGAATAACTATCGCCACTCTTAGACATTTTGACAAAAACCCAACTTGTCTTTCGGCCCATTAAGATGGGCTTTCATTGCCCATGAAGGAGAATTTATGCGGTTGGCAAATAGGAAAGATTCAACAAAGTTCTCTATTTTCTTAAAACTCTCACGTATGCAATTTGACAAACTCTAACCACTCATAATAATATTCTAAAACAGTTTTTTAGAATTGAAAATACGTGCATAAGACTGAAAAATAATTCATTGTGACTTAATTTAACCACTTGCTGAACTTCTTATAAAATAAAATTATCTAAAGTTGAATTTCAAATTAGATGTTCCTTTTTTCTTTTCTCTTAAAGATTAACAATAAATTTGAACTAAATTTTATTAAATTTATTTAGAGTAGATATGACAAACGTCACTCATATAATTATTTCCCCAGTGTTGAGAAGTCACGTTAAATTTGTTGTGATAGATGGTTTTTTTTTTTTTTTTCCCTCTTTTGTGGCCAATAAGATTTGGCCACTCTTTTAACTCCCAAAATTTAACTAAAAGCAGCATGTGTTATTAAAGATCTTTAAGTTTGTAATTACAAATTTAATTAAAACCAAAGCATGAAACAAAGAAAACACATGTAGGAGCTGTCAAAGGCCTGAAACTGTTTGGGTAAAGACTAAAGACTGCCCATAAAACATGACAACAAGGAATGGGCACTGAGCAGGCCCATGTAACCTTAATCTTGTCTAACGTCACCTCACGCAGCCGCTTTTGCACCCACCTAGTTAACGTCTTTTCCCTCATTAACTTTCAAGTTTCAACATCGTTGAATGGGCAAATTGGACAAAACCTTTAAGGTTTGACGAAATTATACAAAAATGATAATATTTAAAAACTCATACTTTTATTATTTGAGATTTTAAAAACTAAACAAAAATCTCCTATATCATCAGACAACTATTAATCAACTACCGTTAAATCAAAATTATGAAGATTAAAATTGTCAATTTATAATTAATAAATATTTTAATTAAAAAAATTATATTTTTAATTACTAAAATAATTATATGATATATTTTTTTTTTTAAAAAAAATCTACTTCATCTCCTACCTTTCGTCATCCTTTTTATCTCTAATTTCAAACCACTATTACTCAAATTAAACATCAACATTAAACCAAACATCTCCCAATTTTTTTTTTAAAAAAAAGTTTAAGCAAATTTTTTTAAAAATTAAAAATTAAAAAATTGGAGATAGCATCACTAATTCCAATCAATCTCCACTTTCAGAGACTAATCTTCCATGATAGAGTCTTTTTGATCTCCATCACTGTAGAAGATTATATCTAGTTTCAGACAATGGAGATCAATGTTGGTCTCCATCGTTAAAGATAGTGTGGAGATCAAGTTCTAGCCTTCGATGATGAGGACCAGTTTTTTAGTCTCCTTTGTGGGGAGACCAAAATCTAGTCTCTATAAGGGACCAAATTTTTATTTTATTTTATATTTTTTAATTAAATTAAAAATATTTTTTTTGACATATTAAATAAAAAAACATATAAACACATATTATATTAATTTTAATTTTTTAATTTTTGCTTTTTAATCAAATTAAACAATATTATAATAATTTTAAATTTATAATAAATAAAATGTTGACTTTAAATTTGACTTGGAGGATATTTTAATCTTTTGGTGTCTTTGTCAATTGACCGTAAAAATTTAACTGTGATTGACTAATAATATGAGAGATAAGTGCTGAGTTTTTGGAATCTCATGAGAGATCAGTGTAAGTTATCTAAATATCATTATTTTTATACAATTTTGTCAAATGTCAGGGAGTTTGTGTAATTTGCCCATGTTGAATTGTTGACTCCTGATTCTGCGTCTTTTTCACTCAAGTCCATTCGAGTAGCAGAAACTATTAAGTGAACCCACATTTATTGGTCAACTTGTGTAAGGGAGGCTCATCTGCCAACCTGCAAAGCATTTACGTGTCTACGTTAATGTTTTGTATATCTATATCTATTATTAAAAAAACAGAAGGGGACCGACCAAGGACAATCAAATAATACATTTCCAATCTTGGTACATATTGTCGTATATCCATTCATTCATTCAGATCTTCTAAATAATAGTTAATTTCGATAAATGTTGGCAAATATCTCATCCATTCGAGATGTATATTAAAAAAAGGAAAAATCCTAAAAAACCAATCAACTTTTCAAGGATTATCCATTCTCCCCCATGCCATTTCATTTTTATCCAAAAAACCATACTTTAATAATAGAAATATTAAACTTAAATAAAAATACCAAACTACCCCTATTATAATGTTTTAAAAAATTAAAAAAAAAATTAAAAAAAAATTAGAGATCCAGATTGGATCTCCACCGTCCATCCAATTGGATGGACGGTAGAGATCCAATCTGGATCTCCACAGCCATGACCCATCATCAGCTTCAACTGAATCCTCTCTTTCTTCTCTCTCCCCATTTTTGGGTTTCCAGATCAATCTTTCACAATCACTAAACATCAATCTCCCACAATCAGTAAACAACAATCCCCCACAATCATCCACAATCATCAACAAACTCTATTAGACAAAAAAATTAAAAAAAAAAACCAACAGAACACAACAGAAAAAAAAAAAAAAAACATATGGTCTCCACCTAGGGGTGGCAATTCGAGTTGCCGTGTCGGGTTGGACACAACCCGAACCCGACCCGATAATTTTTAACACAACCCGAACACGACCCGATAAGGAAACGGGTTGAACCCTCTCAACCCGAACCCGATACGGTTACTAACGGATCAACCCGTTAACGACCCGTTTAACCGATATGTTAATAATCCATTTAACCGACATAAATAATAACTCATTTAATCGACCCGTTTATGACTCATTTAATGATAGTTAATACATTTAAATTTTAATATAGATATAATAAAAAACAAAATTAAAATAAAGATACATAAGACGTAAAAAATACAATTATCCACAAATACAATCCAAACCATAAAAATACAAATGTTTACAAAAATGATTATAAAAATATATTTACAAATATAATCCTTCATATTAAAAAAATAAAATAAAATAAATTTTTTTTTTTTATGTAATCTTTTATAATAGAAAAACAATATCAAGCGTTGATTACATCCGCCAAACTAAACTTGTCAAAAAATAATAATTAAAAATTAACTAATTAGGAAATTATACATTTATACATGAAAAAAATAGTTTAACAAATATTTTATCAAAACCAATAAAATTTTACTACTACATAACAATTTGTGATGGGATGAAGTGTTGAGATGAAATTTGGAGACTTTTGTTTATATTAGGGTTTAAACTTTGAAGGATATATATATATTTATCATTAAAATTACATGACTACCCCTCCAAAATAAAATTATTTTTTTACCTTTATTTAACGGGTCAACCCGTTACCCGTTAGATAGAACCCGAACCCGACCCGATAATTAAACGGGTTAAACGGGTTGACCCGTTAATTTACCCAACCCGTTAATGCTCAACCCTAACCCGTAATAATCGTGTCGGTTTCGTGTCAACCCGTCGTGTCGGGTTCCAAATTGCCAGCCCTATCTCCACCGGTGAGGACCCAGTTCGGGTCTCTACCATTGGAGACCCACCTGGGTCTCTGGTCTCCGACCGTTGGAGACCCAGTTTGGGTCTCCAATCGTGGAGACCCAGAAGGATCTCCACGATCGGAAACCCGAAATGGGTCCCCCGAGCTCCACCACGCCGCCGCAGTCAAACGCCCTACAAAGCCAGCCGGAGATGGAGAGAGGGAGAGAGAAGCCGGCCGGAGATAGAGAGAGAGAGAGAGAGAAAAAGAGAAGAGAGAGGGAGAAGAGAGAAGGAGAGATTAGAGACCCAAATGGGTCTCCGATCGTGGAGATCTGGAGATCTGGATCTCCACGATCGAAGACCCATCTGGGTCTCGGATCTCTCCACCACGCCGCCGCCACCGTCAACCCCCCTTCCCCCATAAAAGCGACCGGAGATGCAGAGAGAGAGAGAGAGAGAAAATGAGAAGACAGAGAGACGGAGAAGAGAGAGGATCAGAGAGGTAAAAAAAAAATTAAATATATATTTTTTATTTTTTATTTTTAAATAAAAATATCATATTTAATATTATTTTTTATTTTATATTTTTATTAAATTTTTATTGAATTTCCTTTTTTACCCCTGATGTCAAACGGTCAATTATATAATTTAACGGAATCCGTTATGGTCAGGGGTATTATTGTCATTTTATACGCTTTCAGGGGGTATTTTGGGTGTTTAATTGAAAGTTAGACGGTTTTTTGGATAAAAACGAAACCATATGGGGGAAAATGGATAATCTATTAAACGTCAAGGGGTTTTTTGGGATTATCCCTTAAAAAAAATATATATACAATAAAATTAACGAACTCTAAATTCTTCAAGCTGTCTGCAACAGAAGCTGAGAAGCTAACACGCCAAATGGCATCTTTGAAGCTCTCAATGTTCTTCACATTTCTCGCTCTTCTTTCCACCTTCCTGTTCACCTTCACCACCGCAGCTGACCCAGAATACCTCTACCATTTTTGCTCCAACGCAAGCTTCACCAGCAACAGCACTTACCAAACCAACCTCAACCGCCTCCTCTCTTCTCTCCCCTCCAACGCCAACAACAGCAACGGATTCCACAACAGCACTTCAGGGCAGGACCCCAACAAGGTCTACGGCCTCTTCCTCTGCCGTGGCGATGTCACTGCCTCCACCTGCCAAGACTGTGTCACTTTTGCCACCGGAGAAGCCACCCAACGCTGCCCTCTCTCCAAAGGAATCACAGCATGGTACGATCAGTGCCTTCTACGTTACTCGGACAGCTATTTCTTCTCCACCGTCAACGTCACCCCCACTGTTGCCTTGTTGAACACGAACAGCTTTCCAAACGCAACACGGTTCAATCAGATACTGGGTGGTTTGATGAACTTGACTGCAACTCAGGCTGTGAACTCACCTGACAAGTTCGCGACAAGAGAAGGGAGCTTCAATAACCAAACAATCTACAGTCTTGTACAGTGCACGCCAGACTTGTCAAATAGTGATTGCAATACATGTCTTCGATTGTCCATTGAAAATTTGCCAACTGGAAGACCAGGAGGGAGGAGGCTGTATCCAAGTTGTTATAGTAGGTATGAGATGTACCCGTTTTCCGGTGACAACTCTACTGTGACGCCTGCACCTGCGCCGACGCCTGTGCCCCTGTCTCCTCCACACCCTGTGACAGGTAAGGTTATGATTGAAATTTTTGTAATATTTTTGCTTATTCTGTTGAAGAACCGGCTCATGAGTTTATTATAAAATTTTGGTTGAATCAGTATCCTTTTTCGTACTGATCTTTATTTTGAATACAATCAATTTGATGACGTTCTATCATCAATTACTAAGATTCATATTTTTAAGATTTTTACGAAGTTCATCCAATATTTTCTTAACTGCAGGTGGAAACAGAATAACGTTGATTATTGCCATTGTTGTCCCAATTGTTGTCTCTGTGCTGCTGCTTTTAGTCATGTGTTATTGCTTCCTCACTAGAAGAGCAAGAAAGGAGTCTAGTGACCTGCCCAGGCAGGATGAAATTGGTAAATTACATGAAACTTGGGATCGTTACACTTAAAATTGTTACTGCAATGCTAATTTCACATTACAATAATCTACTGTTTGGTTGTGTAGATGGAAATGACATTACCACTGTCGAGTCCTTGCAATTTGATTTCGGAACAATTGAAGCAGCCACAAACAAGTTTTCTATTAATAACAAATTGGGTGAAGGTGGATTTGGTGAGGTTTACAAGGTAAAATGTTAGTACGCATACCCATGTTCCATGGGAATAGTTACTAATTTAAGGAATCGAAAAATTACAAAAACAAATGTTCACAACGACATATTGATATACATTTTCAGGGTGTACTTTCCAACGGACAAGAAATAGCTGTGAAGAGACTATCAAAAAGTTCTGGGCAAGGAGCAAAAGAATTTAAGAATGAAGTTGTATTGGTTGCCAAACTTCAACACAGAAATTTGGTTAGACTACTAGGATTTTGCTTGGAGAAAGAAGAAAAGATACTTGTCTACGAATTTGTGTCCAACAAAAGCCTTGATTATTTTCTATATGGTATGGATCATCTTAAGCTATTTCAATAAGCATTTGGATTTTGTCTTAATTAGTTAATTTCATTTGAGATTTTAATATTGGTGTGTGCATAGACCCTGAAAAACAAGGACAATTAGATTGGTCTAGAAGATACAAGATAATTGGAGGAATTGCTAGGGGAATTCTTTATCTTCATCAGGATTCTCGACTGAGAATTATTCATCGTGATCTCAAAGCTAGCAATGTATTATTAGACAGAGACATGAATCCTAAGATTTCAGATTTTGGCATGGCAAGAATCTTTGGAGTTGATCAAACTCAAGGAAATACAAGCAGAATAGTGGGGACATAGTAAGTTTTGATCACTGTCACTGGCCTGGCATGACCTAGATTTATTATATTTATTTTTGCATTATAGCTATTGAACGTCGGTAGTCAAGACAAATTTTTACTTGATATTGGGTTCACAAAATTACATTGTGTCTCTAAGCTTTCTGCACTGATGCATGCTTCAATTGGTGTAATGGTCACCTCTATGCTCTTTCATCATGGGAACCAATTAGCCTGGATTGCAATTTATCTGATAAAATTTTTAAATTAACATCAGGAATTTCTTATTGTTTCTGCGCTTATGAAGTTGCTGGTTTTGTACTAATTAAAAAAATTCTTTATTATTTCTTAGTGGTTATATGTCTCCGGAATATGCTATGCATGGTCAATTCTCTGTGAAATCTGATGCTTATAGTTTTGGTGTTCTAATTCTTGAGATTGTAACTGGCAAGAAAAACAGCAGTTTCTATCAATCAGATGGTGTTGGGGATCTCTTGAGCTATGTAAGTTAAACTAACAAACCACAACTAGTATCATCTGAGGAGAAAGAAAAGACTTGGAATTTCAACTTTCTGATAAACTGATGAATTCTTACAGGTTTGGAAACATTGGAGAGACGGAACACCCATGCAATTGTTAGATCCAACTTTGACTGATTCTTACTCAAGAAATGAAGTGATGAGATGCATCCATGTGGGTCTATTATGTGTCCAGGAAGATCCAGCTGAGAGACCAACAATGGCAACTATAGTGCTCATGCTTAATAGTTACTCTGTTACTCTTCCATTACCTCAACAACCTGCATTTTTCCTTGGTACGAGAACAGAGCTGAACATGCATATTACAAAGGGGACAGACTGTGATCAGTCCACAAGCAAGTCCATGCCATGGTCCGTTGATGATGCCTCAATCACTGAATTATACCCTCGTTAGATACAATGTGTTTCTCCGATTCCATTGTAAGTTAGTAACTGATCGAACAGCTTGTTGGACTGGGGTCAAATTCTGTTTCGAATGCTTAACGTGTGTCTTATTTGCATAAACTCTAATAACCCTTGAAGGGCCTAATCTAATTATGAGCCCAAATGTTAGACCCAATTGAAGTAACAAGCCTGATCAATTAGAAGATATTTGGGCTCCATTTACTTTCTTCAGGGGTGTAGCCCAACACCGAAGATTAAGTATCAAACAAGGTTCCAGCCCAACTTATGTATGTCATTGGGCCCAAATTAGGGTTGTTTGATGGAAGAGAAAAATATTAAAGTGGAATAATCATTCGGTGGACTCACGAAGAAAAGGAAAGAAAAGAGAACACCTTAGTCATGGCAAATTATCCATGAATAAGGAATTCACTCAATTTAGGGCGGGATGGATATACAAAAGAATAAATAATGTTTCATAGTTAGCAGATTTGATGTAACAAATTTAAGATTTGGATTTGGAAAGAAATATATATATATATATATATACAAAATGAGGGAAAGAAATTAATTTAGAAGATATAGTATTGTTGAAATGTAAATGAAAAAAAGGGTTAAAAGGAATAAAAATTAGATTTAATACAAAATAAATTTAAATTAATTACTACAAGTAAGACAAATTACCTTTAGAAAAATTAGAAAAATCCAAGAGAGGCGCATGCCCCTCCTGGTCATGAATTGGGTCCGCTTTTGTCCACAAATGGACCATCTTATCACAACTTATCATGACATTAAGAAATTTCATAGATATATTCACTCTTCCACTTGTGTCTACATCAAATAAGGTTTCCAGTGGAAACGCAACTAAGGCAATTGACCTTTCAATTTATATTGAGGACAGGAAAATCAAAGTCTTTTCTAATGCAATAGGATGGAAAAGTCAAGTGTCTGGGGCCATGGCAAATGTTTGTTGTTACTTCTTAGAAAGCTTGACAGAGCAGTTGAGTAAAAGGTGTTTATGGTGTAACCAAAAAGTCTCCTTCTGGTCTCCTAATTTTGCTAGCCAATTGTTTGACGTTCTAATACGACTGCAAGCTTTGAAATGGAATTTCTGGTATTGCAAGGTAAAGAAAAAAAATGCAAACCAACTCCAAGTTTAGCCACCCGTTTGAGCCGGTAGAGTACTAACGTGTCAGATCTTGCCAGTTATTTTACTCATTACTGGTTAGAAAAAAATAAAAGTTTTAGAGAGAAATATTTAGAACTTTGCTGACTAGAAATTTTGATACAAAAATGTAAAATTATACTTTTCCATCTCTACATTTCAATGACTTAAATAACACGCCATAGATATTTTTGTTCAAAGATACGACTACAATGATATTCTGATATGTTGCATAGAGTTAGGTTACCTTAACCACGACCATATTACACTGCCTTAAACCATATTGAGGAACTTTATCATTAAACCTTGTCCATTGAAGATTGGACAAAATAACTTTTAAGATTAATCTTTTGCTTCTCAATCATTTTGCTACTTGGTAGAGTGCATGCATAAACAACTGAAGCCAAATTTTGTTTGTTCACATAATAAGCCAATCCAGTAATCCATGCCCGATTGGATCAAGAAACTGAGAAAATCCAATAAAATTAAAATAAATCACGGATCACCTATCAAGAGAGAATATTAATTGGCTAGACTTTTCTTGGTTGACTTGTGTTAACAAGTCTTCTCCGTCAACACTCTTGTCCAAGTTATATTTGATAAAATTTAGATCAAAAACAAAGGATCCAACAAGTAGAAATTCTCCAATCTGCTCATGTCTTCTTTGATACTTTTATTTCTGCTCTCTCTTTCAAGCTCTCCGATCACTTTCACCACCGCAGCCTTGCCAACATACCTTTCTCATGAGTGCTCATACAGACACTTCACTAAAACCAGCACTTACCAATCCAACCTGAACAGTCTCCTCTCTTCTCTTTCCTCCAACGCCAACCGCAGCAATGGATTCTACAAGGCCACATCAGGGCAAGACCCCAGCAAAGTCTACGGTCTCTTTCAATGCCTTGGCGACATCACCACCACTACCACCTGCCAAGACTGCATCGCTTTTGCTTCTACAGAGGTAACTCAACGTTGTCCTGATCAAAAGGAAGCTGTAATATGGTACGACGAGTGCCTCTTACATTACTCGGATGCCTCTGTCATCTATACATCAGGCAATAATAACGGTCCCTTGATGCCGAATGATACTAAAGTCACAGTAGAACCAGGCAGGTTTCACCAGCTCATGTTGAGCCTGATGTACGGAGCAGCTACTCAGGCTGCTAATGATCCGAGAAAGTTCGCGACCAGAGAGGGGAATTCCACAACCTCTCAACCAATTTATGGTCTTGTACAGTGCACACAGGACCTGTCTTATACTGATTGTTCACGATGTCTTCAAGAAGCTATTGCGAATTTGCCGGCTGGAAGGGTAGGAGGACGGGTATTGCTTCCGAATTGTTATTGCAGGTACGAATCGTACCTTTTCTACAACAAAACCCTGATAGCAGCTCTGCCGCCTCCACCCTCCGAAACAAGGCCAAAAGGTAAAATTTCCTGTACCGCCTACCTAAGGTTTCATTAATTCTTTCAATTAAAGAAAAACACATAATTCTACTGGGGTTTTTAGTTTAATGGCCTTTCACGCACTTTTATGACTTTGTAAACACTCTGTTCTTGACTTTGCACTGTCGTAGATTGGTAAATTATGCACCTTGCCTGATGTGGTTGATGAAACTCCACTGATTTAAAGCAGGCACTTTTGGATCTAATCTTGGTTGTTAGATACTTCATCTACCTTTTAGCTATTGGTTGCTAACTTGGATACTTTTTTTTTTTTTGACATTGGCACTCCTAGTTTCTCTAGGCAAATCTAATGGATAATCGAGCTCTTGTATCGTTTGTAAAATCACTAGCATATGGAGTAAGAAGTGGTGTGATTTTGTAGTATTGACTCTGCTTGAATTAGATTGAAATATTACAAGTCAATTTAATAATAACATTTTGTTTAATATAAACCTAAAAACATCATTTAAGTACAATTTGATGGTTATTTTAAAGCAAATTTCATCTTTAAAATTGAGCAATCGTGATATCCTACTATACCAAATGATGCATATTGATGTTCTTATCTGCAGGGAAAAGCCAATTCTCCTCGTTAATAATTGTCGCTGTCGTTGCTGCAATTGCTCTCTCTGCAGTTCTTTCCGTTGCAGGCTACTGCTTCCTGACTAGAAGAGCAAGAAAGAAGTACAATGCACTTAAACATGAGGAAGTTGGTAAGTTTGAAAGCTTTTGTGTTAACGAGTCTGAACAATCTTAAATGTCTCAATGTCATAACACGTCAACCTTTCAAATGGATATAGATGGTTTGATATTACATCAAAAAAGGGGAGGTTATTGATGAAAAGATAAATCATCCGAATTTACTTTTATTCTAGCAAAACTATGGAGATCATTGAAATTACTCCTATACTTATACTATTGTCGCATTGTTTTTCATGACGGTAGCTTTTTGTTTGGATGTGCAGCTGGAATCGGCATCACTACTATAGAGTCATTGCAATTTGATTTTGGAACAATCCAAGCAGCCACAAACAGATTCTCAACCGACAAGAAGTTGGGTGAAGGTGGATTTGGTGAAGTTTATAAGGTACAGTATTAAGTAGTACCATCAACTTTAACAATTCAAAAAATTAACTGATGCAATTATTCACAAACTTGCAGCAAACAAATGTTCTGATGATTCATTTATTTATATTTTCAGGGAGTACTTCCTAATGGACAAGAAGTAGCTGTTAAGAGGCTATCTAAAAGCTCTGCCCAAGGCACAAAAGAATTTCAGAATGAGGTTTTATTGGTTGCTAAACTTCAACACAAAAATTTGGTTAGGCTACGGGGATTTTGCTTGGAGGGAGAAGAAAGGATACTTGTCTATGAATTTGTGCCCAACAAAAGCCTAGACTACTACTTATTTAGTATGGATCATCTAAATATATTTCCATGAGCATTTGAATTTCCATTCTTGAATTTCAATTGAAATTTTGATTTTGGTATGCACAGACCCTAGCAAGCAAGGACAATTGGATTTGTCTACAAAATACAAGATAATTCGAGGAATTGCTCGCGGAATTCTTTATCTTCATGAGGATTCTCGGCTTAAAATTATTCACCGTGATCTTAAAGCTAGCAATATATTATTAGATAGGGATATGAACCCAAAAATTTCAGATTTTGGCATGGCAAGAATATTTGGAGTTGATCAAACTCAAGGAAATACCAGCAGAATAATGGGTACATAGTAAGTTTTCATCATTGGTATTGGTTTTGCATAATCTGGATTTGATGAATAGTTTTGCATCCCAACTGTGGAAACATTGGAAAAGAGAAGAAAAGAAATAGAGGTCATTGTGACTGTTTACACATTTTAGCTTATTATATGACAACATAAACCTGCATTGTGTTTCCAGGCTTTCTCCTCTGATGCATGCTCCTACTGGTGTACTTAATAGTATAAATATCCTCTATGCCTTCATCATTGAAAACCGAATTGTTTAGTCTAAACATATGCAGATAAAGTTAATTGATTAGTTTAAAATTTCTTATCATTTTAATACTAACAAAATTGTTTGGTTATAGTGGTTACATGTCTCCAGAATATGCTATGCATGGAAAATTCTCTGTGAAATCCGATATATATAGTTTTGGTGTACTGGTTCTTGAGATTATTACTGGCAAGAAGAATAGCAATTTCTGTGACACGAACGGTGCTGAGGATCTGCTGAGCTATGTAAGAAAGAATTAGACAGTTTTCCTTCTTTATTATCTATTATCCTCTCATAAATGTCAAAGATGAGTAAAAGAAAGTTCGAATTACAGCTTTTTTATTATAACTCGGAAAAATATTGCAGGTTTGGAAACATTGGAGAGATGGAACAACCATGCAATTGTTGGATTCAAATTTGACAGATTCTTCCTCAAGAAATGAAGTCAATAGATTTATCCAACTGGGTTTATCATGTGTCCAGGAAGATCCAGCTGCGAGACCAACAATGGCGACTATAGTTGTCATGCTTAATAGTTACTCTGTTACTCTTCCATTACCTCGAAAACCCGCATTCTTCCAAGGTAGTAAATCAGGGCAGAACATGCAAATTACAGAGTGGGCGGTTTCTGATGAGACTACAAGCAAGTCCATGCCATGGTCTGTTGATGATGCTTCAATCACTGAAGTATACCCTCGCTAAACAGTAGCAAGGTTTTCTTCAAGTATCTGCTCATTAATCAAAGAACTTGCCAATAAACTTGTCGGGATTTTGACATCAGGGTGTTGCTTGTTTTGTCTTAATTTCAAAAACGGTGTGTCTAGAACAGAGTGTCTGAAGTATAAATACACATATAGTTGATGAGATCCTAAACACTTGTCCTCTTCAAAAAAATAAAAATAAAAATAAAAATAAAAAAATAAAAAAGAGATCCTAAACACTTGTCAGGAAATAGCTGACCATTGAAATTTATCCTTAACAATCTCTTTGTGCTTAGGCTCGAATGTCATGCAAAAGATCCTTATGTAGCTTTATATGTCTAAACTTGAAGGGTGGCTCATTATACAATTACTTGGAGGAATAATATCTTTGTTTTGTCTGCTTTTGTAGTCACAATCTGTTATCACCATTCAGAGAGATGAATTCCTAGCCTGAAGTAACTAATAAGAGAAAACAATTTGTTTAATAAAGATAAACATTTTATTATTTTAAAGGGATACTATAAAAAACCTAAAAAACAAAGTAATCGAAAATTACCTTTGGTTCTCTTTTATTAGATGAACCACCTTTTACTGGTTAAAAAAATCAATTATTTTTAAATTTGAAGGGTATAATGATAATTAGATGAGTAATTTTATTTTGTTAATTTGAAAAAAAAATAAAAAACCAAAACAAAAAGAAAATTTAAAAAATTAAAAAAAATCTAAAAATAAAAGATGACGATAAAGATCTTCATCTTCAAACAAAAGGAAACTTGAAAAAGAAAAAAAAAAATGAAGATTGCTTTCAAACTTTGAAATCAAAACAACGAACGCTAACCTAAGAAAAACTGAACATCTTTTTAAACCAAAACAATCAATAAAAAATTCATCTTGAACCAAAACACCAAAAGAATTCAACCAATCCTAGCTCAAAACCACCAGAAAAATATCAAAACAATCAATCAAAAAAACATCAAAATCCAATCAACCAACAAAAAAAAAAAAAATCATAATCAATCCAACCCAATTTGGGTTCGAATCGAATCCATAGTTGGGTTTGAGAAGAAGAAGAAGAAGAGAGTGGAAAGAGATAGACGTTTTTGTGTTAATTAGGTTTCCTAGTGTTGTGGGTATATTTAGAATTGCATGGTTGGGCTGATAAAAGTCCAAGGGACTGATCCAATAGACTAACCCAATAAGCAAAGACCTAGCTCGTTAGCCCCCAGCTCGCAGAAACGAGCTCTTAGATCGCTGCTACAATTCTCATGTCGTTAATCAACCATGGCAAGGCTGCTTTATGCTTAACTCGAGGTCATCCAAGGTAAATTCCAGCTCGTAGCTCGAAGCGCTCGTTTAGGAAATACTTCAGAAAGGCAACAGCCTAAATTGAGGAAGAGTCAATTACCAGAGTTAGAAATAAATTCAAATTCCTGTGTCAGTGGAATCTATCCCTAATATGGTGGATATCGGTTTTGAAAGTGTAATTAATGTGAGATTCTTTACATTTTATTTGCACTCAAATTATAACACCCCACACTATAAATTAGGTTGAAAATTCATTGTAATGATACATGAAATAATAAGCAATAATATACTGTAACTCTATCAAAATAACCAAAGAACACAGTCTTGGACATATGCATCGTTCCAACCTAATCATGTTAAAAATCACTGTGCACACATTATTCTTCCTTTTGTCTTTCTCTTGTTTTTTACTTCTGTTTTATTTAATTTATAGTATTGAGTTAAGAACTTGGGTCGACTAGATTCAAACGTCAACATTTTGATGCTAGAAGGAGAGCCCAGACTATAATTTTTGGAGTTTTCAACAACCATGGTAAGAGGAAGAACCACCAGAAGTTCTGACGTGGTAGCTGATCAACCAGAAAGGCAGATGGATTAATAACAACGTGATGTCCAACCGATGAAGGATGCAATTATGCCCATGACAAATGTGTCTCATGTCCCCACAATCGATGCTATTGTGGGTATACCTCCACTAGCCCCTCGCCAACCAACACCCATGGTCCTCATAACCGAGGGATTACAGGTATGACACTAGTGGTAGGAGGCGTTGAAAAATACAGTGTGACAATTTGCAGATGTAGTTAAGGTGCTGACACAGGCCTAAGTATAAAACTTGCTTAGATCTAAGACTGTTGCTCTAACAGAAGTTTATTAGCAGCAACGAGAGGAAGTGCCAGCTCTTGAAAAACCATTTAGAGAGATACCGCGACCTGCCAGTTCAGTTCATTCTTCTAACTCATGTTTGAGAGTTGGAGGTCGCCAAGCTCGTGAGAGGAGGAAGTTCCGCGTCCTGTGAGCCTAAGAGGAAGGGTGAGCCAAGATGGGAGCTGCTATATGAAGGTTGGCCGTAATCGAGTCTGGGTTGCATCTCGATATGAAGAAAATGAAGTAGACAATTAGCAACATGCGAAGTCACACTGAGCTGGTGGTTTGCGAAGGGATAGTTAGGGATACATACCAGATCGCCGCTCTCCAGATCGCGAGTACAAGATAGGACATGGGCTTCAGGACCTACGAGTAGAAGAGCTTCTTCAGAGGGTTCAGCAACTTGAAGCATGCCCCGGTGCCTCAAACCAGTGTGATCAATATGAGGGAGGACTCATTTCACTAGGGAGATCGAGATATAGCCCCTCCCTTTGAGATTCAAGGTCTCCAACATTCCTTACTAGAATGGAGATAGCGACCCTTATGATTACCTGGATGCATTCAACGTCCAAATGGATCTCCAGGCGACCAATCTGTTGGTCAAGTATTGTGTTTTCCTAGCCACCTTAGGGGACGTTTCATGCACTTGGTTCAAAACTCTCCCAGCTCACAACATTAACAATTAGAAGGAATGCCAAAGACAATTTATTAGCCAATACAGAGCTCTGAAGAGGCAGCTCGTGCCATCCTATCATTTTGACACGATCTTCCAGTGACAAAACAAATCGTTGAAAGATTACATTACCATGTTTAGATATACAGTCATCAATGTGGAGAACCCTTAAGAGGAGAGCATCTTGATTGCGATTTCAGCTGGACTTTGCAAGGATGAGAAGTTTTACGAGAGCATCTATAAATCTTTAGTAAGGGACCTGAGAAAGTTCTACGAGCAAGCTGCCAAAAAGATTCGGTGAGAAGAGACTTTCGGCTCCAAAAAGTTTAACTAGAAGGGTGAAGCAGACAATTCCAACCAACTAAAGAAAAGAAGTAATGGTGGGAACGGAAGTGAAGATTGGAATAACGGCTGAAACCATCAGATCGCTAAAAAGGCCAGGAATGAGCCAAGAAATGAACGACCTCAGCGCTAAAGTCGCCATGATAGTTATAGTATCCTATCAGATACACAGGATAGGATTTTTGTGATAAAGAGGAACAGGGAGGACTTCAGGATACCCTATCCTATAAGGATTCTTGCTAACCGCAGAGATAAGAATAAGTTTTGTGCCTATCACAATGAAGTCAGGCATAACACTTCAGAATGCTGGGCGTTAAAGGACGCCATTAAAGATTTAATCAAAAGATGTCGTTTAAGAGACTATGTGGTTCAACTAGAGAACCCGCAACCTTAACAACAACGACCTCAATAACTCTAATAACTAGTACAGCAACGGTCCCAGCGAGCTCCCAAACAAGAACATGAACTCGCTGTGAGGGCTATCTTCACCATACATGGTGGCCCTCATATCGCAGGTACATCCAATAGGTTGCATGAACGTTATATACAGGAAACGAATCATGCCCTACTCACAAGTCATAATGGGTTTGAAGGACCTGCGAAAAAAGAAAGAACAATCTCAAATGACATTGTTTTCACTAAGGAAGATGTTAGAGGTGTATGTTGGCCCTACAATGATTCACTCGTCATTTGAGTAAAGATTAGCAACACCGAGGTGCGCGGATCATGATTAACACAGGGAGCTCGATGAATGTCATGTACAGGGGGTGCTTCGATCAGATGAGATTGAGGGTAGTATAGTTGAAGCCTTCTTCAGAACCTCTTTACGGCTTCACCAGAGACACCATTACTCCAGTAGGTCAAATTAGACTCTTACTTACACTTGAAAATTCAGGCCGTCAAGTTACTATGTTGATAGACTTTCTAATAATTGACTGCCCTTCAATATACAATGTGGTCTTGAAGAGACTTACGATGAATTATTTGGATGTAGTCACCTCTACCAACACCCTTATAGTCAAATTTCTAACCCCTAATGGGATAAGTTATATGCAAGGCGAGCAACACTTGACTCGACGCTACTACAAAGACGTAGTCAAGATGGGGGTCAAAGGAAAAAAAGTAAATGTGGTTTCGGGGGGCTAAGCCATAAGTTATGAGCGAGAAATGGGTAAGTCATAACCTCGATTCATGCGAGGTGGACGCAGACAAAGCAGCTAAACCTGTAAAAGAGCTTGAGGATATCCAAGTTAGCGAGGTACATGCTGAAAGATGTCTTAAGCTAGGATGAGATTTAACTTTAGAGGCGAGATCCCAGTTCGTTGATTTCCTCAAAACGAACTTGGATGTTTTCGTTTGAAACCATGAAGATATAATGAGAATAGATCCTAAGGTTATGTCACATTAGTTAAATATTGACTTCCACCACAAACTAGTTCGCCAAAAGATGAGGCCATTGATAGGGGAACGCTACGCCGTTCTGAAGGAGGAGATAGATAAGTTGTCCAATAAATTCATTCGCGAGGCTTATTACCCAACTTGGGTTGCCGATCCTATGCTTATGAAGAAGAAGAATGAGAAATGGAGAACCTGTAACGACTTCATAGACTTAAATAAGGCGTGTCTAAAAGATAACTTTTCCCTACCTAGAATTGATAAGCTCGTTGATGTAACAGTTGGTCACTGGCTCCTAAGCTTCATGGATGCCTACTCGAGTTATAATTAGATACTTATGAGCCCAAAGGACGAAGAACACACCTTGTTCATCACAGATCGTGGCCTGCACTGCTACAAAATAATGCTTTTTGAACTAAAAAATGCAAGGGCAATCTATTAGCGCCTAGTCAATATGATGTTCGAGAAATAAATTGGGAAGACAATGGAGGTGTACATGGATGACATGCTAGTAAAGTCCAAGCAGATGGCTAACCATGTGCGTGACCTAGAAGAAATGTTCCAAATATTGAGGAACTACTAGATGAAGCTGAATCTACTCAAGTGTGCATTCGGGATAACTTCCGGGAAATTTCTTGGCTTTATGGTAAACAACAGAGGGATTGAAGCCAATTTCGAGAATTATAACGCTAATTGACATGAGGTTTCCTACTTGGATCAATAATGTGCAAAGCCTTAATGGTTAGGTCGTAGCTCTCAGCAAATTCATCTTGAAGACAATTGACAAATGCATTCCTTTATTTGACGTATTAAAGAAGACAAAAAACTTCGAACGAACTAAGCAGTGTAAAGTGACATTCCAGCAACTAAAGAACTACATGGGTCGAACTCCACTCCTATCCAAGCCAAAGAAGGGAAAAAACTCATCTTATATCTAGGGCTATCTCAGCATGCCTTGAATGCACTTTGGTACGAGAAGAGGAAAAGACGCAACTTCCCGTGTACTATATGAGTAAGAGGCTACTTGATGTTGAAACCAAGTACTCATAAATGGAGAAACTTGCCTATGCCTAGTAATCGTGTCGAGGAAGCTGCACCTATATTTTCAATCCGACAGAATTGAAGTCTTCACTCAGTATCCACTGAAGTAGGTCCTCTAGAGGTCGGACATTTCAAGCCGATTACTCAAGTGAGCAATAGAGCTGGCACAATTCGACATCGAGTTCAAGCCAAAATCGAAAATCAAGGTCTAGGCTCTAGTAGACTTAATTGCAGAATTTACGGGGTCTACGGAAGAAGAGACTGAATCTTTTGAGGGTTCGATCTAGGAGTTATATGCTGGTGGGTCATCTAGCGAAACAAAATATTGGAGTTGGAGTTCTATTAATCAGCCCCCAAGGGCACAAAATCCTCTCTGCGTTAAGGTTTGGTTTTCAGACCACTAACAATGAAGTTGAGTATGAGGTGCTGCTCGCTGGTCTGCGCCTAGCTAAAAAGATGCAAATCAAGCAACTAAGAATTTTTAGTGATTCTCAACTCGTGGTCTGTCATATCCGTGAAGAATTTCAGACCAAGGGATCTAAGATGGTTGTGTACCTCCAGAAGGTCTAGGAGTTGCTAGGCACTTCTAAAAGTTTAAGGTGAACCAAATCCCACGAACTCAAACTCATATGCAGCTGCACTAGCTCGCCTAACAACTACTCGAGATGCAGACTTTCTAAGGGCTATGCCGATAGAGTTTTTACCCATCCTAAGCACAGAAGAAAGGGATTCTATGATGACCATAGTTATCCAACCAAGCTCATGGATGAGCCCAATCTTGAACTACTTGCAGGATGGGAAGCTATCGAGTGACAAACTAGAGGCACATCACCTACAAGTTAGAGCAGCTCGATATTGCATCTATGATGACATACTATACAAGAAAGGATCCTCAGTTCCACTCCTGAGATGCATTGATGTCTCGGACTGCGAGACCGTGCTAAAAAAGATACATGTTAGCCACTATGGGAATCACACTAAGGGGCTATCTTTAGCTCAAAAATGCTCTGATAAGAATTCAACTGACCCACTATGAAGTAAGATACCATCGACTTAGTTAGGAGATACGATAAGTGCCAAAGGTTAGCCAAGATTCTGCGAGCTTTACCAAGTTATCTCTAACAAATGATGAGCCTGTGGCTTTTTGCGATTTGAGGGATGGACCTAATTCGACCTCTACCAATTGCTGGCGGAAGATGTAAACATGCTGTGGTCACAATGGACTACTTTACTAAGTGGACAAAACCCGAAGAGTTAGCGGAGATCTCCATTACAAAGATAGAAAAGTTTATGTGGAGTAACATTATTTGCAGGTTCGAGGTCCCTCAACAGATTGTAATAGATAATGAGACTCAGTTTAGTAGCGACCAATTCATCAAGTTCTGCAACAACTTGAAGATCGTTAAGAGCTTCTCAGCCGTAGACCATCGACAAGCTAATGGCCAGGTCGAGGCTGTGGACAAAATAATAAAATAGATCTTGAAAACAAAGTTAAAAGCCAAGAAAGGAGCATGAGTGGATGAGCTATAAAAGGCATTATAGACCTATAAAACCACAACTCGTAGCACTACAGGTGAAACTCCCTTCTCTATGGTAAATGGATCCGAGGCCATGATCTTGATAGAGTTAGAAGTGACCTTGCAGCGTAGAGCGACCTTTAATTCAAAAGACAACGACCAACTACTTGCCACAAATCTTGACCTCCTCGAAGAGGCAAGAGAAACAATGTGTTTGAAAGTTGTTGTTTATCAGCAAAGGGTCGCAAAGTACTATAACAGAAAGACCCGGGTTCGATACTACAACATCAGTGATCTCGTACTACGCTTTGTCCTATCTCGTGCTCGCAAGGCCAATGATAGGTCATTAGGTCCGAACTGGGAAAACTCTTATATTATTAAGAAAAACCTAGGAAATGGAGCATATCATTTGACCAATATAGATGGAGCTAAGGTCCCTCTAGTTTGGAATACTGAGTGCATTCGCCCATACTTTCGGTAACTTTTCAAATACATATATTTAATTTGTAATTTAATTTTCGAAAGTTAATAAAAGCTCTGAATTCCTCATATTGCTTTACTTTGAGTGATTGCTCTATTGATTTCTTTATCATGTACTATGTTCCAAATTTTATGAATCATGTTATTAAGTTAACAGGTTCCGACCTACTAGTTTGCTATTATGCTAATAGTTCCACATTTTGCTGTGGTAAGTAAAGTTATGATCCTTTACATAGCTCGAAAAAATATCGCTATGATAGGTAAAGTTTCGACCCCCTACATAGCTCAACAAGATTTCACTATAGTAGGTGAGATTCCGACTAACTCAAAAAAATATCGCTATTGTAGGTGAGATTTCGACCTCTTATATAGCTCGATAATATTTCGCTATAGTAGGTAAGGTTCCGATTCCTACATAGCTCGAAAAAATATCATTATGGTAAGCGAGGTTTCGATCCCTTACATAGCTCGAAAAAAAAATGTATATATATATCACTATCGTAGGCGAACTTTTAACCCCCTATATAGCTCGACAACATTTCGTTATAGTAGGTGAGGTTCCAACCCCTTACATAGCTCAAAAAGATATCACTATGATGGACGAGATTTTGACCCCCTCCATAACTTGAAAAAATAGTATCGCTATGGTAGACGAGTTCCGACCATTTATATAGCTTGACAACATTTTGCTATGGTAAGTGAGGTTCTGACCGCTTATATAGCTTACATAGCTCAAAAAAATATTGCTATGGTAGATAAGGTTTTAACTCCCTACATAGCTCAACAGAATATCGCTATAGTAGGCGAGATTTCGACCCCTTATATAACTTGACCAAGTTTCACTATGCTAGCCGAAATTCCAACCTCTCGAGCTTCCACCAGGTTCTATTATCTTTTATTTGTATATTGATTATCTAATTTTTCAATTTGCAAGAAAGTCAAAAACTTGCAAAAAGAAAGTGAAACAAAAATAAGACAGCATTGAAATAAAGTAAATTTATTCAAAATAAACATCGTAACGAGGTGTATCAGTTTAACAATAATAATATCAAAATGAGGTCCAAATATTCATTGCAGATACTCTCATAAAGTGAGGTGAGTGCAGCACAGATTCATTACAAATTTTAAAAGAAAGAAAAAAGAAGTACAACATGATATTCAGCTTACTAGAAGCCTTGGCCCTGGGAGGCTACATCTGGAGGCATCGCGACTTGAGTCATCTCATCTTGGAAGGTAGCATTTGGAAGTTCGATATTCTGAGGAGCTATATCTGGAACAGTTGAGGATTTGGCGGCTTGCTCCTTATACCTCTCCATCTCTGCAACCGCCTCTTCACTAAAGAATGATAAGTCTAGTTCAAGATGAACTCTCCACAAAGTGTAGAGGAAATTACTGGAGGTCTTTGATTCTGCCTCCTCTCTAGTTTTGGTGACCTGTACCTCGGCTTCCTTCTTGGCAAGAGTGACCTCATTCTTAGCCTCCTCCACGACCTTTTCCATATCGTCTTTACCTTGCTCAACTCCTCTTCACTTTGGAGAAGCTTAAAGGTGAAGTGTGACCTCGTAGCTGTATGAGCATTTTTCTCGCGAGTCAAAGCATCCTTAGCTTCCTTTTTAGTCTTCTCAACATTCTTTAGTTTGATCAAAAGGAGGTGCTCTAAGTTTTTCACTTTCTTAGCCTCAGCAATCATAAACAAGAGCTCGTCTTTCAACTTTTTTTTCTCATTCTAGAGCTTCTTCTTTTCATACTCAAAGTCATGGACCTCCTGCATCTGTTTCATCACCCCCATAGTGGCCTAAAATATAGTAAGTTAGTATTTAAACTAAATAAAAAAGTAAGAAAGGCAAAGATATTGCAGATCACCAGTAGCTCGTGGTGAGCTATATAACAAAACAAAGTTTTACCTTTCATGCCCTCTTTGTCCAAGGCCTTAGCAGAGCTCCCCAAGATCGCGAGCAAGTTGTCCAGGAGGGCGTCGAAGTACATTCTTCTTGGCCCGTCTTCGAGCTACACCCTGACCTATGACTTAACCTTTCTTTCAACGATCTCAGGCTGCTTACCTTTATTTACTTATCTTTGCTTTGCTGGAGGAGGATTAGACATTGAATTTCTTTTGGCACCATTGTTTGGAGCAACTTGAACCTCACGAGCAAGAGCTCCCACCTGCTCACGTGAAACTTCAACCACCTTTAGTTGTAAGGTGGGGACCTCGGCTGGTGAAGGATCTAAACCCAGTGTTGAGGTGCCTCAATAGAGGCAGTAACTAAAGGAGTTGTAAATTGGACAGGTAGTTTTGGATGAGCCTTTTCGAAGGCGAGCTTCACCATTCCTAAAGCTTGTTAAGGGTTAGAAACTGGAATCAGATGAGGGACTAAAATAGCCTATACTTCACTAGCAACTTCGAAGGCAGAGGCGAGCTTAAGTTCACCCCTAATTCCGATATCCCTCTTGTTGTCTAGAAGCTCGCTGTCTAGAAAAGAAGACAATTGGTAGGCCTTGAGAAGTTCGTTGTCAAACATATGATTGGTTCTTCCTTCTTGTGAAACTGCAAACGTCTTAAGAATCTCGATCTCTCCATCCATAAAGACTGCCCTATCTCCTGCCAAGGTTATGAGGTAAAAGGAAGAAACATTTAAAAAAAAAAAAAAGAAAATTAGCTCATAGATTTCAGCCGCATCTAGCTACCTGGATTGAGGACAGAAGAGAGATTGTGGAGCTGTCTCAAGGAAGGGTAAGAAATATAAAACCAACTCGTTTTGTAATCTCCTACATTGAACTGACCCTTTGCATCACCCCGAGGCAGGAGATCCTTGAAGCTCATTTTTCGAGTTGCAAGGTAGTAAATCTCATCTTGCATCCATCCTCTTAAGCCACCTACACTTTTGGTACTAAAAAGATGGTAGCAAATCCTTGGGTTTGATGGTGGAAGGCTGTTCCTCTTGAAGATTAAGACTAAGGACGTGAGTTGAAAGTAGGAGTTAGGGGTTAGTTGGAAAGGACTAAGCCCTAGCTTAATTAGGAGATTAATGAGGTAGGCAGAGACTGGAAATCTAAGCCCGTGCCTAAGGTGATGAGTGCTGATGACAATGAACCCCCTAAAAGGATAGGCTGCATGGTTATTAGAAGAAAGCGACATGACACGATAACCTTTGAAAAGATGATACTGTAAGGCAATTCCTCTCAACTCCTCATATTTTATCTTCGAGGCGAAGTGGATAAACACCTCGCAAGCTCGCTGTTCCTCGACGGTCTGACGGACTGTAACGAGGTCAGCTCGAGCTATAAACTCCCCAACGACCTCATCACTCAAAGAAGCGACTTCTTCAGCAACACGGACTTCCCCTACGTTGAGCTCCTCCGAGCTAGAAGAGTCATCATCTTCTATTTTATGTGACCAATATCTATAACTTGAAGATATCTACATATAAAAGGGAGCAGTTAGGTCGTTACATGCAGACCATGGTTAAAAATCTAAGTTTCCTATTCTTTAACAGGGGACTTCCTAATCTATAGATCACAAATGTCATACAGGTCGCTAGGGACATAGAGGGCTCAACCTATGAGCTAGCAACCTGCGAGCTAATAACCTATAAACATCTCATCCTATAGCTCGTACGCATAGTGTCACAAACAACAAATAGTTCGCAAAAGACCAACCAACAAGATAAAATAAAAAAGAAATGAAAAGTTGCAAACATGCAACATCAAGACCACAGAATATTCAAGCCAGAACTAGATCCAAAAAATACAATGCAATGCATACAAAAAATGGAAGTAAAAAATCAAGAGTCGGTTATAAAGACTTATTGTAAACGTAATGAAGCTTAATCGTCTGAGAAGGAAGACGTTAATCTTTTGTGAGGTATACTAGCGCAAGAACGAGAGAAAATGGAGGCTCGGCGGCTTAGGTTTAAAAATGGCAGAGTAAGAGGGAAAAAGAAAATACATCCGCTTTATATAGGTGCAAGACTCTAACCGTTATATTTGAGAGTTAAATAACTGTTTTAAATCTAACGGTACAGCGCAAGTTCAGGAATTTGTCATCATGAGCTGTCAGTTGAGAAATGTGCATATTAAATACACACAGAACGAAGTGTGTAAGTGGTACGGTTACTCGAAAAGTCGTCACAAGTCATGTAACAGGACAAAGTCTGAAAAGGTAGCACGATAGGTCGCTATACATCAACTTTTACCAGTGAGCTTTGAGCTTCCAGTCCGTAGATCGCACTGAGAGCTGAGGGACTAATGTTGTGAGTATATTTGGAACTATATAATTAAGCTGGTAAAAGCTCAAGAGATTGATCCAATGGACTAACCTAATAAGCGAAGGCCTATTTCGCTAGCACCCATCTCTCAAAAACGTGCTCTTAGATTGCTGCTATAATTCTCATGTTGCTGATCAGCCATGGTTAAGGTTACCTTATGCTCAACTTAAGGTCGTCCAAGGCAAACTCTAACTTACAGCTTGAAGCGCTCGTTTAGGGAATCCTCCAAAAAGGCAATAGCCTAAATTGAGGAAGAGTCAACTACTAAAGTTGGAAATAAATTAAAATTCATATGTTGGTGGAATCTATCCTTAATATGGTGGATACTGATTTTGAAAGTGTAATTAATATAGGATTATTTCTTATTTTATTTGTATTCAAATTGTAAAACCCTACACTATAAATAGGGGTTGAAAATTCATTGTAACGATACATGAAATAATAAGTAATAATATACTGTGACTCTATCAAAATAGTCAAAGAATACAGTTATGGACGTAGACATCGTTCCGATAGAACCACGTTAAAAATCACTATGTACACACTGTTCTTTCTCTTCTCTTTCTTTTGTTTTTTGCTTCTGTTTTGTTTAATTTACAATATTGGGTCAAGAACTTAGGTTGATCAGATTTAGACGTCGACACTTAGTTTTTGTGTTAATTAGGTTTTTTTTTTAATGTGTTATTTTTTATTTAATATTAACATTAATTAATAATTTAAATGATATTTTAGTCATATCATAAGTTTGAAGGGTATAAGAGGAATTTTATGAGATCATAATAAGAGTATTTTGATCACGATTTTGGACGGAAATTGTTAGTATTTTGGATAGAAAGTTAACGATAGAGGGTAGTTCATGTGATAAAAAAAAAAAAAAATTGGGTATATTTCCAAATTATTTTACTTTTCAAGGATTTTTCATAATATCCACATTTTGAAAAAAAAAAAAATTTCCTTGTTTAGCTAATAAAAAAAATCGGGTGTAGTTTTTGATTATTTTACTTTTTAAGGGTTTTTTTTTTCATAAAATCCCTATTTAAAAAAAAAAAAATTGATTTCCTTGTTCGGTCTGCTTTCGTTGTCAATCTGTTATCTCCATCAGAAGAAATGAATTCTTGGCCTGTAGAAACTAAAAAGAGAAAACAATTTGTTCACTAAAGATAAATACATTATTTAAAAAAGAAAACAATATTCATGTATTCTTAAACTATTAAACAAATAATAAATTAATGGAGGTTTACAACACAACACAACACTCTTCCTATTCTGTCCCCACTCCCCATCCAGGTAGCTCCTATTCTGTCCCTAATCCCCATCCGAGTAGTTTTTTAGTAATTTCCTCATCAGAAAACGAAGGGAATACTTGACCTTTTAGATTTCGTTAAAAGACAAATAGATCAAAGGCTTCAAAGTCTGCTTTCCTTTAATATATCGTGAGTCCACGGCAAACGTTTATTCGTACCCTTACAAAACAAATTATTCCATTATATCAGTAGACTACTATTCCTAACCAAATGTGTTGAATACTCAATTGTCACTGTATACGTTTTGAAATGGAAATTACAGTATTACAAGATAAGGAAAAAAGAAAAAAAACAAAAAATAAAACACTGAGATTCTGGGTTTGACTTCCTATTAGAGCCGGTAGAGTCATAGATCTTACCGTTCATTTCACCCATAATTGGTCATTAGAACAAAACAAAGCCAACGAAACTTTGACAACTAGAAATCAAGATTTAAAGAAGGTTTAAAAAGAAAATTGTTTTTGGTCTATATTTCAATGACTTATATAGCACTCCGTGTCTGAAAGGTCATGCCAGAAAAATACAAATACAACGTTATTTTGATATGGTCCAAAAGTTACATTAACTAAAACACACCTATATTAGACCAAAACACAACTATAGATGACAAATGTTACGGTGACTCAGTGATAAAACCTCACACATATATATTAAATTTGTGGGTTGAAATAATTTCACCATCCCCTAAATTCCTAATTATAATTCAAGAAAACCAAGATTACAGGTACAAAATGTTATTGAGGGTTTATATTAATAGTTTAAACGTCACTCATTAATACACAAAATGTTATTGAGGGTTTATATTGATAGTCTAAGCCTCACTCATTAATAATTGGACAAACCAGTAATTTAAACCTTGTTCATAGATAAGTCCTGCTAGAATGGGACAACTACAGTAGTATTCTGATATGGTCAAAAGAGTTACACTACCATTGGAGTGCAGAACGTGATTGATGCAACTCCCGGTGCTTATATATGCTAACCGACAAGCTTGACTAGATCAAGAAATAGACAGAAACCAATAGAATTTGAAATAGATTACATAACACCTATCAAGAGCAAGTTACAATAAATTACTCGCAGAAAGCAGGTCGAATTTTCTTTATTGACGGTGTAAACTAGTCCACAACGTCAACTCGTAGATATTTACATCATCACCACTCGTGTCCACATCAAAAACGGAGGACTGTCCATTTAATCACCACTCGGTGTTCATGTCAAAAACAGAGGACTAACCATTTAATCATATAATAAAAACTTCAAAACACAAGCTTTTCTATGATGAACTACAAACTGTTCAATCGCTAGTATGCAAAAAAGCTGATAATCAAAAGGTTTTCTTTAAAGCTCTTCATGATCTTTGTGTTTTTGCTCTTCCTTTCTAGCTACCTGTTCACTCTCACAAATGCAGCTGACCCCACTTACATTTACCATAGTTGCTCAGATCAAAACTTCACAAGAAACAGCACTTACCAATCCAACATTGATAGTTTTCTCTCTTCTCTTCCCCCAGATGCCAACAATGGCAGTGGATTCTACAAGGCCACCGTAGGACAAGACCCCAACGCGGTCCATGGCCTCTTTCAATGCCGTGGTGATGTCACCACCACTACCTGCCAAGACTGCGTCGCTGCTGCTTCCAGAAACATAACTGAACTTTGTCCTGATCAAGAAGAAGCTATAATATATTACGATGAGTGCTTCTTACGTTACACAAACGCTCTTATCACCTACACAACAGGCCTAAACAATGGTCCCTTGATACGCAATGAAACTGAAGTCACAGTAGAACCACAACGCTTTGTCCAGCTTGTGTTGGAGCTGTTGGGCGGAGCAGCAACTCAAGCAGCAAATGATCCTAGAAAGTTTGCGACCAGAAAGGGAAATTCCACAACCTCTCAGCCACTGTACTGTCTTGTACAGTGCACGCAGGACCTGTCGAATAACGATTGTTCTCGATGTCTTCAAGAAGCTACTGCAAATATGCAGCCTGGAAGGATAGGAGGAAGGGCAATGCTTCCAAATTGTAATAGCAGATACGAGTTGTACCTTTTCTACAACGAAAACCTGACGGTGTCTCTGCCCCCAGCACCTATGCCAACAGGTAAAATTTACAGTTGTGTCTACTATTATTTGATCAAAAAGCTTATGATTGCTGATGAAGATACAAAATGCTTGCATTAAATTAAATTTAAATATGCAGGTCGCCATCTAGTATTTGTGTATCTCCTTGAAGATCAAGCATCGATTTAAAATATTACAAACCTGTTTCAAGTACTTGGAAATTAGAACAAATCTAATAGTAATAATGTACTAAAATGTTAATCTGATCTCAAGTAATAGTACTAATTTAATCCAATTTAAAATATTATAAAGCTGTTACAAGTACATAGAAATTAGAGCAAATCTAATAGCAATAATATAAATGTTAAATTTGATCTCAACCAATAGTACTGATCTAATCTAAAGTGATGTGGATAGTGGATAACACTTGGTTTAATTTAATTCCACAATAATGATCATTTAAGTACTATTTACTGGCTATTTAATATATATATACATACTTGATAGCTATTTGAAAAAAAGAAAGTACTATTTCATGACAATTTAAAAGCCAATTTTACCCCTAAAATTGAGGACTCGTGAACTCCTACTATACTAAAAGAAAAATTTTCCGTTCTTAATTTCAGGGAAAAGCCAAATCTCCTCATCAGTAATAATTGCCATAGTTGCTGCAATTACTGTCTCTGCTGTGCTTGTCGCTGCGGGCTACTTCTTCCTCACTAGAAGAGCAAGACAGAAGTACAACAAAAAAGAAGATGAAATTGGTATTTAGATATCAACTCTAAACAATTTTTTAGTCTCGATGTTATTGCACTTAAAATTCCCTAACGGATATTTAAGGTTTTATAATTCGCCAAGAACCTTTCATACTTAGAAATAGGAGAGGTCCTTGATGAAAAGATAAACCATCCAAATATACTTTGCTTCTTACAGTTATGTTGCTATTGCAAACTGTAATTTAGCATTTGGCTGTGCAGATGGTATTGACATTACATCCATAGAGTCATTGCAATTTGATTTTGAGACAATCCAAGAAGCCACAAGTAGATTCTCAATCGCCAACAAGTTAGGTGAAGGTGGATTTGGTGAGGTTTACAAGGTATATGGTATTAATTAGTAGTCATCTAAATCCTTAAAAGTTTATAAAACTGATAGAGGACAAATGTATAATGCTCTGTTTATTTATATCATCAGGGTGTATTTTATAACAAACAAGAAATAGCTGTGAAGAGACTCTCAAGAAGCTCTTGCCAAGGTGTACAAGAATTTAAGAATGAGGCTGTATTGGTTGCCAAGCTTCAACATAGAAATCTTGTTAGGCTACTTGGATTTTGCTTGGAGAGAGAAGAAAGGATACTTGTTTATGAATTTATGCCTAACAAAAGCCTTGATTATTTCTTATTTGGTATGAATTGATTAAAACCTTGACTAATATATTCTCACAAGCATTTGAATTTCTTAACACCAAAGTCTTGACTATTACTTATTTGATAAGCTCATCTAAATATTTTCTCTTGATTATTTGAATTCAATTCCTTAATTTTAATTGGTATATTTTGATGTTAATATGTACATAGATCCTGAAAAGCAAGGACTATTGGATTGGTCTAGAAGGTATAAGATAATCGAAGGAATTGCTCGAGGAATCCATTATCTTCATGAAGATTCTCGATTAAAAATTATTCATCGTGATCTCAAAGCTAGCAATGTTTTGTTAGATGAGAATATGAATCCCAAAATCTCTGATTTTGGCATGGCAAGGATATTTGGAGTTGATCAAATTCAAGGAAATACACGTAGAATCGTGGGAACATAGTAAGTTTTGATCTCTATTATTCGTTTTGAATGGTATGGATTTGTTAAAAATATTTTTGCATCATTGCTATTGAATCATTGGTAGTAAAAGAAAAGAAATAAATGTCATTATCATGATTTTCAAATTTTGCTTATTATCGGATAACACAAAACTGAATCATGTTTCGAAGCTTTTTTCATCTATGCATGCATCAACTTTTGTAATTGTGAATACCGTCTATGCTTCCATCATGTGAACTAGTTAGTGTGGGCTACAAGTAATCCTGAAAATTATTCATATATTAGATGAATCATGTTTTGCTTATTATTGGATAACACAAAACTGAATCATGCTTCAAAGCTTTTTTCACCTATGCATGCATCAACTTTTGTAATCGTGAATACCGTCTATGCTTCCATCATGTGAACTAGTTAGTGTGGGCTACAAGTAATCCTGAAAATTATTCATCCATTAGATGAATTTTAAAATTTTGTTATTTTTCTTTAGTGGATACATGGCTCCAGAATATGCTATGCATGGACGATTTTCTATGAAATCTGACGTATTCAGCTTTGGTGTTCTCGTTCTCGAGATTATAACTGGCAAGAAAAATAGCAGTTTCTATCAAACAGCAGATGTTAGAAACCTCTTGAACTTTGTAAGTTGGAATAACATATTACGCTTTTCCTTCTTTGTTAGAGATCATATCGTCACAAGAAAATAAATAGTGAAATTGGTTAGAATTGAAACTTTTTATCATAACTACATGAATTATTGCAGGCTTGGAAACACTGGAGAGATGGAACACCTTTGCAGTTGTTGGATCCAACATTGACGAATTCTTACTCAAGAAATGAAGTCATTAGATGCATCCATTTGGGTTTACTATGCGTCGAGGAAGATCCATCTAGGAGACCCACAATGGCAACTGTAGATCTCATGCTAAATAGTTACTCTATTACTCTTCCATTACCTAAACAACCTGCATTTTTCTTTGGTAGTAAAATAGGGCTGAACATGCAAAGTACTAGTAATTCTACACCGTCTATTGACGATGCTTCAATCACTGAACTGTACCCTCGCTAGACTGTAACGAATGTTCGTCAAGTATTTGTAGTAAATAATAGAATGTGTGATGTAGAGCTTTTGTTTGCGTTGTTTGAATAAGTCTTATTTCCCTGCTTTGTTTGAAAGAAAATATTTTGATGAGAAAGTACAATTTTGGGTTCTGTACCATCTAGAGTCTTCACTATTAGACTTCATGATATCAATAAGATGACATTCTAGTTCATGAGTTTAAATGTTTAATCAATGAGGCTGGATAATATAGTTAGTACCCTTTATTTATTTATTTTTTTATTACTTGGGGAGAGGGAGAGTCAAACTTAGCACCTCAGCTTCCAAGATGTGATTACCAACTATATAATGGTTGTGACCACATATTTAATACATTTAATAAATACCATTTTATAAAGCAAATAAGAAAGCTTGATCAAATTATGCATCTTTATGACCAATTTTGTATATTTGACCACTAAGAAACTCATCTTTTTAAACCATTAACAATTAATAACTTGAGTTATTTTATGGGCAAAAACCAAAACACCCTTGAGGTATAAATTAAAGTCAAATTAGTCTTTATCTTCTTAGAAATTACAAAAATCCCTTTTACATGTATATAATATAACCCACCGCTGTTAGTTTTTAATTAACAGTGTTAATATATTAATTTGGTCAGGTAACAAATCATAACTAGAAAATATTTATTTTATCTTTGATTAACCCCTTTCCACAAATCGTTTTGGACAAATATTTCATTAAAAAATTATTTTGAAAGAATTAATTGTAAAACATTTTTTTTTGTATGATTACATGCTTATCGACGTTGAAATTCAGTCGACGAGTATTCAATGTCCAATACCTGCAATCAATGTGAGAAAACACAGAAATCGAGAAAATAATAATAATAAACCAAGAACCAAACACGAAGACAAAGGATTTTTAACGTGGTTCAGCAAGTGCGCCTACATCCACGGCTGTCTCTCTTAGATTCTGCAGAGTGACAATATGATCTTCAATGTGTCTGTTACAATGATTTTAACCCCTATTTATAGGAGAAGAGTTGTTACAGATTAGGAAGCATTAAAATAGGAAAAGAATTTCATCATAAATACACTTTCTAATCAGTTGGAGTAAAATCAGGTAATTGCCCCAAATATCTCGAAATAAGGTTGACTGAATTTGAATTTGATTTAACTTCTGTTTCTGGTGAGAGAATCATGGTCAAATTGGGTAACTGCCTATTTTGGAAGATTTTGTATTAATTGACCATTGGGTGAGCTGTTCACTGCTTTTAGCGATCTCGAGCTGAATGTTGAGGAGCTGAGAGCTCCATCTTGCTAGCTGTGAGCTGGAGGTAGCTAGCTGCGAGCTGCGATCTGAGAGCTGCGAGCTGAGCTGAGAGCTGAGAGCTGAGAGCTGAGAGCTGAGAGCTGCGAGCTGAGAGCTGAGAGTTGAGAGCTGAGAGCTACGAGCAGATAGCTGCGAGCTGAGAGCTGCGAGCTGAGAGCTGAGAGTTGAGAGCTGCGAGTTGAGAGCTGAGAGCTGAGAGCTGAGAGCTGAGAGCTGAGAGCTGAGAGCTGAGCTGAGAGCTAAGACCTGCGAGCTGCGAGCTGAGAGCTAAGAGTTGAGAGCTGGAGGCAGCTAGCTACGAGCTGAGAGTTGGAGGCAACTAGCTGAGAGCTGTTCCCTGGATTCTAGGCTTTATCTTATTAGATTAACCTTCTGGGTCAGTTCATTGAACTTTTACCAGCCCATTTACATAGCCTAAATTATACCCACAACAATGCTCTTCACATAATTTTTTATCATAAAATCATTTGAATTACATCTATAATAAAATTTTTTATTACATTGGCTAAAATAAGTTTTTTTTTTTTTTTTTGAAATTGTTATAAGCGTTAATGGTACAAAAGAAAAAATGCTTTGTCAAGCTAGATTCTTCATGAAAATAAAATCTTTAAAGAATTTTTTGTATGAAAAAAAATTATGTAAATTATATCTTAATAAAATTTTATTTTATATAGGCTAAGATTATAATGTTAGTGTGCCTAAATTAGTCTTTTTTTTTTTTTTTTAAATATCGTTATAAGCTTCAATGATTAAATACTTTCAGAAAATTATAAAAATAGTCAAAAATTCATTTTTCATCAATACTAAAAAATTAAGGGTAAAATAGATATTTACTAGTTTATGATTTGCAATCTTAATAAATATACTAACGGTGATGATGAAAAAAATAAATGACACGGTGATTTTTGTACACTGTTATGAATGCTAGGAGAATTTTTGTGTGTTTCTGCAATGGTATATACTGATTTGTCTTTAATTCACAACTTAGAGAGGATTTTGGTTATTTGATCTTATTTTATTGAACTTTAACTTTTCATGGAAATAAATGTTACATGCTCTCTTCTCGGGAAAAAAAAAAAAAAAGAAAAAACAAAGAAAAAAAAAAAAAATCTACATACTCTCTTTCTCTTATAATTTTCCTTTTTCTGTTCAACCCCTTTTACCCCTTACACGTCCACATTTTTTCTCTCTTCAATAAATTTTGACATTTCAACCAAATATCAAATATCAACTAATCTATTGGAAAGTAGACAAAAATTCAAAAGATATTTTCAAATTTTGGAATATTCAAGCTTTTATTTTTTGTTATTTTAATGACAGAGCACCCAGCCAAGCTTTGACAACTTGAAATGTTTGAATATTCCAAGATGTATATATTATCCCTAAAATTATACATTCACATCAAAATAACGATAAGTTATTGCGCATTTGATACGAAATTCAACTAGTTTGACGTTTTTGTACAATTGTAGGCTATAGAAATTCATATCATCATTTATACTATCTTCCTCAAATTCTAGATGCCATGTCAAATTATGGATTTATGGACCAATTTTTTTAACAGTGATAAATCTTTGCATTAAATGATATGATTGTAACTGCATCACAATATTATGCCAAATTTTACAAATATATCTAATTATTGCATCAAATTACAATCTGTGTGATATCAAACTACATAAATATTTTTTGAAGGAGCATCAAACTATGTCTAATACTTATCTATTTGTAGGTGTTGAATAACATTTTTGCGGCCCAAAATAATTATGCACCTTATCACAAGCTGATAAGACACAAAGAAATTGACAGATGCCATCACTCTTCCACTTATGAATTTGTGGCAACCCTCACACCTATATATTGAATTTATGGGTTCCAATCAATTCACCATCCCCTAAATTCCAAATTATAACAAATGTTATTGAGGGTTTATATTGATAGTTTAAGCCTCACTCATTACTAACTGGACAAATCAGTAGTTTAAACCTGTTCATAGATAAGTCCTCCTAGAATGGGACAACAACTAATGGTACTCTGATATGGTCAAAAGAGTTACACTACCATTTCAGAGCAGAACGTGATTAATGCAAATCCATATGCTTATATCTCCAAACCAATAAGTATGACTAGATCAAGAAATTGACAGAAGCCAATAGAATTTAAATAGATTACATAACACCTATCAAGAGCAAGTTATAAAGAAACGCTAGCACAAAGTTGGTTGAATTTTCTTTGTTGACCATGTAAACCAGTCTACAACGCCAACTCTCAGGTACTTACATTATCACCACTCGTGTCCACATCAAAAACAGAGGACTGTCCCTTTAGTCACCACTCGTGTCCGCATAAAAAAAAGAGCACTAACCATTTAATCATATAATAAAAACTTCAAAACACAAGTTTTTCTATGATGAACTCCAAATGCTTCAACTTCAATTGCTTGTATGCAACAAAAACTGATAATTAAAATGTTTTCTTTAAAGCTCTTCATGATCTTTGTGCTTTTGCTCTCCCTTTCTAGCTACCTTTTCACTTTCACAAGTGCAGCTGAACCCACATACATCGACCGTATTTGCTCAGGTCAAAACTTCACCAGAAACAGCACTTACCAATCCAACATTGATAGTTTTCTCTCTTCTCTTCCCCCAAACGCCAACAACGGCAGTGGATTCTACAAGGCCACCGTAGGACAAGACCCCAACGCGGTCCATGGCCTCTTTCAATGCCGTGGTGATGTCACCACCACTACCTGCCAAGACTGCGTCGCTGCTGCTTCCAGAAACATAACTCAACTTTGTCCTGATCAACATGGAGCTATAATATGGTACGATGAGTGCCTCTTACGTTACTCGGATGCCCCTATTGTCTATACATCAGGCAATAATGACGGTCCCTTGATACCCAATGGAACTGCAGTCACAGTAGAACCACAACGCTTTCACGAGCTTGTGTTGGATCTGTTGGACGGATCAGCAACTCAGGCTGCGAATGATCCTCGGAAGTTTGCCACCAGAAAGGGAAATTCCACAACCTCTCAACCGCTGTACTGTCTTGTACAGTGCACGCAGGACCTGTCGAATAACGATTGTTCTCGATGTCTTCAAGAAGCTATTGCAAATATGCAGTCTGAAAGGATAGGAGGAAGGGCAATGCTTCCAAATTGTAATAGCAGATACGAGTTGTACCTTTTCTACAACGAAAACGTGACGGCGTCTCTGCCCCCAGCTCCTAAGCGGACAGGTAAAATTTAAAGTTCTGTCTACTATTATTTGATCAAAGAAGCTTATGATAGTTGATGAAGATACAAAATGCTTGCATACTATGTTATGTTTAAGTTAAATTTAAATATGCAGGTTGCCTCCCAGTATATAAGTAATTGTTTATCTTGCTGGAGTTCAAGGGTTAAATTAACATATTACAAACCTACCTTATAAGTTCGAACAAATCTAGTAGTGATAATATACTAAAATGTTAAATCTGGTTTCAACTAATAGTACTAATCTAATCTAAACTGATATTGATAACACTTTGTTTAATTTAATTCCTCAATTATCATCATTTAAGTACTATTTGTTGGCTATTAAAAAAGAAACTATTTGGTGGCTATTTTAAAAAAGTACCATTTCTTATTAAAAAAGGTATTATTTCATGGCAATTTAAAAGACAGGTTTATCCCTAAAATTGAGGAATGGTGAAATCGTACTATACTAAAAGAAACATTTTCTGTTCTTAATTTCAGGGAAAAGCCAACTTTCCTCATCAGTAATAATCGCCATCGTTGCTATAATTATTGTCTCTGCTGCGCTTATCACTACAGGCTACTGCTTCCTTACTAGAAGAGCAAGAAAGAAGTCGAATAAAAAACAAGACGAAATCGGTATTTTGCTATCAAGTCTAAACAATCTGTTAGTCTCCATGTTATTGTACTTCAATTTCCTTAATGGATACTTAAGGTTTTATATAAGTGATCAAGAACCTCTCATACTTTGAAATGGGAGAGGTCGTTGGCTAAAAGATAAACCATCCAAATACACTTTTCTTCTTACATTTATGTTGCCATTGCAAACTGTAATTTAGCATTTGGCTGTGCAGCTGGTATTGACATTGCATCTATAGAGTTATTGCAATTTGATTTTGAGACAATCCAAGAAGCCACAAATGGATTCTCGATTGCCAACAAGTTGGGTGAAGGTGGATTTGGTGAGGTTTACAAGGTATAGTATTAATTGGCACAATAATTTAAATCTTTCAAAGTTCAAATAAGTAATAGAAAACAAATGTCTTAATGAGCTGTTTATTTATATCATCAGGGTGTATTTTACAACAAACAAGAAATAGCTGTAAAGAGACTCTCAAAATACTCTTGCCAAGGTGTAGGAGAATTTAAAAATGAGGTTGCATTGGTTGCCAAGCTTCAACACAGAAATTTAGTTAGGCTACTAGGATTTTGCTTGGAGAGAGAAGAAAGGATACTTGTCTATGAATTTGTGCCCAACAAAAGCCTTGATTATTTCTTATTTGGTATGGATTGATAAAAACCTTGACTAATATATTCTCACAAGCATTTAAATTCCTTAATACTAAAGTCTTGACAATTATTTGATAAGCTTATCTAAATATTTTCTCTTGATCATTTGAATTCCATCCCTTAGTTTTAATTGATATATTTTGATGTTAATATATACACAGATCCTGAAAAGGAAGGACTATTGGATTGGTCTAAAAGGTACAAGATAATTGAAGGAATTGTTCGAGGAATCCATTATCTTCATGAAGATTCTCGATTAAAAATTATTCATCGTGATCTCAAAGCTAGCAATATTTTGTTAGATGAGAATATGAATCCCAAAATCTCTGATTTTGGCATGGCAAGGATATTTGGAGTTGATCAAATTCAAGAAAATACACGTAGAATAGTGGGAACGTAGTAAGTTTTGATCTCTATTATTCGTTTTGAATGGTATGGATTTGTTAAAAATATTTTTGCATCATTGCTATTGAATCATTGGTAGTAAAAGAAAAGAAAAATAAATGTCATTGTCATGATTTTCAAATTTTGCTTATTAACTGCATCGTGCCTCGAAGCTTTTTTCACCTATGCATGCATCAACTTTTGTAATAGTGAATGCTGTCTATGCTTCCATCATGTGAACTAGTTAGTGTGGGCTACAATTAATCATGAGAATTATTCATTAATTAGATGAATTATAATTTTTTTTATTTTTTATTTTTCTTTAGTGGATACATGGCTCCGGAATATGCTATGCATGGACAATTTTCTATGAAATCTGACGTATTCAGCTTTGGTGTTCTCGTTTTGGAGATTATAACTGGCAAAAAAAGTAACAGTTTCTTTCAAACGGCAGGTGTTGGGAACCTCTTGAACTTTGTAAGTTAGAATAACATATTACGTTGTTTCCAGTTTGTTGGAGGTAGTATCATCACATCCAAATAAACTGTGAGGAGCAAGAAATGATTTAGAGTCGAAACTTTTTAATCATAATTATGTGAATTATTGCAGGCTTGGAAACACTGGAGAGATGGAACACCTTTGCAGTTGTTGGATCCAACTTTGACAAATTCTTACTCAAGAAATGAAGTCATTAGATGCATCCACTTGGGTTTACTATGCGTTGAGGAAGATCCATCTAGAAGACCCACAATGGCAACCGTAGATGTAATGTTAAATAGTTACTCTGTTACCCTTCCATTACCTAGACAACCTGCATTTTTCCTTGGTAGTAAAACAGGGCTGAACATGCAAAGTACAAGTAATTCCATGCCATCGTCTGTTGACGATGCTTCAATCACTGGAGTGTACCCTCGCTAGACTGTAATGAATGTTCGTCAAGTATCTGTTAGTAAATAATAGAACGTGAATACTGGGTTGTCCAGATTGTGATCTGGAACTTTTGTCTGAGTTGTTGTTAGAAGTCTTATATCCGTGCTTTGTTTGAAAGAAAATGATTTGATTTGAAAAAGTACAACTTTGGCTTCTGTATAATCCAGAATCTTCACTACCAGACTTCTTGATATCAATAAGATCACACTGTATTTCACTAATTAATCAATGAGGCTTGATAATATATAGACACACACACTTGGGGAGAGGGGAGTCAAACCTAGCACCTCTGCTTGAAAGATGTGATTAATAATGTGATTATGGTTGTGATCATATGTTTAATACGTTTAATGAATAATATTTTATATATTAAAATAAAAAAGTTTGATCTAATTATGCATCTTTATGAACAAATTTGTAAATTTGACCACTACGAAGCTCATCTTTTTTAATCAGTGTTGACGTCCGGAAACGGTCAACTAGAGATTCTGGGGCCCAGACGGCGGACTTGGTAATTAATGGATGATTGTACTGATTGAAGGGTAGGAAATGGTCAATTAATGAAGTTCTGGGTTGGTGGTGATTAATTCGGATGAAGGAATGTCGGACTTGGTGGTTGGTCGGATTTAATGAGACAATCAGCAAGTAATTAAAGAGAAAGAGAGGGAGAGAAAGAGAGAAAACATAAGGGTTTTTACGTGGTTCGGTGACTGCACCTACGTCCACGACCACTCTGGAGTAATTCCGGCAGAGTGACAGTTCTCTAGTATGTTAAGCTTGTCTGTACAGTAAAAATGTCTCCCATCTTTATAGAGGAGGGGAGCTCACAATAAAAAATACAAAAGAAAGTTATACAAGTTATTGGCAACGGCTAGTTTCAGCTAATCCTGACATTGCCATGCTGCATTAATTGTAAAGGTAATGATGATTTCCTCCTGCACAAGTCTGCATTAATTATACCTGAAGAGGACTTTACTTCATTAAATGCTTCTGGGTAATTGTGTAGGCAGTTTCCGGCGAGAAATCATGAGAGTTGGTGAATTCTGACAACTTGCTGCACACGACATCTCCTGAGGAAGCCTTCAGGTCAGCCAGGTGATGCACTCTGGAGGAGAGCTGACGTGGCCAAGAGGAGAGGTGAGGCGATCTGGGGGTCCAGGCGAGCTCGCGACCTCGCGAGCTCCTCGAGCTGAAGGCACGAGCAGGGAGCATATTGGGGACTGCTGCAGGCTTGTGACCTGGACGGCCTCACGAGCTGGGCTTGCAGCTGCTGGTTCCGTCTTGGGCCTCCTGGGCCCTTGCTTCTGTTCACATTAAATAGGCATGTATTGACCATCTGGGCCGAACCAGAAAATGGGTATAACAATCAGCAATTAATCACTTGAGTTATTTTAAGGGCAAAAACTAAAAACCCTGGAAGTATAAATTAAAGTTAAGTTAGTCTATCTTTTTAGAAATAATAAAAATCCACTTTACATGTATATAATATACAAACGAAACCCACCACTGTAGTTTATAATTAACAATGTTAATATATTTGTTGAGGTGGTAAATCATAACTAGTAAATATTTATTTTATTTTTGATTAACTGCTTTTCACAAATTGTTTTGGATAAATATTTAAATTAAAAAAGAGTTATTATCACTTTATTCTTGAAATTAAAAATAATATCACATTATCTCTAATATTAAAAATAATAGTTAAAACGATCTAACCAATAAATGATACGATGATTCCGTTAATGCATTAACAGATAAGTCAATTTGGAGGATAAAATAGTCATTAAGTGTCGAAGAATACAGAACGTAATTTGTTAATTAAAAAAAAAAGGGATAATCATAATTTTCCTCCTGTAGTTTGAATAAATACTCAAAATCATTCTTCATAGTTAAGTAATTTCTCAAAATTAGGGGAGATTTTAACTATTTATTTAAACTACAAGAAAAAATTGGGATTATTTCAAAAAAAAAAAAAGAAGAAAAGTTGAAGAGCACTCAGAATGTGCCACGTGTGACGAACCGACACCCACTCACTCTCTTTCTCTCTCTGTCTCGCACCATCTCTCTTTCACCGAGCCTCACAAAATGGATTCCAGATGGACGAATGACGGCGACGCACTAACGACGGACAAACGGCGAGTCACTCTCCAACCAACAGTGTACCCGAATCGGACTCACTCTCCATTCTCCTCGACGATCTCCACTCAAGCGATCTTTGATGATGACGGCACAGCAAGCACGATGAACGATGAGCGACATCAACCAACTGTGATATACCAACGGTGGACAAACGACAACTCACTCTCCAACCAACATGTACCGGAACCCACGACCTGCGACGACGACTCACTCTCACTCCCCTTTTCATCTTACCACCGTCGGCGATGACAAAAGAGGACCGGCTGACGACCGAAACTAGTTGGGGATGATGACGACGAACAAGCGATCATAAAAGTGAGAGACCCGCGACCCACGATCTATTCATACCCAACTTCAAACCCACGACCCATTCGACCCATTTCCACTCACCATTCGACCCATTCACACCCTCCACTATAATTAAGGGGCATAGCTTGCAATTATTTATTGAGAGATCATCTGCTTTCTTGGTAAAGAACGAGAGATTGTCTGCTACTGCTCTCGGTGTTCTCGATGGCGGTGGAGATGTTCTGCTGGTGCTCTCAATGGCGTCGGTGCCAATGTTCATCTTCTTTTCTATGCGATTCTGGTTCATGCTTTCTTATTGATTTTTTTTTTTCGGCCTTTGGATTAGTTGTTTTTCTTTTTATTGTATTTGAATTCATGTAGATTTTTTTGAGAATGAATTCATGTAGATTATTTTGAGATTAATTTGGGTAACATGATGAAGATGAAGATGATGAGTTTTACTTAGTGAGTTCAGGCAGATTAATTTTTAATTTATTATTTTTATTTTTATGGTTTTTTAATAATATTTATTTTATTTATTTATTTAAAATTATTATATATTTAATTCTTTTTTATACAAATTTACTTGTCCTTTCACATCATTTAACCAAATGATTATTTTGATCTTTTAGTGTTTTTATCACGAAATCACTCAAAATATGGATGGAAATCATTCTACCTATGGTAAGGGTTTTGACTAATAGTTTAAAATGTTGGTATAAATTGAGTTAGTTACTATTTTAGGGAGTTTTTAGATTTTTTTTTTGAAAATTATGAAAAAAATTAATTATAGAACATAATTTTTTTTTTTTAATGATTACACGATCTTCAAAGATTTTTTTTTTTAATAAAATCGTTTCAATTATATATATAATAAAATTTCTTTATTATATTGATGAAAATAATTTTATTATTATTATTATTATTTTGTAATTGTTATAAGTCTTAGTGGTAAAAAATGCTTTCTAGAGCAAAATTTTTTATGAAAATAAAATCTTTAAAGAATTTTGTAGGAAAAAATGATGTGAATTATAACTTAATAAAATTTTATTTTGTATAGGTTAAGATTATGATTGTTAATGTACCCAAATTACTTACTTTTTTTTTTTTTTTTTAATTTTGTTTTAATATTGTTATAAGCTTTAATGAACTTTATGGTTTCTTGATCTTATTTTATTTTGTTAAACTGAACATTTCATGGAAATAAATACTACATACTCTATTTCCTTATAATTTTCATTTTTCTATTCAACACCTTTTTCCCCTTACACATCTACATCTTTTTCCTCTCTTCAATAAATTTCCACATTTCAACCAAATCTCAAATATCAACGAATATATTAAAAGTAGACAAAAATTGACAAGACATATCGCACATTTGATGCGAGATTTAACTAGTTTGATGTTTTTGTACAAATGTAGGTTATAGGAGTCCATCATCGTTTATATTAGGGGTGGACAACACCATGTTCGGATCGCTTCCGACCGGATCCGATCCGAATATGGTAACTTCGCAGATCGTCATTTTTGGATCCGAACATGATCCATCAAGGAGAAGGAACCGATCTGATCAGAACACCTAGTTTGCGGATCGGATTGGATCGGACCGGATCAAAACACCTATTTTCAATTTCAACTTATGATAAGAAGATAAATAGAGATATCTTGTTAGTATAGCTTCGTGAATTATAATACATATTTCCCAAAGTTTGTAAACATTCATACAAATTACTCAACATCAAACACGTGCAACATTTCCTTTGCCGGCTACCAACATCAAACACCACCGACAACTACCTACCCAGAATAATAATAAAAATAAATAGGAGAATTGGGCACTCAGTTTTCAAGGTCATTTTCAACAACAAGTCTTCTGAATTTCAATACTCTCATCTTTATATTAATGGAAATCATAATTTAAATCCCACCAACACCACTCTTTATACTTTTCCCCATATATTCACAGCAACAATAACATATATATATATATATAATCAGCAAATGAAATATGTAACTCAATAACAGAACACAACAAACAAGCATAGAAATCACTAAAACACTAACATCCAATCATATAAATATCAAGTTAAAACTGCAAATAGACTCACCAAACTGCTAAGATGAGAGTGAAAGGAAGTGAGAGATGGATGTTAAGGTTAATTTAAGTGGACTTTATATAGAGGCATATAAAATTACGTATGTATTATTGTTCACGGGTTTACGGATCGGATCGGTTTTGGAAACCCCGATTCGATCCGATCTGTGAAACATGGTGTTTTCATAAGTGAAGATCCGAACACCTTACTTTGAACATGTGATCCGATCCGAACACTCACGGATCGGACCGGATCAGGGTGTTCGGATCGATTCCATGTTTTTGTACCCACCCCTAGTTTATATTAAGTTCATCAGATTCTTGATACTATGTCAAATTACGGATATATACATCAAATTTTTTAACAGTGATAAATTTTTGTGTTAAATGACAAGATTGTAACCACATCAAATTATCATATGCCAAATTTTATAAACAAATATAGTTATTATATTCAATTACAAGCCGTGTGATATCAAACTACGTAAATATTTTTTTAAACAAACACCAAATTATGTCTAATAGTTATCCACTTGTAGGTGTTGAATCACATTTCTGCGGCCCAAAAAATAATTTTATTTTGCAAAGATGCCCCTTATCACAAGCTGATAAGACACAAAGAAATTGACACATACCATCACTCTTCCACTTATGAATTTGTGGTAAACCCACACACTACGTATTGAATTTGTGAGTTCAAATCATTTCACATCCCCTAAATTCCAAATTATACAAAATGTTATTGAGGGTTTATATTGATAGTTTAAGCCTCACTCACTAATAATTGGACAAACCAGTAATTTAAACCTTGTTCATAGATAAGTCCTGCTAGAATGGGACAACTACAGTAGTATTCTGATATGGTCAAAAGAGTTACACTACCACTTCAGAGCAGAACGTGATTATTAGTGCTACTCTCTGTGCCTAGATCTCCAAACCAATAAGTTTGACTAGATCAAGAAATTGACAGAAGCCAATAGAATTTAAATAGATTACATAACACCTATTAAGAGCAAGTTTTAAAGAAACGCTAGCAGAAAGTAGGTCGAATTTTCTTTATTGACCATTTAAACCAGTCTACAACGCCAACTCTCAGGTATTTACATCATCACCACTTGTGTCCACATCAAAAACAGAGGACTCACCATTTAATCATATAATTAAAATTTCAAAACACAAATTTTTCTATGATGAAATCCAAATTCTTCAATTGCTAATATGCAACAAAAGCTGATAATTAAAATGTTTTCTTTGGAGCTCTTCACGATCCGTGTGTTTTTGCTTTCTCTTTCTAGCTACCTTTTCACTTTCACTAGTGAAGCTAACCCCACATATTTTGCATGGTTGCTCCGATCAAACTTCACCAGAAACAGCATTTACCAATCCAACATTGATAGTCTTCTTTTTTCTCTCATCCCCAACGCCATCCACAGCAGTGACAAGACCCCAATGTGGTCCATGGCCTTCTTGGCTCTTTCAGTGCCGTGGTGATGTCACCATCACCGCCCCACGAAGAAATTGACAGATACCGTCACTCTTCCACTAATGTCCCCTTCAAAGTAGTTTTCCTGTCAATTTCCTCATGGAAACACAACTGGGATAATTAATCTTTATATCTAAGACAGAAAAATCATAGTCTTTTTTAAATTAATAGGACATAAAAGTCAATTCTCCTCGGGCCACGATGTTTATTTGGTAGTACACTTACAAACAATCATTTTAATAAAGAAGTGGAAGTAAACCGTGTTTAAGGTGGAACCAAAAGTCTCTTCTGGTGTTCCTAAATTCCTATCCAATTGTTGACTTTTCAACTGTCACTGTACTCCTTTTTTTTTTTTTTTAAATTGTCACGATAGATATATATTTTTTTATTTATGATGAGGGAGGGATTAAATTAAAAAAAAAAAAAAAAATTACCTATGTCTTGTATAGGATAAAAATGTAACTCGAACCCTTAAAATTATCGATATATATGTTTGAAATGACATTTGTAGTACTACTGCAAGATAAGGACAAAGCAAGAAAACTCCAGGTTTGGCTTCCATTAATGCCGGTAGACTACTACTGTGCTAAATCTTAACATTCATTTCAGTCATCAATGATCAGGAAAACAAATGCTCCAAATAACAAAAATGTAACTTGATGACTATAAATTTTGATAAAAACAAGTAAAAAATTTACTTTGGAGAAGTGGTTTATATATTAATAAATAATTTTACAATAAACTCGGAGGGAAGGCTTGTTGGGGACATGAGAATTGATAAATTACAGATCCAAAACAGAGGAGAGACCAAATAATCAAATAATCAAAAAAATGAACTCCAAATTCTTCAAGCTAGTGTGATACAATACCTGTCAACCAAAATGCGTCCCTTGAAGTGCTCCGTTATCTTTGTGTTTCTCCTCTCTCTTTCAAGCTCTTTGTTCACTTTTATCAGCGTAGCTGACCCGAAATTCCTTGATAATAGTTGCTCAGAAAATCACTTTACTAGAAACAGCACCTACCAATCCAACATCAATCTTCTCCTCTCTTCTCTTCCATCCGACGCTAACAGTAGCCATAAATTCTCCAACGCCACTGCAGGACAAGACCCCGACAGGGTCTACGGCCTCTTTCAATGCCGTGGTGACGTCACCACCACCACCTGCCAAGACTGCGTAGCTTTAGCTTCCACAAGAGCAACTCGGCTTTGTCCTGATCAAAAAGGAGCTATAATATGGTACGACGAGTGCCTCTTTCGTTACTCGGATTCTTATATCTTCTCTACAGCAGCCCATAGTCCGGGTATCGTTCCCAGTAATGATACTAGCGTCAAAAGAGAACAAAGGCAGTTTGTCGAGTTCGTGTTGCGTCTAATAAATGAAGCAGCGATTGAGGCCGCCAATGATCCCGAAAAGTTCGCGACCAGAAAGGGAAATTCCACAGCCTCTCAACCGGTGTACGTTCTTGTACAGTGCACGCAGGACCTTTCGAATACTGATTGTTCAGGATGTCTTCGAGAATCTATTGCAGTTTTGCAGTCCGGAAGATTAGGAGCAAGTTCATTTAAACCAAGTTGTAATAGCCGATATGAATCCTACCTCTTCTACAATGAAAACTTGACAACCTTGCTGCCGCCACAAGGTAATATCTAAAAGCACTATATTAGCTGGATCACAAAACAAGGTTACAGTAACTTCAGGTGGCCATTTGAAAGCCAAATTTATCTTTATAATTGAGAAATCATGAATATTTAGTATGCCAGATGAAACATGCTATTGATCAAAATTGCAGGGAAGAACCAAATTTCTTCATCTCTAATTAAAGCCATTGTTGCTCCGATTACTGTCTTTGCGGCGCTTCTTTTCGTTGGCTACTGCTTCCTAACTAGGAGAGCAAGAAGAAAGAAGTACAATACTTTACCGGATGAAATGGGTAAATTTGAAAGCTAATTTGTTATAAGTTTGGACAGTCTTTTTATGTCTTAATATCCTTACCCTTGAACCTCTGATACGGATATGGATGGTTTCATAAATCATTAAAAACCTCTTATATTTGAATACATTATAAAAGGGAGGTCAACACTGATGAAAAGATAATTTATGGTTATGCTGTTGTTACCATGTTTTTTTTCAAGACAGTAATTCACGGTTTTGTCATGTAGCTGGAAACGACATTCCATCTGTACAGACATTGCAATTTGATTTTGGGACAATCGAAGCAGCGACAAACAGATTCTCCATGGATAACAAGTTGGGTGAAGGTGGATTTGGAGAGGTTTACAAGGTATAAGTTTAACTAACATTGTCATCTATAACAACTCGAAAAAGTTATTGTTGCAAGAATACAAAAAGTTATTGATATTTTTAGGGTGTACTTCCTGATGGACAAGAAATAGCCATTAAGAGGTTATCTAAAAATTCTGGGCAAGGTGAAGAAGAATTTAAGAGTGAGGTTGTATTGGTTGCCAAGCTTCATCACAAAAATCTGGTTAGGCTAATGGGATTTTGCTTGGAGGATAAAGAAAAGATACTTGTCTATGAATTTGTGCCTAATAGAAGCCTTGACTATTTCTTATTTGGTATGAATCGGTAAAAACCAGGACTAATATATTCTCAAGAATATTTAAATTTCATTCTTTATTTCAATTATAATTTTGATTCAACTGTGTGCATAGACCCTGAAAAGCAAAGGCAATTGGATTGGTCTCGAAGATATAAGATAATTGACGGAATTATTCGAGGAATTCTTTATCTTCATGAGGATTCTCGACTCAGAATAATTCATCGTGATCTTAAAGCTAGCAATATTTTGTTAGATGGGGATATGAACCCGAAAATTTCAGATTTTGGCATAGCAAAAATTTGTGGAGTTGATCAAACTCAAGGAAATACAAGAAGAATAAAAGGGACATAGTAAGCATTGATCACTATTATTCGTTTTGCATAATCTGAAATTGATGAATTCATTTCCATATCCTAGCTGTTGAATTATAGTAAATATGACTACTAAATTTTTGCTTATTATCAAACAACACAAATAATTTTGCTTTGTGTCAATAAGCTTTCTTATCTGATGTATCCTTGAACTTGTGTACTCAAGTGATTATCCTCTACGCTTTCATCATCCTAACTAGATAGCCTGGGCTACGATTTATCCCAATCAACTTGGTAGATTTATTTAATTTTTTTCTTTTATTGTTTTTCAGTGGATATATGTCTCCTGAATATGCTATGCGTGGACAATTCTCCATTAAATCAGATGTTTACAGTTTTGGTGTCTTAGTTTTTGAGATTATAACTGGCAAAAAGAATAATAATTTTTATCAAACGAATGGTGTTGGGAACCTCCTGAGTTTCGTAAGTTAGTATATCATACTGTTTTTTCTTTTCATACTTTGTTAGAATTGCAACTTTTACAATATAATTTGATGAATTATTGCAGGTTTGGAAACATTGGAGAGAAGAGACACCCTTGCTATTGTTGGATCCAACTTTGACAGATTCTTACTCAAGAAATGAAGTCATGAGATGCATCCATATAGGGTTACTATGCGTCCAGGAAAATCCAACTGCCAGACCAACAATGGCAACTGTAGTTCTCATGCTTAATAGTTACTCTATTACTCTTCCATTACCTAAACAACCTGCATTTTTACTTGGTAAAGAAACAGAGCTGAACATGCAAATTACTAGCACCTCCATGCCATGGTCTGTTGACGATGCATCAATCACTGAAGTATACCCTCGCTAAAAAGTAATGAAGTGGTTACCAACATAAAGTTGTCCAGATTATTAGCTTAAACTTTTTCTTGAGTTGTCATATCAACTCTCAATTTCATGCTCGATTTAGTACATAGTGTCTCCTAGTAAAAGTACAAGTTTAGCAACTTCCTCATTTAAAATAATTAAAATTAGACTTCTTTGTTCATTAGTTCAGTCAATGGAGCGAGGTAATAATGTCTAATATGGGTAGAAACTGGCTTTTTACAAAATTACCTAGTGTGACATTTGTTTAATCATAAATAATATTTTATAATAGCCATATGAATCCAACAATTCAACCGCTAGGATGCAAAAATGAAGTTGTTCACTGCTACTGGTTTTGCATAATCTGGAATTTCTTTTTCCCTTTGAAAGAGGCGTAATCTGGATTTTATAATTTCAGTTTTGCATCCTAGCGGTTGAATTGCGGTAAGAGAGAGTAAATTCGTTTTGCATCCTTGTTCCATTGTGTCTCTGAGCTTGCTTTCTTCACCAATGCATTCTTCAACTTATGCAATATAGAATAACCTATTCTTTCATCAGCTAACCATTTGGCCTGGACTACAAGTTGCCCTGTTAAACTTATTAGTTTAATTTCAGCAATTCCTAATTATTTCTGTGCCAAGATAGAATTTGGTTCCATGTTCATTCAAAATTATATATGTTTCTTAATGGATACATATTTCCAGAATATGCTATACAAGGAAAATTCTCTATAGTAACTAATGTGTATAGTTTAGGTGTCCTAATTCTTGAGATTACAACTGGCAAAAAGAATAACAATTTCTATCAAATGGATGATGTTGGAGATCTCTTGAGCTATATATGTGAATAACATACTGTACATGCTTTTCCTACTTTGTTATTATCACAAGCAAATAACTTATGAATTATTGCAGCTTTGGAACCATTGGAGAGAAGAGACACCTTTGGAATTGTTGGATTCAACTTTGACAGATTCTTATTGGAAAAAGGAAGCCAGTGGATGCATCCATTTGGCTTTTACTATTCATCCAGGAAGATCCAAATGTAAGACCAACAATGGCAAATGTAGTCTTGATGCTTAATAGTTACTCTATTACTCTTTAATCACCACAACAACCTGCATTTTATCTTGGTACCGGTACAGATTTCGGCATGTAAATTGCCAAAGAATTAGACTCTGATCAGTCTAAAAGCTAGTTTGTGCCATGATCTGTTGATGATGCTTCAATCACTGAAGCATATCCTCACTAAAAGTTATGAAGGTATTCTTCAAGTATTTCTTCATAAATTATAGAACTTACATCCAAGGTTACCGTGATTTTTATCTCAAGATGTTGCTTGAATTATAGTTGTAAGGCTTAATTTCAGAAATGTTTTTAGGAAATGTACTACCAAGTTAGTGATTGCTTAACTGGATTTTAGTAAAACTACTGTCAACATTATTTTTCAGTTAGTTCCACATTTGAAACTCTTGATGAAATGCATATTTCTACTACCGCAGGTACAAAAAGACAAAATTAAAGTAATGAACAAGGCTTAATGATAAATTTTAATGTAGGTAAAAAATTATAATCTAGGAAAGGCATTAGCGTGACACCAGATTGGTTTCCAAATTGTATTTTGATACATCATGAATATCATTTCTTGGACTCAAGACTAAATTTAATCTAATACGGGGATAAATTATTGTTTTACACTTTGTTTAAATAAATGGATGCACAAATGGCATCATATTCCAATTTCGTCTCCATCAAAGTTTTTTATCATTAATTTACTTCATTCAACACATTTGGGATATTTGACACCCTTCAATTAGATATAACACCATTCATTTTTTCCCTTGATTTGTCTAAACCAAAGAAGAAAAATCAAAGTTGTTTTGATTTAATATGATAAAGCATCCTTGCACAACCTGATATGACATAAGAAATTCACAAATTGCATCACTCTTCCACTTCTATCTCCATCAAAGTAATTACCTACACGGCATACAACTAAGCTACAAGACAGAGAAGTGACAGTCTGTTTTAAATTAATAAGACAGAGAAGTGACAGTCTGTTTTAAATTAATAAGTCAAGTCTCCTGGGGATAATGACAAATGTTTATTTAGTAGAGCAATTGACAACTAGGTGCTCGAGGCTGACCCGAAAAGCTCCTCTGGTATTTCCAACTTTCCTAGGCGGGTTGTTGAACTTTCAATTGTCACTGTAGATTTTTGTAATGGAATCTCTAGTATTGCAGGGTTTGGGAAAGACAATCCCAAATATAGCCTTAGTTGGGGATACATTTCCCAACTAACCATACAGTCAGATCCCAGGACAACTCCCTGTTGTTTCTCATGGGAACAGTTTTGATAATCAAAAACTATTGACGAAGATAACTACCACAATCAATTTGGGATAAATCTTGGGTACACTGCATATGTGCATATATCTTTTCAAAATGTGTTAAATTTACTTCAGCAATTGCAAATCTAAATGCGGAGTAGCCCCTAGAGGCATCATTGATCAAGCTGTTAATCAAATCATTCCAAATCTGATCAAAATGTTGGGAATACTTGTAATTACATGATCTTGAAAGAATTTTTTATAATAAAATTGTTTGAATTATATCTATAATAAAAATTTTATTACATTGGTTAAAGTAATTTTTTTTAATTGTTATAAGCCTTAATGGTAAAAAATGCTTTATAAAGCAAATTATTTTATGAAAATAAAATCTTTAAAGAACCTGTTGTATGAAAAAATTATGTACATTATATCTTAATAAAATTTTATTTTATGTAGGGTAAGATTATAAATGCATTAGTGTACCTAAATTACTCTTTTTTTTTTTTAAACATTGTTATAAGCTTTAATGATTAAGTTCTTTCAAAAAATTGTAAAAGTAGTTAAAAGTTTATTTTTCATCAATACTTCAAATTAAAGGTAAAATAAATATTTCCTAGTCTATGATTTGCTACCTTAATAAATATACTAATGTTGTTAATGAAAAATAAATGACATCGGGATTTTTGTACATCGTTATGAATGCTAGGAGAGTTGTGTGTTTTTCTAAAAAGGTGGGGAGGATTTTGGTTTTCTGATCCTATTTTATTAAACTTAAACTTTTCATGGAAATAAATACTACATACTCTCTTTCTCTTATAGTTTTCTTTTTTATATTCAACACCTTTCTCCCCTCACACACGTCCACATCTCTTCTCTCTCTTCAATAATTTTTCACTTGTCAACGAAATATCAGATATCAATGAATCTATTGAAAGTAGATAAAAATTGACAAGCAATATTCAACTTTTTGTATACCTAACTTTTTTTTTTATTGGTTATTTTAATGATAGAGCACCCAGCCAAGCTTTGACAACTTGAAATGTTAGAATATTTCAAGATCTGTCAAACTTAAAATTATCTATTCACGTCAAAATAGCAATAAGTTATTGCACATCTGACGCAAGATTTAACTAATTTGACGTTTTTGTACAACTGTAGGCTATAGGAATCCGAATCATCATTTATACTAAGTTTGTCAAATTTTTGATACTATGTGGAATTATGAATTTATATGCCAAATATTTTAACAGTAATAAATCTTGGTGTTAAATGACATGACTGTAACCACATCAAAATATCATATGCCAAATTTTATAAATATTTATAATTATCATATCAAATTACAAGCCTTATGATATCAAACCATAGAAAGGAACATCAAACTATGTCTAATACTTACCTATTTGCAGGTGTTGAATAACATTTCTGCGGCCCAAAAAAGAATTATATTTTCCGAAGATGCACCTTATCTCAAGTTGATAAGACACAAAGAAATGGACACATACCATCACTCTTCCACTTATGAATTTGTGGTAAACCCTCACACTATGTATTGAATTTGTGGGTCCAAATCATTTGACCATCCCCTAAATTCCAAATTATACAAAATGTTATTGAGGGTTTATATTGATAGTCTAAGCCTCACTCATTAATAATTGGACAAACCAGTAATTTAAACCTTGTTCATAGATAAGTCCTACTAGAATGGGACAACTACAATGGCATTCTGATATGGTCAAAAGAGTTACACTACCACTTCAGAGCAGAACGTGATTATTAATGCTACTCTCTGCTTAGATTTCCAAATCAATAAGTTTGACTAGATCAACAAATCGACAGAAGCCAATAGAATTTAAATAGATTACATAACACCTATCAAGAGCAAGTTATAAAGAAAAGCTGGCAGAAAGTAGGTCGAATTTTCTTTGTTGACCATGTAAACCAGTCTACAACGGCAACTCTCAGGTAACCACATCATCACCAGTTCACCACTCTTGTCCTCATCAAAAACAGAGGACCGTCCATTTAATCACCACTCATATCCACATCAAAAACAGATGACTGACCATTTAATCATATAATAAAAACTTGGAAAAACAAGTTTTTCTAGGATGAACTCCAAATTCTTCAATTGCTAGTATGCAACAAAAGCTGATACTCAAAATGTTTTCTTTGAGCCTCTTCATGATCTGTGTGTTTTTGCTCTTTCTTTCTAGCTACCTTTTTCACTTTCACAAGTGCAGCTGACCCCACATACATTTTCCATAGTTGCTCGGATCTAAACTTCACCAGAAACAGCACTTACGTACCAATCCAACATTGATAGTCTTCCCTCTTCTCTTACCCCCAACACCAACAACGGCGGTGACAATAGCGTGGTCCACGGCCTCTTTGCTCACCGTCACCACCCCACAAAGAAATTGACAGATATCATCGCTCTTCCACTTATATGTCTCCATCAAAGTAGTTTTCCTGTCAATTTCCTCATGGAAGCACAACTGGGATAATTGATCTTTGAATAAAAGACAGAAAAATCATAGTCTGTTTTAATTTAGTAGGACATAAAAGTCAATTCTCCCGGGGCCACAATGTTTATTTGGTAGTATTCTTACAAACAAATCATTTTAATTAAGCAGTCGAAGTGAACGGTGTTTAAGGTGGAACCAAAAGTCTCTACTGGTGTTCCTAAATTCCTATTCAATTGTTGATTTTTCAATTGCTACCGTACTCTTTTTTTTTTCTTTTTTGTAGTCGTCACTATACATGTTTTGAAATGAAATTTGTAGTATTACAAGATAAGGACAAGGGAAGAAAACTCCAGGTTTGGCTTCCATTCAATGCCGGTAGAATACTACTGTGCTAAATCTTAACATTCATTTCAGTCATCCATGGTCAGGAAAACAAGTTTCCAAACAACAAAAATGAAACTTGATGACCATAATTTTGATAAAAGCAAGTAAAAATTTATTTTGGAGAAGTGGCTTATATATTAATCATCAATTTTACTATAATCTCGAAGGGAAGGGTTACTATAATAATTTTACTATAAACTCCAAATTCTTCAACCTAGTGTGAAACAAAACCTGTCAACAAAAATGCCTTCTTTGAATTGCTCCATTATCTTTGTGTTTCTCCTCTCTCTTTCAAGCTCTTTGTTCACTTTGACCAGCGCTGCTAACCCAAAATTCCTTGATTATAGTTGCTCACAAAAAAACTTCACTAGAAACAGCACCTACCAATCCAACATCAATCTTCTCCTCTCTTCTCTTCCATCCGACGCCAACAGTAGCCATAAATTCTCTAACGCCACTGCAGGTCAAAACCCTGACAGGGTCTACGGCCTCTTTCAATGCCGTGGTGACGTCACCACCACCACCTGCCAAGACTGCGTAGCTTTAGCTTCCACAAGAGCAACTCAACTTTGTCCTGATCAAAAAGGAGCTATAATATGGTACGATGAGTGCCTCTTTCGTTACTCGGATTCTGATATCTTCTCTACAGCAGCCCATAATCCGGGTATCGTTCAGACGAATGATACTAATGTCCAAAGAGATCAAAGGCAGTTTTTCGAGCTCGTGTTGCGTCTAATGAATGAAGCAGCGACTGAGGCCGCCGATGATCCCAAAAAGTTCGCGACCAGAAAGGGAAATTCCACAGCCTCTCAACCAGTGTATGTTCTTGTACAGTGCACGCAGGACCTCTCGATTACTGATTGTTCAGGATGTCTTCGAGAATCTATTGCAAATTTGCAGTCCGGAAGGTTAGGAGCAAGTGCATTTCTTCCAAGTTGTAATAGCCGATATGAATCCTACCTCTTCTACAATGAAAACTTGACGACCTTGCTGCCACCACAGGGTAACATCTATAGCACTAAATTAGCCAGATCACAAAACAAGGTCACAGTAACTTCAGATGGCCATTTGAAAGCCAAATTTATCTTTATAATTGAGAAATCATGAATATTTAGTATGCCAAATGAAACATGCTATTGATTATAATTGCAGGGAAGAGCCAAATTTCTTCATCTATAATTAAAGCCATTGTTGCTCCAATTACTGTCTTTGCGGCGCTTTTTGTCGTTGGCTACTGCTTCCTGACTAGGAGAGCAAGAAGAAAGAAGTACAATACTTTACCGGATGAAATGGGTAAATTTGAAAGCTAATTTGTTATAAGTTTGAATAGTCTTTTATGTCTTGATATCTTTACAGTTGAACCTCTGATATGGATATCAATGGTTTCATAAATCATTAAAAACCTCTCATATTTGAATACCTTATAAAAGGGAGGTCAATGTTGAAAAAGATAATTTATGGTTATGCTGTTGTTGGTTGTGTAGCTGGAAATGACATTACATCTATAGAGACATTGCAATTTGATTTCGGGACAATCGAAGCAGCAACAAACAGATTCTCTACGGATAACAAGTTGGGTGAAGGTGGATTTGGAGAGGTTTACAAGGTACAAGTTTAATTACCATAGTCTTCTATAACAACTCCAAAAAAGTTATTGATGCATGAATAGTTGAATACTGAAAGTTCTTGAAAACAAATGTTTTTGACAATTTGTTCATATATATTTTCAGGGTGTACTTCCTAATGGACAAGTAGTAGCTATTAAGAGACTATCTAAAAGTTCTGGGCAAGGTGAAGAAGAATTTAAGAGTGAGGTTGTATTGGTTGCCAAGCTTCATCATAAAAATCTGGTTAGACTAATGGGATTTTGCTTGGAGAAAAGAGAAAAGATACTTGTCTATGAATTTGTGTCTAACAAAAGTCTTGACCACTTCTTATTTGGTATGAATTGGCAAAAACCTGGACTAATATATTCTCATGAACATTTGAATTTGAATTTGAATTTTAATTATTATTTTGATCATGCAAGTATGTGCACAGACCCTGAAAAGCGAGGGCAATTGGACTGGTCTCGAAGATATAAGATAATTGGAGGAATTGCTCGGGGAATTCTTTATCTTCATGAGGATTCTCGACTTAGAATAATTCATCGTGATCTCAAAGCTAGCAACATTTTGTTAGATGGGGATATGAACCCAAAAATTTCAGATTTTGGCATGGCAAAAATATGTGGAGTTGATCAAACTCAAGGAAATACAAGAAGAATAAAAGGGACATAGTAAGTATTGATCACTATAATTGGTTTTGCATAATCTGAAATTGGTGAATTCGTTTCCCTATCCTAGCTGTTTGAATTATAGTACTCATGACTCTTTCTAAATTTTGCTTATTATATATAAGATAACAAAATAATTTTGCTTTGTGTCAACAAGCTTTCTTATCTGATGTATCCTTGAACTTGTGTAATCATGTGATTACCCTCTATGCTTTCGTTATCCTGCCCAGATAGCCTGGGCTACAATTTATCCCAGTAAAATTTGCAGATTTATTTACAATATTTTTTTTAGTGGATACATGTCTCCAGAATATGCTATGCGTGGACAATTCTCTGTTAAATCAGATGTATACAGCTTTGGTGTCTTGATTCTTGAGATTATAACTGGTAAGAAGAATAGTAATTTCTATCAAACGAATGGTGTTGGGGACCTCCTAAGCTTGGTAAGTATAACATACTGTATTTTCTTTTCATACTTTGTTAGAATTGCAACTTTTATAATATAATTTGATGAATTATTGCAGGTTTGGAAACATTGGAGAGAAGAGACACCTATGCTATTGTTGGATCCAATTTTGACAGATTCTTACTCAAGAAATGAAGTCATGAGATGCATCCATATGGGGTTACTATGCGTCCAGGAAGATCCAGCTGCAAGACCAACAATGGCAACTATAGATCTCGTGCTTAATAGTCACTCTGTTACTCTTCCAGTACCTAAACAACCTGCATTTTTACTTGGTAAAGAAACAGAGCTGAACATGCAAATTACTAGCACCTCCATGCCATGGTCTGTTGACGAGGCATCAATCACTGAAGTATACCCTCGCTAAAAGTAATGAAGTGGTCACCAACATAAAGTTGTCTAGACTGTTATCTTAAACTTTTTCTTGAGTTGTAGTAACAATTCTCGATTTTATGCTCTATTTAGTACAGAGTGTTTCTTAGTAAAAGTACAGTTTTACTGTCTTCCTCATTTAAAATCTTTAAAATTAGACTCATTGGTATCCATTAATATGATCAAAATTTTTTTCACTAGTTCGATCAATGGATAGAAACTGGCTTGTTATAAAAATACCTGGCATGACGTTCGTTTAATCATGAATTTTTTTTTTGTGAGAAACTAATTGAAAATGTTCCATAAAGAAATTCACAGACGGCACCACTATTCCACTCCTGTGAATTCCTTCACAATTTCCTCAACAAACAACAATTAGGTATTTTTGACCTTTAAAATTTTATTAGATGGAAAAGTCAAAGTCATTTAATATATAGTAGGATAGGATGGGGACATGTCTAGTGCCTCCGGACCACGGCTCTATCAGAAAACAATTTGAATAGACAATTCACTAATAAATGTTCAAATTTGGACCCACGGGTTCCTAAGTGCTTCCCAATATTCCTAGCCAACCCTACATGATTGTTGATTGACATGGAATTTCAAAGTAAGGAAAAAGCAAGGAAACTCTTGGTATGCCCACCCATTTGAACCGATAGAAAAATATCGTTCTAGACCTTGACAATAATGAAACTTTAATGACTAGAAATTTTGATAAGGAAGGCAAAAGAAAAAAATTTCTTCTTTACTATATTTCAATGACTTAAATTACACTCCACAGAATATCCTACAATAATTGTATTCTGATATGGTCAAGCGAGTTAGATATCATAAAGCCAATCTAATATATAATCAATGTTGGACTAAATCTACTAATTCATAAGAGCCAATATAATTTAAACAGAACAACTATACTGAGTTGCGAGAAATTATTGGTTGTGTTGACATTTCTTCGTTGACTTGAGTAAACGAGTCTCCTCTGCCAATTGTCCCTAAAAAAAAAATATCTTCACCACTCGTGTCCACACCTTAAATTCTTCAATCGGATGCTAGTCTGCAACAAAAGCTGATGATCAAAATGTCTTCTTTGAAGTTCTTCATCATCTTTGTGTTTCTTCTCTCTCTTTCAAGTTCTCTATTCTCTTTCACCAGCGCAGCTAACGCAACATACCTTTTTCATTTTTGCTCAGCTGAAAACTTCACCAGAAACAGCACTTACCAGTCCAACTTGAATGTTCTTCTTTCTTCTCTTCCCTCCTACGCCAACAGCAGCGATGGTTTCTCCAACGCAACTGCAGGGCAAGAGCCCAATAAGGTCTATGGCCTATTTCAATGCCGTGGTGATGTCACCACCTCCACCTGTCAAGACTGCGTGGCTTTCGCTTCCACAGAAGCCACTCAACGTTGTCCTGCCCAAAAAGGAGCTGTATTATGGTACGACGAGTGCCTCTTACATTACAATGCTTCTGATTTCTTCTCTACAGCAGTGCTAAGACCTAGAATTATGTTGTATAATACAAATAACGTAACGATAGAACCAGACCGGTTTCACCAGATAATGTTGAGTCTGATGAACGAATCAGCTACTCAGGCTGCGAATGATCCTAAAAGGTTCGGGACCAGAAAGGGAGATTCCACAACGTCTCAAACACTGTACACTCTTGCACAGTGCACGCGCGATTTGTCAAGTACTGATTGTTTTGGATGTCTTAAAGAAGCTATTTCAATTTTGCCAAACGTAAGCATAGGAGGAAGGAGATTGCTTCCAAGTTGTCATTGCCGGTATGAAATTTACCCCTTTTATGAGGAAAACGAGACCCTGCCACCAGCACCTACGCCGTCTCCTCCACCTCCTGTGACAAGGCCAGAAGGTAATGAAGATCAAAAACCTTACACACTGATTATCATTCAAGTACCATTTAGATGGATATGAAAAAGCCGAATTTAGCTCTAGAATTGAGGGATCATGAATTTTTAGTATGGCAAATGAAACATACTGCTGATCTTAATTGCAGGGAAGAGCCGAATCTCTTCATCCATAAATGTAGCCATTGTTGTTCCGGTTACTGTCTCTGTGTTGCTTTTCGTCGCAGCATGCTACTGCTTCCTAACTAGGAGAGCAAAAACGAAGTACAACGCTGTACCGGAGAAAATTGGTAAATTTGAAAGCTATTTTGTTATCACGTTTGAACACTGATTTGTGTCTCGTTGTCTTTACACTTGAACCTCTCATTCCTGAAAAAAAAATTAAAAACAAAAAACAGAGTGACTTTTTTATCTGACCGGACCTGGGGAAATCATGAAATTTACTCGTACACTTTGTTTCAGTATTTTCCAAGACTGTAATTTAACGTTTGATTGTGTAGCTGGAAGTGACATTTCGACATCAGAGGCTTTGCAATATGATTTGGGGACAATCCAAGCAGCCACAAAGGAGTTCTCAACTGAGAACAAGTTAGGTGAAGGTGGATTTGGTGAGGTTTACAAGGTATAAGCTTAATATCATTGCAGATAAGAGTCACTTTTTTAAAAGATTACTGATCAAGAATTCAGAAGTTTACAAGAAAATAATATTCTTACTTTTTGTTAATACGTATTTTCAGGGTGTACTTTCCAATGGACAAGTGATAGCTGTGAAACGATTATCAAAAAACTCTGGGCAAGGTGCAGAACAGTTTAAGAATGAGGTTGTATTGGTTGCCAAGCTTCAACATAGAAATCTAGTTAGGCTATTAGGATTTTGTTTGGAGGGAGAAGAAAAAATACTTGTCTACGAATTTGTGCCCAACAAAAGTCTTGACTACTTCTTATTTGGTATGACTCATCTAAGCATATTCAGTTAAGCATTTAAATTCTATTTCTTAATTTCAATTGAAATTTTGATCTTGGTATATCTACATATGTAGACCTTGAAAAGCAAAGACAATTGGATTGGTCTAGAAGATACAAGATAATTGCAGGAATTGCTCGTGGGATTCTTTATCTTCATGAGGATTCTCGGCTCAGGATTATTCATCGTGATCTCAAAACTAGCAATGTATTGTTAGATAGTGATTTGAATCCAAAAATTTCAGATTTTGGAATGGCAAGAATATTTGGAGTCGATCAAACTCAAGGAAATACAAGTAGAGTAGTGGGGACATAGTAAGTTTTGATTGCTACTACTGGTTTTGCATAAACTGGATTTTATAACTTCATTTTTGCATCCTAGCTGTCGAATTGCTGGTAAGAGAAAGTAAATTCGTTTTGCATCGTAGTTCCGTTGTGTGTCTAATCTTTCTTTCTTCACTAATGCATTCTTCAATTTCTGTGGCATTGAATACCCTATTCTTTCATCACGCTAACCAGTTGACCTGGTCTACAAATTGCCCTGTTAAACTTATAGTTTAATTTCAGAAATTCCAGGTTGTTTCTGTGCTAAGATAGATGTTAGTTCCATGCTGATTTAATTTTTATTTTTTTTTATTCTTTAGTGGATATATGTCTCCAGAATATGCTATGCAAGGACAATTCTCTGTAAAATCCGACGTATATAGTTTTGGTGTTCTTGTTCTTGAGATTATAACTGGTAGAAAGAATAGCAGTTTCTATCAAACAGATGGTGTTGGAGACCTCTTGAGCTATGTAAGTGAATAACATGTTGTACATACTTTTCCTACTATGATATCATCACATGCAAATAACTTGATAAATTATTGCAGGCTTGGAAACATTGGAGAGAAGAGACACCTTTGGAATTGTTGGATTCAACTTTGACAGATTCTTACTCGAAAGACGAAGTCATTAGATGCATCCAATTGGGTTTACTATGCGTCCAGGAAGATCCAGATGCGAGACCAACAATGGCAAATGTAGTTTTGATGCTTAATAGTTACTCTATTACTCTTCAATCACCTCAAGAACCTGCATTCTTCCTTGGTACTGGTACAGATCTCAGCATGCAAATTACAAAAGAAACAGACTCTGATCAGTCTAAAAGCAAGTCCGTGCCATGGTCTGTTGATGATGCTTCAATCACTGAAGTATATCCTCGCTAAACTTATCATGGCGTTCTTCAAGTGTTTCTTCATAAATTATAGAACTTACATCTAAGAACGTTGTGTTTATTATCTGAAGGTGTCGCTTGAATTATATTTGTAAGTCTTAATTTCAGACCTGTTTTTAGGAAATGTACTATAGAGTTAGTGAATATTTGTTTGGATTTGAAAAAAAAAAAAAAATGCTGCCAACATTATTTTTTAGTTAGTTCCACATTTGAAACTCGAGTGAAATGCATATTTCCACTACTTCAGGTAAAAAGAAAAAAATTATATTATTAAAGTAATGAACAAGGCATGATATTTATTTTTACAGGTAGAAAATTATAATGTCTTAAAGTCGTTAGCATGACACCAAACTGGTTTCCAAATTGTATATTGGTATATCATGAATATCATTACTTGGACTGAAGAATAAATTTAATCTAATACAGAGGTTAGTGCCTCTTACCTTACAAAGCTTATGATTTCTTCTCTACAGCAATCCTCAGACCTGATGTCATGATGAATAGTGCGAACAACATAAGTACATAGCAATAGAACCAATCCAGTTCCAACAGCTCATGTTGAGCCTGTGACCTGGCGCCACAATGGCCAATAACTTAATAAGTTCACATAAATCAATTTAAAATCATGCTTAAAATGATAATAAAATAATAATCATTAAATTATTAATAATAAACAATTAAAAGATTAAAAAATAATTATTTATAGTGTATCGATTATGCAAACTTATCTTTTTTAAAAAAAAAATAATTGATTGGGGTCAGGTTTATATGATTTAAAAATCTTGCACATCAAATCAAATATAAAGTAATCAGATTATTTATTTGTCAACCTAATCTAACACAAACTCACTTTTTAAACCAAACCAACCCATTAAAATTAGATTGGTTTAATTTGATTAATTGGTTTGACAGGTTTACACTCCCTTACATGAGACTATATTTGATAACTATATATCTATAAATCTTGAATAACAATTCTACGGGCGAAGAAATATTCAAACTATGTACCAAACTCGAATTATCTTCTGACAACCTAACATGACATTAGAAATTCACAAAAAGCATCACTCTTCCACTTCTGTCCCCATACAAAGATGCTTAAATTCAATTTCCACAAAGAAAAAATGTTACTTAGATAGAAGATAGAAAAATCAAAAGTCTGTTCAGGAGAAAAATCAAAAGTCTGTTCAGGTTCTCTATTAGTTGTTTTTTTTTTTTTTTTTCCTTCTTTAGGCTTTTGTCCCGTCCTAGTATTAAAAGAAAAAAAAAAGTCTGTTCTAATTTAATAAAAGTGAGAAATCAACTCTCGTGCGGGCCACGATAAATTTTTGTTTAGTAGACCAATTGACAAAAAGGTGCTTAAGGTTAACCCAAAAAAACTCCTCTGTCCTTCCCAATATTCCTAAACCATTGTTGAACTTTCAAGTATCACTGTAAAGTTTGAAAATGGAATTTCTGGTATCGCAAGGCAAGGAAAAAGCAAGGAAACTCCTGGTATGCCCATCCCTTTGAACCGATAGAAGGATATTGTTCTAGATTTTGACAATAACAGAACTTTGATGACTAGAAATTTTGATAAAAAAAAAAAAAAAAAAAAAAATCTTCTTTTATTATATTTCAATGACTTGATAACACTCTACAAAATATCCTGCTAGAATTGTATTTTGATATGGTTAAGAGAATTATATACCATAAGACCAATCTAATATAATCAACGTTGGACTAAATCTATTAAGGAAAATTATATAATGCCCCTAATTTTTATAGTATTCTCCATTCTACACTTCATCTTTTGGAGTATTGGTCAAAATCCTCTTTCTGCTAAGTTCGGTTAAATTTACTAATATTTGTAAAATAAAAGTAGTATAACAATAAATATGAATAATTTCAATAAATAAATATGAAATAATTAAAACTATCTTTGAAAAAATTAAAATTAAAAAGGAAATAAAAAAAATCATGATCTTCCATTCTCTTTCATTTCTTTCTCTATTAGAGAAATCTTCGTCAAACCATTGGCCACAACCACACTACTCCTAAACAGCTTATGAACCCCTCAAATACATCCAAAACACCACTTCCAAATAGCTTCTAAATAACCCCAAATACACCCAAAACACCACTCCCAAAATCCCTAAAAAAAACCCAGTCATCCCAATCAGCCAGCCACCATTACCATCCTTAAATCAATATGCCACCCAAATAGCCAAACACCACCACCAGCAGCCAACCATTACAAATAATGAAACTGATACTGTTTTTGATCTCTTTCCAATGGTGCCACCGTCATCTCACAGTTGGTCCATTTGCCTAAACATGGAGGTTCATAGAGAGATAGGGAGCACTCAATGATGTGAAGAGAGAGAGAAGGAGATGAGTAAGATAGCAGGGAGCAAACTATGGTGAGGATAGGGAGAGAATGGAGAAAAAATGGTTTTATTTTTTATTATTTAAATATTTTATTATTTTTATTTAAACATTTTTAGTTGTTTTTACTTTAAAATTTATGTTTAATACGTTTTGCCCTCCATACCTAATGGCCAATAGAGTATTTTTAAGAGAAATGGTAATAGAAGGGGAGAAAATGGAAATTATCAGAAAAGTTGAGGGGTTTTGTTCAGTACTCCAAAAGATGGGGTCTAGAATGGGAATACTATAAAAGTGAGAGAGATTTTGATAATTTCCCATCTACTAATTCACAAGAGCGGCTATAATTTAAACAGAACAACTTTACTGATTCGCAGGAGACTATTGACTGTGAGGACTTTTCTTCGTTGACTTGAGTAAGCGAGTCTCCTCTGCCAATGGTCAAAAAAAAAAAAAAAATCCTCACCACTCTTGTCCACACCATAAATTCTTCAATTGGATGCTAGTCTGCAACAAAAGCTGATGATCAAAATGTCTTCTTTGAGGTTCTTCATAATCTTTGCGTTTCTGCTTTCTCTTCTAAGTTCTCTATTCACTTTCAGCAGCGCAGCTAACCCAGCATACCTTTATCATGTTTGCTCAGCTGAAAACTTCACCAGAAACAGCACTTACCAGTCCAACCTGAATTTTCTTCTCTCTTCTCTTCCCTCCAACGCCAATAGCAGCGATGGATTCTCCAACGCCACAACAGGGCAAGACCCCAATAGGGTCTATGGCCTATTTCAATGCCGCGGTGATGTCACCACCTCCACCTGTCAAGACTGCGTGGCTTTCGCTTCCGCAGAAGCAACTGAACGTTGTCCTAGTCAAAAAGGAGCTGTATTATGGTACGACGAGTGCCTCGTACATTACAGTGATTCTGATTTCTTCTCAACAGCTGTCCATGAACCTGGAATTATGATGTATAATACAAATAACGTAACAATAGAACCAGACCGGTTTCACCAGATCATGTTGAATCTGATGACCGAATCAGCAACTCAGGCTGCGAATGATCCCAAAAGGTTCGCGACCAGAAAGGGAAATTCCACAACATCTCAGACACTGTACACTCTAGTACAGTGCACGCGGGACCTGTCAAGTACTGGTTGTTATGGATGTCTTCAAAGAGCTATTTCAAGTTTGCCAAAGAAAGCATAGGAGGAAGGATGTTGCTTCCAAGTTGTCATTGCCGGTTTGAAATTTACCCCTTCTACACGGAAGCACCTACGCTGTCTCCTCCACCTCCTGTGACAAGGCCGGAAGGTAATGAAGATAAAAAAAATTTACATGATATAACTGGTTTCTGTGCTGATTGTCATTCAAGTACCATTTCGATGGATATAAAAAGCCTGATTTAGCTCTAGAATTGAGGGATCATGAATTTTTAGTATGGCAAATGAACATACTGCTGATCTTAATTGCAGGGAAGAGCCGAATCTCTTCATCCATAATTGTCGCCATTGTTGTTCCGGTTACTGTCTCTGTGTTGCTTTTCGTCGCAGCAGGCTACTGCTTCCTGACTAGGAGAGCAAGAAAGAAGTACAACGCTGTACCGGAGGAAATTGGTAAATTTGAAAGCTAATTTGTTATCAAGTTTGAACAGTGATTTATATCTCGTTGTCTTTGCATTTGAACCTCTAATTTTTTTTTTTAATTATTATTTTTTTTTTTAAAAAAAAAAGACAAACCAAAGTCGCTTTTTTATCTGACAAGATCTGGGGAAATCATGAAATTTACTCGTACACTTTGTTGCGGTGTTTTTCAAGACAATAATTTAACGTTTGGTTGTTTGGTTGTGTAGCTGGAAATGACATTTCAATAATAGAGGCTTTGCAATTTGATTTTGGGACAATCCAAGCAGCCACAAAGGAGTTCTCAACTGAGAACAAGTTAGGTGAAGGTGGATTTGGTGAGGTTTACAAGGTATAAGCTTAATATCATTACAGATAAGTCACTTTTTCTTTAAAATAGGTTACTAATCAAGAATTCAGAAGTTTACAAGAAAATAATGTTCCAATATTTTGCTAATACATACTTTCAGGGTGTACTTGCCAATGGACAAGTGATAGCTGTTAAGCGATTATCAAAAAACTCTGGGCAAGGTGCAGAACAATTTAAGAATGAGGCTGTATTGGTTGCTAAGCTTCAACATAGAAATCTGGTTAGACTATTAGGATTTTGCTTGGAGGGAGAAGAAAAGATACTTGTCTATGAATTTGTACCTAACAAAAGTCTTGACTACTTCTTATTTGGTATGACTCATCTGCGTATATTCAGTTAAGCATTTAAATTCCATTCCTTAATTTCAATTGAAATTTCAATTTTGGCATGTACATAGATCCTGAAAAGCAAAGACATTTGGATTGGTCTAGAAGATACAAGATAATTGCAGGAATTGCTCGTGGGATTCTATATTTTCATGAAGATTCTCAATTCAAGATCATTCATCGTGATCTCAAAATTAGCAATGTATTGTTAGATAGCGATATGAACCCAAAAATTTCAGATTTTGGTATGGCAAGAATATTTGGAGTTGATCAAACTCAAGGAAATACAAGTAGAATAGTGGGGACATAGTAAGTTTTGATCACTATTACTGGTTTTTCATAATCTATATTTTATAACTTCATTTTTGCACCCTAACTGTCGAATTGTTGGCAAGAGAAAATAAATTCATTTTGCATCTTATTCCATTGTGTCTCTAAGCTTTCTTTCTTCACTAATGCATTCTTCAACTTTTGTGATATTGAATACCCTATTCTTTCATCACGCTAAGCAATTGGTCCGGACTACAACTTGCCATGTTAAACTTATTAGTTTAATTTCATAAATTCCTAATTGTTTTTGTGCTAAGATAGATGTTGCTTCCATGCTGATTTATTTATTTATTTATGTATTTTTGGTTTCTTAGTGGATACATGTCTCCAGAATATGCCATGCAAGGACAATTCTCTGTAAAATCCGATGTATATAGTTTTGGTGTCATGGTTCTTGAAATTATAACTGGCAAGAAGAATAGCAATTTTCATCAAACAGACGGTGTTGGAGATCTTTTGAGCTATGTAAGAGAATAACATGCTGTACATACTTCTCCTACTCTCTTATCATCACATGCAAATAACTTGATGAATTGTTGTAGGCTTGGAAACATTGGAGAGAAGAGACACCTTTGGAATTGTTGGATTCAACTTTGACAGATTCTTACTCAAAAAACGAAGTCATTAGATGCATCCAATTGGGTTTACTATGTGTCCAGGAAGATCCAGATGCCAGACCAACAATGGCAAATGTAGTTTTGATGCTTAATAGTTACTCTATTACTCTTCAACCACCTCAACAACCTGCATTTTTCATTGGTACTGGTACAGATCTCAGCATGCAAATTACAAAAGAAACAGACTCCGATCAGTCTAAAAGCAAGTCCGTGCCATGGTCTGTTGATGATGCTTCAATCACTGAAGTATATCCTCGCTAAAAGTTATGAAGGTGTTCTTCAAGTATGTCTTCATAAATTATAGAACTTACATCCAAGGTTACCTTGATTATTATCTCGAGGTGTTGCTTGAATTATAGTTGTAACTCTTAATTTCAGAAATGTTTTTAGGAAATGTACTACAGAAGTGATTATTTGTCTGGAATTGAAAAAAAATGCAGTCAACATTACTTTTTAGTTAGTTCGATATTTGAAACTCTTGAGTGAAATGCATATTTCTACTACCTCAGGTAAAAAGATTAAAAAAAAAAAATTATATTATTAAAGTAACGAACAAGGCATGATAATAATTTTTAATATAGGTAGAAAATTATGATATAGTAAAGTCATTAGCAGGACACCAAACTGGTTTCCAAATTGTATTTTGGTATATCATGAATATCATTACTTGAACTGAAAAATAAATTTAATCTAATATTGTCAAAGGAAAGTCTGCAAGTTTGCTAGTCATTTACATCAGCATATTCTATTTTTGTACAGTTTTTAAAGTCTTGATTCTTACCTTAAATTAGGATATGTTAGCTGTAGTATGTATATGGTAATTTGCAAAAGTAAGGGCTGTAAATCAGCATGTAAGTAAGGGCTGTAAATCTGTCAGGGCTGTAAGTTAGCATGTATGTCAGAGCTATAAATCTGTCTGGGCTGTAAATCAGCAAGTATGTCAGGGCTGTAAATCAGCATGTATATCTTCTATATAATGAAAACTCTCTAACAAGAAAAGATAGTTCTCTCAAAACTCTCTGAGTTTGTCATGGTATCAGAGCCTCAATTCTGAAACTCTTGTTTAGTCTTCATTCTTGGTTTCTCTTGGTTAGTTTTTTTCGGTTCTCATGTCTTCTGATAAGTCTGATGTCTTTTTGGTTCGTTTTAATGGTAAAAACTACTCGGCTTGGGAGTTTCACTTCAAGGTTTTTGTCAAGGGTAAGGATCTATGGGGCCATGTTGATGGCAGCAAACCTCCTCCTGACGAAAAAGACAAGGATCTGTATGCTAAATGGGAAGTCAAGGATGCCCAAGTCATGACATGGATTCTCGGATCTGTGGAACCCAACCTTGTCTTGAATCTTCGATCCTCAAAGACTGTTGCAGAGATGTGGACATATCTCAAGAAGGTCTATAGTCAGAACAACACTGCTCGACGGTTCCAGCTTGAACTTGACTTGTCTAATCTCTAACAGGATAGTCTTTCTATCTCTGATTTCTACTCTAAATTCATGAATCTTTGGGTTGAATATACTGACATCATCTATGCTACTTTACCTGCCGAATGTCTGCATTCTGTTTAATCAGTCCATGAAACTACACAGAAAGCACAGTTTCTTATGAAACTAAGATCTGAATTTGAAGGCATCCGATCTAATCTTATGAATCGAGATCCTGTCCCTTCTCTAGATACATGTCTCAATGAATTGTTTCATGAAGAACAACGCCTTCTCACTCAAACTACCATAGAAGAACGTCACTCAACTTCTGTTCCAGTGGCTTTTGCAACACAAGGCAAGTCAAAAAATAGAGACATGAGCACTGTCCAGTGCTTCAGCTGCAAGAAATTTGGCCATTTTGCTTCTAACTGCTCCCAAAAGTTTTGCAACTACTGCAAGAAGGATGGCCATATTATCAAGGAATGTCCTATTCGACCCCCAAAGAAGTTTCAAAGAGCATATACTGTCACAGCTGACTCTTCTAGTGCAGGAAATTCTATGGGTACAGCACCTCCAACACAAAATGCTCCTGCTCCTGTTTCACCTATCACCCCTGAAATGATCCAACAAATGATTGTTTCCGCATTCTCTACTTTAGGACTCTCAGGTAAATCCTTCTCTACATCCTCTCCTTGGCTCTTTGATACTGCAGCTTCCAATCATATGACAAATAGTGCTAAATATCTTACCAATGTACACAAATATTCTAGAAATCTCAAAATTCATACTGCTGATGGTAGTTCTTTACCTATCACGGCAACTGGTGATGTTTCTCATTCTTTAACCGATGTATTTGTCTCCCCTGGTCTTACCACTAATCTTGTTTCTGTCGGACAATTAGTTGAAAATGATTGGAAAGTAGAATTTTCTAAATCTGGTTGTGTTGTGCAGGATCAACAATCCGGGAAGATGATCGCGAGGGGGCCTAAAGTGGGACGTCTCTTTCCTTTTCCTTTATCTTCATCTCCATGTCTAACATTACCTCTTGTCACTTGTAATTCTGTTCATGTTGATTGCCGATTATGGCATAAACGTCTTGGACATCCAAACTCTAATGTGCTTCATAATTTGTTTAATTCTGGTTTACTTGGAAAAAAAGAGTCGCCATCTCTTAGTGTTATTCAATTTGATTGCAATTCTTGTAGGCTTGGCAAGAGTAAAACACTACCATTTCCCACTCATACACCAAATATCGTCCAACCATTTGACTTGATACATAGTGATGTGTGGGGTATGGCGCCAGTTACTTCTCATGCTAATTACAAATATTTTGCCACATTCATCGACGATTATAGTCGATTCACTTGGATTTATTTCTTGCATTCCAAAGGAGAAGTATTCTCTGTTTTTAAGCTTTTTCATGCATATATTCAAACTCAATTTTCTGCCAATATCAAAATCTTACGTTCTGATAATGGAGGTGAATACATGCCTAAGTCATTTCAGGAATTTCTACAACATCATGGGATAATCTCTCAACAGTCTTGTCCTTCAACCCCTCAACAAAATAGGGTGGCTGAAAGGAAGAACCAGCATCTTCTTGATGTTGTACATACCCTCTTATTAGAGTCATTCGTGCATTCTCGATTCTGGTGTGAAGCTCTATCCACTGTTGTCCATCTCATTAACAGGTTGCCTTCTCCTTCATTAAACAATGTATCTCTTTTTAGTAGGTTATTTGGTCATCCTCCAAATTATTCTAATCTTCGTACATTTGGTTTGTGTGTTTTGTTCACCTTCCCGCATATGAACGTACAAAACTTACTGCTCAATCGTTCCAATGTGCTTTTCTAGGATATTCTGTACACCAAAAAGGTTTTCTTTGTTATGATCCAAATATATGTCGCATTCGAATTTCGAGAAATGTAATTTTTTTAGAAAATCAGTATTTTTTCACCAATCACCAAGATTCTACTTCCTCTTCCCCTTCATTTTCTGTTTTGCCTTTGTTTAATGACTCTTCTACAGACTCGGTGACTTCTAAGCCTCTACTTGTATACCAAAGACGTCCTCGCACCACATCAAATATGGTTCCAGCAGCGCCCGAGCCCCCTCCAACTAATTCCCTGACTGTTGATCTTGTTCCAGCAGCCACACCTGCCCCTCTTCGACAAAGTACTCGAGTTCGTCGACCTCCAAATAGGTTTGGTTTCACCCCTCCTTTATCCTTGACAGCAACCTTGTCTTCGATTCATATTCCCTCATGTTATAAACAGGCAGTGGAACATGAGTGTTGGCGGAAAGCTATTGAATCCGAACTTCTTGCACTTAAAGAAAACCAAACTTGGGATGTTGTTCCATATCCCCCATCCGTGAAACCAATTAGGAGTAAGTGGGTGTTTTCCGTCAAGCTTCGTTCTGATGGTTCATTAGATCGTTACAAGGCTCGGTTGGTGGTTCTTGGCAACAAGCAAGAGTATGGTTTAGACTATGATGAGACATTCGCACCAGTTGCTAAGATGACCACCATGCGAACAATACTAGCTCTTGCTGCCTCTCAATCCTGGCCTTTACATCAAATGGATGTCAAAAATGCATTCTTACACAGTGATCTCAAGGAGGAAGTTTACATGAAACTCCCCTCTGGTATGCCTACTTCCTCTCCTACTGATGTTTGTAAACTAAAACGTTCTTTGTATGGTTTAAAACAGGCGCCAAGAGCATGGTTTGACAAATTTCGAAGCACTCTTCTTGGCTTTTTTTTCACGCAAAGTCAGTATGACTCTTCTCTTTTCCTACAGAGGACCTCTAATGGTGTAGTTGTTCTCCTAGTTTATGTGGATGATATCATTGTCACTGGTTCCGATATGACTACAATCTCTACGATTCAAAAATTGTTGCATTCGACTTTCCACATGAAAGACCTTGGTCAGCTTACCTATTTTTTAGGGATAGAGGTGCATCGTCAACCTCAGGGTCTTTTTTTGAATCAACACAAGTATATTTAGGATTTGGTTGAATTAGCAAGACTCAAAGACGCTACATCTGTGGACACTCCTATGGAAATTAATGTAAAATACAAGCGTGACGAAGGGGAGCTTCTTGAAGATCCTACTCTCTATCGGAAGTTGGTAAGCAGTCTTATCTATTTAACCATAACCCGACCAGACATATCTTATGCTGTCCATACTGTCAGTAAATTCATGCAAGCACCTCGACATCTTCACCTAGCTGCTGTTCGCCGTATAATTCGATACATCCTTGGCACACCTAGTCGTGGCTTATTTTTTCCTACTGCGTCTTCCCATCAACTCCAAGCCTACTCCGACGCTGATTGGGCAGGCTGCCCGGATACTAGAAAATCTACTACTGGATGGTGTATGTTTTTTGGTGATGCACTTATCTCTTGGAAATGCAAGAAGCAAGATTGTGTCTCCAAATCATCCACTGAAGCAGAGTATCGTGCCATGTCTGCTGCATGTTCTGAAATCATTTAGCTGCGTGGTCTACTCACAGAGCTTGGTTTCTCTCAGGTTCAACCTACTCCTCTACATGCTGACAACACCAGTGCCATTCGAATTGCTGCCAACCCAGTCTACCATGAGCGCACAAAACACATAGAGGTTGATTGCCACTTCATCCAGGATGCTTTTGACCGCAAGGTTATCACTCTTCCACACATTTCCACCACTCTCCAGCTTGCGGATATCTTCACCAAATCCATGACACATCAGCACCATAATTTCCTTGTTAGCAAATTGATGCTTGTAAATTGCCCAGCATCAATTTGAGGGGGGATGTCAAAGGAAAGTCTGCAAGTTTGCTAGTCATTTACATCAGCATATTCTATTTTTGTACAGTTTTTAAAGCCTTGATTCTTACCTCAAATTAGGATATGTTAGTTGTAGTATGTATATGGTAATTTGCAAAAGTAAGGGCTGTAAATCAGCATGTAAGTAAGGGCTGTAAATCTGTCAGGGCTGTAAGTTAGCATGTATGTCAGGGCTGTAAATCTGTCTGGGCTGTAAATCAACAAGTATGTCAGGGCTGTAAATCTGTCAGGGCTGTAAATCAGCATGTATATTTTCTATATAATGAAAACTCTCTAACAAGAGAAGATAGTTCTCTCAAAACTCTCTAAGTTTGTCAAATATAGGTATAAATTATTGTTTCACACTTGGATGCACAAATGACATCATATTCCACTTTTGTCTCCGTCAAAGTCATTTTCTCATCAATTTACTTTAACACAATTGGGATACTTGACACGTTCAATCATATATAACACCATTTTTTTTCTTCCTTTTTCCTTTTAAACACTATTCAGTTTTTTTTTTTTTTTAATTTTTTGATTTGTCTAAACCAAAGTAGTAAATCAAAGTTGTTTTGATTTAATGATAAAGCATCTTATTCTTATCACAACCTGATATGGCATAAGAAATTCACAAATAGCAGCACTCTTCCACTTCTATCTCCATCAAAGTAATTATGTATACAGTTTCCGCCAGAAAATACAACTGAGCTAGAGGACAGAAAAATCAAAGTCTGCTTTTTCAATGTTTATTTAGTAGAACAATTGATAAATAGATGCTTTAGGTTCACCTGAAAAGCTCCTCTGGTCTTTCCTATTTTCCTAGACGATTGTTGAACTTTCAGTTGTCACTGTAGATGTTTTGAAATGAAGTTTCTAGTATTGCAGAGTATGGAAAAAACAGTGAAACTCCAGGTTTGGCATCCCTTTCAGCCGGTAAGTATTAATGTGCTAGATTTTGACGGTCGTTTCACCCATCATCGGTCAGAAGAATAAAAGGTTCCACACCGCCATGCGTTTTGTAGTATTGACATGAGAAATTTTATCAAAAAAATGTGAAAGAAAAAATTATTATTGCTTTATATTTTAATGAAGTAAATATTACCCCACAAACCATCCAGTGTCACTTAATGATGTAAAGCATCTTTTCAGTCCCGTAATATTTTAACTTTGCAGTGTTACGCCACAAGTACTTTTTTAAGTGGAAAAAAAAAAAAAAAAACTCCATAAAAGGTCCTCGTAGAATGGTACAAATACAATTGTAATTTTATATAGTGCAAAGATTTACATCGTAAAACACACCCATATTAGAGAAAAACATTATTACAGATACAACCTAAGCTTGAATGTTTTTGAGAGTCTATATCCATAATTGAAACCTGATTTACTAACAAATGGATGGAAGGACATTCAGATTGATCAGATACTCACATTCTGTTATTTCCGAATTATTAGCTCCATAGTAATGTACATTAAAAAGACAAAATGCAGGTTTTGAGGATACCAAGAAAGAGACCAACAGTGGCGGGCCCAAAAGGCCCAAAAATTTATATGAATAGGGCATTTTTATGATAGACAAAATTATAAATAAACATATGTAATCAAACTATATATCTTTATTATTAAAGTTAGTAATCAAGTTACATTTATAGTCTTTTATCTAATAAATATATGTGATTTATAACAACGTAAAATAAAATAAAAATAAAAGATAAAAACAATTATAATTCATATGAGTATTTTTATTTATAAATTTTATCATATAAAATAGTTTATGTAAAATAACAATAATTCACACCAAAAATCATGAGTAAATCAAGGTTTATTAATATTAAATAACACTATATTTTATTTTCTAATTCGTATAAATATGATATAGTTTGCAATAAAAACAAATAATTTGAAATAAATATAATAATTTGTTAAGCCAAAATATTTTACATTTAAAGATTAGTTTGTAATAATACGGAAAAAAAAAATGAAAGAGAGAGAGAGAGCAAAAAAAACATGTTTTGATGGGAAATTGATTGAATCGTAATGGAAAAAAAATTGAGAAAATGTAACGTCCGGAAACGGTCAACCAGAGATTCTGGGGCCCAGACGGCGGACTTGGTAATTAAAGATCGGTTTGTACTGGTCGAAGGGTAGTAAATGGCCTATTAATGGGATGCTAGGTTGGTGGTAATTAATTCAGGTGAAGGAATGTCGTTCCTGGTGGTTGGTCGGAGTTAATGAAGTGACGAACAAGTAATTAAAGGGAAAGAGGGAAGGAAGGAGAGAAAACACAGGGGTTTTTTACGTGGTTCGGTGACTGCACCTACATCCACGGCCACTCTGGGGTAATTCAGGCAGAGTGAGAGTTCTCTAGTATCTTCAGCTTGTTTGTACAGTAAAAATGTCTCCCCTCTTTATAGAGGAAGGGAGCTCACAATAAAATAATACAAAGGAAAAGTCTACACGTTATAAGCAATGGCTGGTTTCAACTAATCCTGACATTGCCATGCTGCATTAATTGTAAAGGTAATGATGATTTTCTCCCTGCACAGGTCTGCATTAATTACCCCTGAAGAGGTCTTCACTTCATTAAATGCTTCTGGGTAATTGTGTAAACAGTTTCCGGTGGGAAATCATGGGAGTTGGTAATTCTGACAGCTTGGCATGCACAGTACCTTCTGAGGAAAACTTTGGGTCAGACAGGGGGTGCGCCCTGGAGGAAAGAGAAGGCGATCTGGAGATGGACGCGAGCTCGCGGGCTCGCGGTTTCGCGACCTCGCGACCTCGCCGAGCTGAAAGCAGTGGCAGGAAGTCATGTTGGAGAACTGTTGCTGACTCGCGATTTGGACGACCTCGCGGGCTGGGCTTGCAGTTGCTGGTCTTGTCTTTGGGCTTTCTGGGCCCTTGCTCCTGTTCAAACTAAATGAGTCGTGCGCTGGCCCATTTGGGCCGAACCAGAAAATGGGCATAACATCAAGCCCCCCAGCTCTCTGTGCGCTTTGCGGACTGGGAGCTGAACCAAACACGCGATTGGCGCCCGTTTTCAAATCTTCTGGCTCCGTTTCAATTTTCGTACTGTAACTGCTGACACGCGGCGTCCATTCAGGCGTTGGAGCTGAAAAACGTGTCTCGGGACCGTACGCATTAAATGCGCACGTCTTGTAACTGACAGACGTGATGGCGTGTGACCGAAATCAATGCCCAGCCGTTGGATCTTTGACGGTTATACCTTTAAGCTGGATCGGACGGCTAGAGGCGGACGAGCTGGCCTATATAATCCACAGGTCTCTTCATCTTCTTCTTTTTGCTTCCCTGGTACGACTACAACTCCATTTCTTCCCAACTTTTCTTCGTTTCTGCTTCTTCTGTTTTACTGTCCATTCGTCGACCACCCTTTTCGGACCCCATCGCTGCAAGAATCAGCCACCGTGCTCAGCAAGCCGTACCCAGTTTGAACAAGGTAATCCTCATCTTGCTTTGCTTTGCCCCTTTTTTTTTTGTTGTGGCACGATTTGTCTCTGGTTAGGATTGTTGTTTTCTGCCTCTGTACCACACCTGTTGGTCCCAGTGAGCTTGTTTGGCCCTTAGGGAGTTGCTGTGTTGGTTGCCTGAATACCTGCATACGCTAGGGGCGACCTGCAAACATAGGATTAGCATTCACGTAAATTTAAGGTGATATAGTACCTGGTGGATTCGCGTCTCTGGGCCTTTTCTGGTCCTTAGAGACTAGGCGCGCGACCTGACAAATAGGACAGTAGCCTTAGGAGTTCTCTTTCTGTGTCTTGTTAGGATCAGTATGCTGTAGGCGTTCTGATGTCATTCCTTCTGTGCTGTAGATATCAGGTCGTTCACGCACAGGTCGGGGCAGGACTGCTGCTTCCAGGAGGCAGGCAGGTCGCCAAGATAGCGAGGCCGAGGCTACGACCTCGCGAGCTGGTCCGTCAAACGAGGAGATCGCAGGAGGGGACGAGGTCACTGAGGAAATAGACCCCCTTCCCTTTAAACCCATGTTCTCGTCGCTTACCTTTGAAAGGTTGGAGGCTTGGGCCTAGGAAGTAACCATCCCCTTGGGGTGCAGGGCTAACGTTCCCGCGGACACTGATCAAGCCGCTTATCCCCCTACGGGCTTTATTGCGATCAGCAGAGAGCATATGGAGCTCGGCTTCAGGTTCCCTATCCCTGGTTACCTCAGGGATCTGCTAAACAACCTCAACCTCGCACCGTTCCAGCTGACACCAAACTCATACGCCCATTTGACCACCCTGGCTGCGGCGTTCCGTAAGTACGGACTAGGATTTCCCACACCCCGCATCATCCGCAGCCTTTTCAGCTTCAAAGCGATCTCTGGAAAGGAAGGGCTGTACTACGTCACTCCTCGCCAGTCTTCTGACTATAGGGCGTTCCTGCCTCAGAGCTGTACTAAGTCAAACGTAGGGGAGTACAAGTCCAACTGGGCCTTGTTCACGTGCCCCTCGATCGCTGGACTGAATAACACGAGTTTCGTGGAGGAACCTAGTAGGGACATGAGTACTCAAAACAACATCAGTAGCACTGTTCATATGCACAAACATGCATAATGTTTATTTATTTACGAGCTGACTTTTACTGTGCAGGCGTCGTAGCTTCCTAGGTATAAACCCAGGCAGGACGAGCTCGCTATTCTGAACTCTTTCAAAGCTGCCAAGAAGCCAGAGGAGGACCATTTCCCTTCCGGCAGCGAGCTGGTAGCTCGGGGTCTAGCACCATCTGCTTCAAGCCCTCTGTTGAACAAAGCCCGGGACCTGGGAATAAGGGGGAGAACGAACGAGGTCGCTTCCGCCCTTATTGATCCTACCCAATCAGAGTCAGAACCACAACCTCTGCAACAAAGATCACCGAGCACGAGCTTCACCACCAGCACCTCTTCGGATAATATGGGAAGAAGGCTCACCATGTCCGTCCCTCCCCTCAGGTCAGTTCCACCTGTTGAGCCGGCCGAGGTCGTCAACGTGGACGACACCTCCTCAGACCGTTCTCAAAGAGCGCCCTCACAAGCTGCTGCAGCTGCTCCTTCTCCGACCAGGGCAGCTGCAACTCCTCAAAAACGGGCTGCCCCACCCGCAGGACGGAGTTCTCCTCCAGCCAAGAGGGCCACAGTCTCTGCCCGGGGGGACTTACCTTCGGAGCCAGAGCCTGAGGCCTTGATCAGGAAGAGGAAAGGGAAGGTCATAGCTCTACCACCACCTCCAAAGCAGAAAGGCTTCGTTGCCGTCACTTCGGTCGGTGGGGTCGTCATCGGACGGGAGCCAGGTACTGGAACGCCAGCACGACCTGCGAGGCCTGCAACAGTTGGACAGGCAGATTCTGGCCCTCCTCCTGATGCAGTCAAGGAGATGAAATTTTTCAACAGCTTCGTGGAGCTCGTGCCTGATGTGATGGGAGAACGCAGCCCGGAGCTACAGAAAGAAGAGCTTACAGGCTGTACTTTAGCGACCTATATAGCTCGCCAAGCTGCGGTGGTAAGGTTCATATCCTGTCAGACTTCAATTCTGATTTTCCTCTTCCTCTTTTTTTTTTTTTTTTTTTTTTTTTTAAAGGATCTTGTACCATTTCTTTCGTTGTTTCAGCTGGGTATGGCGTCTGCAAAGTTAGTAAGGGAGGCAAACATTCATATTAATGAGACAGAGGCCTTCAGGATTTCTCAGGTACAGTTTGAGGAGGAGAAGAAGTTCCTGCGGGAAGAAATCAATCTCCTTCAGAAGAACCATAGTGAGCTTTCTGCCAAGCTCAAAGATGCTGACGCGGCCTTGTCGCAGGAGACTGCTCGCAGGGAAACTGAAGTCAGCAAGGCCCAAACAGAAATAAATCAGCTGAAGGGCGAGCTTGCTGATGCAAAGGTAAAGCTGCAGGTTGCTGAAGACAAGGTAAGTCAGCACAGCTGGGACTTGGGAGCGGCCAGAGGGAAGCTCATTAGGTCCGAGGAGATGCGGGCTAAAGCAGAGGCGAGTCTGGCTCAGACGAGGGAGAAGCTGACTCAGACCGTGGAGAGTATTGAGGCCAGGGTAGCTCGGGAGCGGGATAAGGTCGGAGAAGAGGTCGAAAGGGAGTTTTTGTACAGCATGTGGGAGCACTATCCGAACTTGGACTATTCTTTCTTTGGGTCAGAAGGGGTCCAAATGATTCAAGAGTTCGTGGAGCTGACTGCAAGTGCTCGGAGCACGCGACATGCTGATACTTCCTCTGCTCCTCCAGATGATCCACCTGCTGACCCAGCCCCCTTGCCGAGCAGGTTCCTGAGGTACCTTCAGACAGTCCACCTGTTGACCCAGCCCCTTTGCCAGAGCAGGTCCCTGAGGTACCTCCAGCCCTAGAGGGTCCTCCCTTGCCCGAGCTTCCAGCACAAGCCCCCTCTGATTTGCCAGCTCCTGAGTCCGTCCCTGAGGCAGAGCCCCCAGTAACCACAGTTGATCCTGCTCCATCAGACGAACCTGCTGATATCTAGAGCAGTTTTTATTTTATTTGCTCCTTTAGACTTTTGTAATTTTCTTTCATTTGTTGGAACTCATAGACGAGCTCGGAGCTCGATTTATAAGATTGAATTCCCTGCACAATTTCATTATTTTGCGCAAGTACGGATATGCATATGATAAGCAATTAGCAGACAATAATCACACCATTACAAGTGTTAAAATGTTGTTAAGTAAATCACAATCGTGAAAATTATACTCAGTTTCGAACTGGCTAACTGCAATCAGTAATCATACTAATGTACCAGCTCGTAAGGGCTTGGACTCAGCGAATAACTTGGTTAAACAAGGCGTCTTATAAGCCTTAGAAGATTGGCAAGAACTTACTGTTAGTGAGGAGCTCGGAATTTACTTGTCCTCTCGGTTTTAATAATATCAAGTGTGCTTGTCGGCAGCATTTTCCCAAACTTTGAGATTTTAACTCGTGGGTTCATTCGTAGTTTAGGAGTGAACTAGTTTGGTGAGTCCGCGGGCATCTTTGTATATGAGAGGCGTAGCCTTACCCCCTCCCGCGAGGTCGCGGGGCAATGAATACGCGAGTCCGCGGGCATCTTTGTATATGAGAGGCGTAGCCTTACCCCCTCCCGCGAGGTCGCGGGGCAATGACGGCTGCGAGCTAATAAATGAACTGAATGCTTGATGTAGGCCTCCGTTAGTGAGAATAATATGGATGAGTTAAGCATCAGTTGACGAGACGTTTTCGATTGAGGCCTTTTGTAGAGACCTTTACCAGAACATGGTCGTGGCTTTGGCCAGCTATTTCATGTGAGAGTTCTGGTCTGCGGGAGATTCCTTGGAATTTGTACAGATATCTTCAAGGAATAAAAAATATGCATGTAAACATATATGACAATAGATCGCAGCTTGATCATTCTAAGAAAGAAATTTCATTAGCTTCGCTCTTTTTAACATGTACATTTGCTGGCTTATCCAGCCTGCTTTCTGCATCACATATGACATATACAACAGAAAACAGGTGAAAGCATGTTTACAGACAATCGTCAAAAAAGAATGATGTACAAGGTTAGAGCGAGCTGACAGTTCTTAGGTGTAATATGGCCGCAAGTGCTCAGCATTCCAGGCTCGAGGTAACTCAGTCCCATCCATGCTGGCTAAATGATAGGCTCCATTCCTCAGATCCTGCTTGATGAAGTATGGTCCCTCCCAGTTGGGCCCGAGTACTCCCTCGCTTGCCTTGCGAGCTCCAGGAAGGACTAACCTGAGCACGAGGTCTCCGGCTTTGTAGCTTCGAGCTCGCACCTTCTTGTTGTAATACCTGGCAACTCTTTGCTGGTATACCGCTACCCTTAGGCGAGCTGTCTCCCTTGCTTCCTCGGCTAAGTCCAGACTGGTCGCGAGTAGCTGGTCATTGTCCCCAGGTCGGAACGAGGCCCTTCGCTGGCTGGTCACTTCAAATTCTGCCGGTATCATGGCCTCCGTTCCATAGACCATAGAAAATGGGGTTTCACCTGTGGAGTTGCGGACTGTCGTCCTATAAGCCCAGAGGACTTTCTGTAGCTCATCAGCCCAAGCCCCCTTTCTTGCTTCTAACCTGGTCTTCAGATTCTGCTTGATGATCTTGTTCACGGCCTCGACCTGACCATTGGCTTGAGGATGGTCCACAGCCGAGAAGCTCTTCACGATTCCGAGCTCATTGCAGAAACCTATGAACTGATCGCTGGTGAATTGGGTCCCGTTATCTGTGACGAGCTGCTGAGGGACCCCGAACCTGCAGATTATATTATCCCACACAAACTTTTCTATCTTCGTTGTGGAGATCTCTGCTAGTTCCTTAGCCTCGGCCCATTTGGTAAAGTAGTCCACAGCGACCACCGCGTGCTTGCAGTTTCCTCGAGCTGTGGGCAAAGGCCCGATGAGGTCCATCCCCCAGATTGCGAACGGCCATGGACTCACCATCTGCTGGAGGTAGGCTGGTGGAGCTCGTGGGACCTTAGCAAACCTCTGGCACTTTTCACACTTCTTCACCAGATCTAAGGCATCTTGCTTCATGGTTGGCCAGTAGAACCCCTGTCTGAGAGCCTTCTGGGCCAAAGACAATGCTCCTGCGTGGTTCCCACAATGACCTGCATGGATATCGTTTAGCACTACCTCACAGTCTTCACCATCTATACATCGCAGCAGCGGGGTTGAGAATCCTTTCTTGTATAACCTGTCGTCATAAATGCAATACCGGGCTGCTCTAGCTCGGATGCGGCGAGCTTCCAGTTTGTCTCCTGGTAGCTTCCCTTCCTGCAAGTAATTGATTAACGAGCTCATCCAGGAGTTAGGCCGAACCTGTATGATCATTGCTGCATCTTCGCCCTCGATGCTTGGAGCTAGTAGGAATTCCACAGGGAAGGACTCAAGGAGATCTGCGTCTTGGGAGGTCGCTAAGCGGGCGAGGGCGTCCGCATTGAAGTTCTGCGCCCTGGGAATTTGGTTCACTTCAAACCTCTGGAAAGCCCCCAGTAACTCCTTGACCTTTTGGAAATACTTTGACATCCTTTTCCCCTTGGTCTGATATTCTCCCCTGACATGGCAAACGATAAGTTGAGAATCGCTGAAAATCTTTACCTGTTCAGCTCGCACCTCCTTTGCCAGGCGAAGCCCGGCGAGCAATGCTTCGTACTCGGCCTCGTTATTGGTAGCTCGAAATTCAAACCTTATGGCGCTCAGGATCTTATGGCCTTCTGGGCTGATCAGCATTATTCCAGCCCCCGAGCTTTGCTCGTTAGAGGATCCGTCTACATAAAGCTCCCAAACTCGGTCACCCGTTAGCTCCTCATACTCTGGTACTGGCCCCGTGAATTCCACAATGAAGTCTGCAAGAACTTGGGCCTTGAACGCTGTTCTAGGCTTGAACTCCACGTCGAACTAAGCTAGCTCGATGGCCCACTTGAGGAGTCTGCCGGAAGTATCTGCTTTCTGAAGGACTTGCCTGAGAGGGTATTGCGTGAGGACCTCAATCTGATGGGCTTGGAAGTAGGGACGTAGCTTCCTGGAGGCAGTCACCAGACAGTACGTGAGCTTCTCCATTTGTGAATACCTGGTCTCTGCGTCAACCAGCCTTTTACTGATATAATATACGGGCAGCTGCATCTTATCCTCTTCTCTTACCAAGGCCGCGCTTAGTGCGTGCTCAGAGACTCCCAGATACAAGAATAGTTTCTCCCCCTCCTTTGGTTTGGATAGGAGAGGGGCTTGGCCCATATACTCTTTCAGCTTTTGAAAAGCTTCTTCACAATACTCGCTCCATTCGAAATTCCTGGCTTTCTTTATGGCTTCAAAGAATGGTACGCACTTGTCTGTGGCTTTTGAGATGAAGCGGCTGAGAGCCGCGACCTGGCCAGTAAGGCTCTGCACGTCCTTGATTCTGGAGGGAGACCTCATTTCCACGAGCGCCCTGATCTTCTCTGGATTGGCCTCTATCCCTCTGCTGTTCACCATAAAACCAAGGAACTTACCAGATCCTACCCCGAATGCACACTTCAGCGGGTTTAACTTCATCCGGTAACTTCTGAGGACTCTGAACGTCTCATCCAGATCGCGGACATGATCTGCTGCTTTCCGGGACTTCACCAGCATATCATCTACGTATACCTCCATGGTTTTCCCAATCAGGTCCTGAAACATGGCGTTGACTAGACGCTGGTAGGTTGCTCCTGCATTCTTCAGTCCGAATGGCATCACCTTGTAACAGTATAAGCCTCTATCGGTGACAAAAGAGGTGTGTTCCTCGTCCTGCGGGCTCATGGGAATTTGGTTGTACCCTGAGTAGGCGTCCATGAAACTTAGGAGTTGATGTCCCGACGTTGCATCTACCAGCTGGTCAATCCTGGGTAATGGGAAACTGTCCTTAGGGCAGACCTTGTTCAGGTCGGTGAAGTCAATACAAGTCCTCCACCTTCCGGTCTTCTTCTTTACGAGAACTGGATTGGCGACCCAAACAGGATAACGAGCTTCCCTGACGAACCCGTTAGCTAGCAACTTCTCAACCTCCTCCTTCAGAGCTGCATAGCGTTCTGGTGTCATTGGCCTCCTCTTTTGTCGGACTGGCCTGTGCTGGGGATCTATATTCAGTCGGTGACACATAATATCAGGGTCTATCCCCACCATATCCTCATGGTTCCAGGCAAAGACATCGAGGTTTCTCTTCAGGAATTCCACGAGCTCGGTCTTCACTTCTGGCAGCAGATCTTTTCCTATCTTCACATATCTTTCTGAGTCCGCCTCACTGACTCGCACATCCTCTAACTCCTCAACGGGTCCTGTGGCCCTGTCTGCATCCACCTCGCTAGGGTCGAGGTCGTTACTTACCCCACTTTCAGAGGCAGCTCGCGGTTGGCCACCCGAGACCACATTCACTTTCCTTCCCCGAACTCCCATCTTTACTGCATCCTCATAGCATCTCCTGGCTAATTGCTGCTCGCCCTTGACACAGCCTACTCCATTGGGAGTCGGGAACTTGACTGTCAGCGTTCTGGTTGAGGTGACCATGTCTAGCTCATTCATCGAAGGTCGCCCCAATACCACGTTGTACGCTGAAGGGCTACTGATAATAAGGAAGTCTGCAAGAACTGTAGCTTGTCGTCCTGGCTCCCCGAGGGTGAGGGGTAACTTGATCTGGCCAATTGGTACCACTGCATCCCCCGTGAATCCATAGAGGGGCTCTGGCGAGGGTATCAACTGCTCAGCTCCTAAACCCATCTGGTCATAGCAGTCCTTATACATGACGTTGACTGAGCTGCCAGTGTCGATCATTATCCTCCGCACCTCGACGTTACTGATCTGAGCTCTGATTACAATGGCATCGTTATGGGGCCAGCGTACTCCCCTCTCGTCCTCCTCCGTGAACACAATGCTGTCTGAGGACGTCTTTGCCCTTTTGGTGGGTCCCTCGACTCCCCCATATTCTGCCAGTAGGGTATGGTTGGCTTCCCGGACATACCTCTGGTGTGACCTGTTAGATGTACCTGCCACATGAGGTCCACCGTAAATGGTAAAGATCGTTCTTACAGCAGGCTCGCGTTCTGGTTCTTGAGCTCGCTGAGGCTGCTGTTGCTCGGGCTGCTGGTCTTGTCCCTGAGGTCGTTGATGCTGAGGTCGCCTGTCAGCGGGCTGTACTACATATTCTCCCAGGCGGCCTCGTCTTATGAGCTCTTCGATGGCATCCTTCAACCGCCAGCAGTCTGAGGTATTGTGCCCGTTCTCGTTATGGTAGGCACAGTATTTCTTCGGGTCCCGATGTCGGTTAGGGGGTCCAGTCGGAGGTGGCTTCCCAAAGTTCTCCCTGTTTCTTTCTGCGGCGAAGATCCTGTCCTGCCTGTCCGATAACAGACTATAGCTGTCATAACGGTTCTGGCGTCGGGGCCTCTCCATCCTTGGCCCTGGCCTAGCTCGCTTTGCCACAACGTTGGCTGACTGGTTCCTCGGTTCCCCTGGCCTATCACCACCAGGATTCTTCCTTTTCTCACGACGGGAACCACTTGCTTCACCCCGCTGACCACTGGGTTTCTTAGCCCCGAAGGCTTCTTCCCATCTGACTTCTTTAGCTGCCCTTTCGTAGAACTCCCCCAGATCCCTCACAGGGGACTTGTATATGCTTTCATACAGCTTCCCATCTTTCCTGAGCCCTGCAGAGATAGCTGTTAAAATGCTCTCGTCAGAGGGTGTTTCCACATTACTCACCTCCTCTCTGAATCGAGTAATATAGTCCTTCAGGGATTCATTCTGTTTCTGGAAAATGGTTGCGAGGTGGCAGGCTGGCGCGAGCTGCTTTCTTAATGCCTTATACTGGTCCAGAAACCTCTTCTGACATTCTCTCCAGCTCCCGATGCTGCGGAATGGGAGGCGATTGAACCAAGCTCGCGGGGCGTCCCCTAGAGTAGTTGGGAATACTCGGCATTTGACCAGCGGGTCATCTGTCTGAAGATCCATTTGCACATTGAAAGCATCCAAATGGTCATGGGGGTCCGTTCTGCCGTCATATTGAGGGATACTGGGGAGCTTGAACTTTGCTGGTAAAGGCACTGTCTCGATCTCCCGAGTGAATGGTGCTCGGCGGTTGTCCCGCTCTTCCCCAGTCTGGCCTCCAGGTCGGGCTTCCAACTGCTGGACCCTTTGCAACAACTCTTCGACTACTGGGTCCTGGGTCACTGATCGCCGGCTGGGGTTCCATCTACTGGTACTTTCCTGCTCCCCAAAGTAATGATTCTGCGACCTGCCTTCTTCACCGAGCGCTTCTGCTTGTCTGGCAGCCCTCCTCGGCTCGGGCTCATAACCTGCACGATGTCCACGTACTCGTGCTGGCCCACGACTGCCTTCCTCGCGCCTGGCGCCCTCCATACTCGCCCTCGCTCTTATCTCGTTTTGGCGAGGCGGGATCTCCCGCTCTTGGTTTCGGCCTCTGGCTCTCCTTGGGTGCAGGTTCGAGGAGCGGGCTGATCCTTCGGTAAGCGACCTCTCCCTTATGGCTACCCCTTCTGGAGTTGGTATTTCTTCTGAAGGTCGGCGGTGAGCTCTGCCTGAAGGTGCTGCATTTGCCTGCCTCGGCGCCACGTGGGCTTGGACTTCCACCAACGCCCTCACTGTTGTTGTCAACTCCCTCACTGCATCCTCCAGAGCTCGCTGGCGCTGCTGCCATTCCTGAGCGACCTCGTTTCCTGAAGGTGAGGCGCTCTGTTCTTCTTGGATTTCACGTCGCTCCTCTGCTACTCCAACACTCCTCGTTGCTTTGATCCTAGCCATGGCAGACAAGTACAGATGAAAATGACATAGTCACTAACTGGAGATTACCAGGTCGCTGTTGGGCCCTCCTTCTAGCGCCAAAAGATGTTGACGTCCGGAAACGGTCAACCAGAGATTCTGGGGCCCAGACGGCGGACTTGGTAATTAAAGATCGGTTTGTACTGGTCGAAGGGTAGTAAATGGCCTATTAATGGGATGCTAGGTTGGTGGTAATTAATTCAGGTGAAGGAATGTCGTTCCTGGTGGTTGGTCGGAGTTAATGAAGTGACGAACAAGTAATTAAAGGGAAAGAGGGAAGGAAGGAGAGAAAACACAGGGGTTTTTTACGTGGTTCGGTGACTGCACCTACATCCACGGCCACTCTGGGGTAATTCAGGCAGAGTGAGAGTTCTCTAGTATCTTCAGCTTGTTTGTACAGTAAAAATGTCTCCCCTCTTTATAGAGGAAGGGAGCTCACAATAAAATAATACAAAGGAAAAGTCTACACGTTATAGGCAATGGCTGGTTTCAACTAATCCTGACATTGTCATGCTGCATTAATTGTAAAGGTAATGATGATTTTCTCCCTGCACAAGTCTGCATTAATTACCCCTGAAGAGGTCTTCACTTCATTAAATGCTTCTGGGTAATTGTGTAAACAGTTTCCGGCAGGAAATCATGGGAGTTGGTAATTCTGACAGCTTGGCATGCACGGTACCTTCTGAGGAAAACTTTGGGTCAGACAGGGGGTGCGCCCTGGAGGAAAGAGAAGGCGATCGGAGATGGACGCGAGCTCGCGGGCTCGCGGTCTCGCGACCTCGCCGAGCTGAAAGCAGTGGCAGGAAGTCATGTTGGAGAACTGTTGCTGACTCGCGATTTGGACGACCTCGCGGGCTGGGCTTGCAGTTGCTGGTCTTGTCTTTGGGCTTTCTGGGCCCTTGCTCCTGTTCAAACTAAATGAGTCGTGCGCTGGCCCATTTGGGCCGAACCAGAAAATGGGCATAACATGTAACATGTTTTAATAGAGAAAGAAATTGAACCATAGTGGATAAAAGAAAGAAAAACATGGTCTACGTCATAATAATAATTAAAAAAAAAAAACATACACACATTTATGAAAGCAATGATTAGAAATGAAAAATAAAAAAAAAAAAAAAAAAAAAGGGTTGTAATGACTCAAAAGGGGATTGAACCATGGTTCCCCTAAATTAAGAGGGAAGCACAATCATCAAAACTAGTATATACATGTGTTTGATTTTGAAATTCTATTTATATAATATACTAAGTGACTGAAAAAAGGAGAAAAAAGCAAAAGCTTTATAAGTGGGCTAGGAATTGAACATGTAACTTCGGGAGCAAAAGGTGCGCACACAACCACTAGTGTCACTTTATACATATGTCCTGTTCTCGCATTAGATTAGTATATTTAAAGTATATTTAAAGTAGGGATGGCTTGACCTGGAATAATTAATATTAGTATGTATGGCTACAGAGCCTCTTTTCATATAAAAAAAAGGTACAATTTTTAAAAAGTTTCTGGGGGGTCCAATGGTGGGTCCACCCCTGGAGACCAAGCTGCTAATTAGCGTGAGAACAACTGAAACCATAGGTGGCCTACTTGCTGATTTTTATTGTGGGCATAATGAGGCAATCTCACAATGCAGGCCTGATTGGATCTACAAATTCACAAAAGCCGGTAGAATTTAAATACGTCACGGAACACCTAACTAGAGCAAGTGACAGGAAACAGAGGCAGAAACTATTAATCGTGTTGACTTTTCTTCATTAGCTTGTGTATGCGAGTCGATTTTCTCTGATAGCTCAAGTATTTTACATCTTCACCACTCGTGTTCACATCATATTTAATGCATCTACATCAAAAACAGAGGACCGAAATGTTTTTGATGATGAGCTCTTCAAGCTAGGTTGCTACGAAAGCTGATAATAAAAATGTTTTCGTTTGAAGTTGTTGATAATATTTGTGCTTCTAGTCTCTCTTTCAAGCTCTGTCTACTTTCACCAGCTCAGCTGACCCAACATACCTTTATCATATCTGCAATGAAAAATACTTCACCAGAAACAGCAGTTACCAGTCCAACCTCAATCGTCTCCTCCCTTCTCTTCAGCCCTACACCAATAGTGCCATAAATTCTACAGAAGCTCTGAAGGGGTAGACCCCGGCAAGGTTTATGGCCTTTTTCAGTGCTGTGGTTATAAGTGGCGGATACACAAATTCATATTAGATGAGACATTTTAATAAATTGATAATAATATTAAAAATAATTAAATTTATACCAACAAAATATGAAATTTCATCTTATTTAATTGCTAGTTGTTTACAACAATCCACAATAACTAAAAATGAAAATAACTAATACATTTAATTAAATACATTTATAATCATACAATTTAAAAATCTCAAAATTTAAAGTATAAAAAAAAAATTGAAATAACGTCTTTATCAGTTGATAATTTGTATCACCAATTGATATTCATATAAAAAATTAAAAAACAAAAGAGGACTTAATTATTGATTTCTGATTATAATATAACCATCAACAATCAAATTATGTAAATTTCACATTTAAATTAGAAATTAAGTTTTTACTAAAAATTAAACTTAAACAAATATAACATAACATATCTCTTTAATTAGAAGAGAACAAATAAAAAATAAGAAATAAAAATTAAATCATGATTATATATTAAAAAATTATATATAACAAATTAAAATTTAAAGTTTTTGGATTTATTAATTTGATTTTTAAATCAAGTTAAAGATATCAACATTTAATTTGTATAATAAGATACTAATATTTCAATAAAACTTATAAATATATTTACTTTTACTTTTTATGATGGATATCATTATTATTATACTAGAGATGTAACAAATAGTAGATAAATATATGAATAGAAATTAAAGAAAATATTAAAAATTAAAAATTAATAAAAAATAATGATTGAAAAAAATAAAAAATAATAAAATGATAAATCTATTGGTTGTTTTTGTAATTAAAATATTTAGGATTATATATAAAAAATTATTACAATTTTTGCAAAAAACAATAAATGAAAAAATTTATTGAAAAAAAAAAATCAGGAGGAGCTGGTGTCCCCGCCCCCCCCCCCGAGCACATTGGATCTGCTAGTGGAAACAGAGGACTTTGCATTCGCAGAGAGAAACGGAACCAAGAAGAAACGGAGGAATATTGAGGAATTATTTATTTATTTATTTATTTCCTAGGAAGGGCGGACCCACCTGAGGACCAACGTGCCCTTGCACAGATTTTGATAATAAATAATAATAAAAAAAAAAAAAAAAAAAGGAAGTTAGCCGTAGAGTGCGCTGGGGTGTAATAGGCTGGAGAGTGCAGCGTAATATATATTTTTATTTTTATTTGGTAGTTGACTGGACTGTTGTTTTGATTTTTTTAATTTTTAATAAAGCTGCTCTTGGCATTTTCTTACTGGTCATTATTATTATGCTTTAAAAGGCAGCACTTCTTGTGTTTCTGTTTGTGCGCCTTTTTTAAATTTTTTTTTATTATTTTCTTTTTTAACATTATTATTTATTATTTATTATTTTTAATATAATTAATTTAATTTTTTATTACTTTTCTTATATATATATATATATATTTTACCCGTAATATTTTTCTACCCCTAATAAATTAATGTCTTCCTTTTCTACTATAAATAATTTTTCTAGTTTTAATTAATTAATGTTTTTCTTTTTATAATTTTTTTAAGTCAGGTAAGTACTATTTACATCCTTTGTTTTTAAACAAAACTGTACAAGTGACTTGATTAAAGATAGCATGCGTTCAATCTAACCATTACTCACCTTCTTAGTAAAATGCTTTAAAACGAAGATAAATGAAGAGTCTAGGAGAGCGAGAAAGCTGCTAGTCAGGGTGAAGCCCTATGTGGTTTACTTGCGACTTTTCTTGCGCACGTAGTAAGGCGATATGGATACGTATCTTAATATCGTATTCCAAGCTTGACTACAAATTCACAAAAGCCACATGGAATTTAAATACATATTTCAGAACACCTATTATCTAGAGCAAGTCACAGGAAACAAAAGCAAAATTTATCAATTGTGTCGACTTTTTTGTAAACGAGTTTTCTCCGATAGTTCAGGTTTTTCCATCTGCACCCCTAGTTTTCATTTTTCATATATCTGGATTAGAAAACAGAGAAGTGGCCAAATAAAAAAATAATTGAAACTTCATCACAATTTTTTTTTTGATATGGTTAAGAGAGTTAGATAATATAATATAATATTAAAATCAATATAATATAATCAAACGTTTGACTAAATTTACTAAGGAAAATTATCAACATATCTAACTTTCACAGTATTCTCAATTCTACACCCCATTCTTCCTTCGTTGAAGTATTCGTCAAAATCCCCTTTCTTTTAAGTTCGGTTAAATTTACAAATAAAATTATTGCTTTGCCTTTCAATATACATGGAAAATGACTCTTTAGCCTTAAAAAATATTTATAAAATAAAAATAGTATAACAGTAAATATAAAAGAATTAATTGCACTAAATAAATATGAAATAATTGAAATTATCCTTGAAAATATTAAAATTAAAAAGGAAATTGAAAAAATCATGATCTTCCGTTCTCTTTGATTTTCATCTCCATCAGACGATCAGCCACAGCCGCACTACTCCTAAATAGCTTCTGAACCCCTCAAACACATCCAAAACACCACTTCCAAATAGCTTCTAAATAACCCCAAATACACCCAAAACACCACTCCCAAAATCTCTAAAAAAACCCCAATCATCCCAATCGGTTAAATTTACAAATAAAATTGTCACTTGGCCCTTCAATATACATGGGAAATGACTCTTTTGCCTTAAAAAAAATTTATAAATAAAAATAGTATAATAATAAATATTAAAGAAGTGGTTTCAAGGGAAAAAAAATCATTTTGGTCTCTAATTTTTATGAAATGATCAAATTTTTAATCATGTTTTGAAAAATAATGAAATTAACCCTAACTTTTCAAAAAGTGTTAAATTAGTTTATTCTATCAATCAACTAACGATTAAACCTAATGAAAAACATGATGGTAGGGGTGATTTTGTCATTTCAAATTATAGTTTAAAATCTTAACACGTGTATGAATCAAATAACTTGAAAAAAAATTAAAAAATCACTTATAAAAAATTAAACACGTGTACATTTAATCCCAATCACAATCACACAACACACATCCATGGCCCCATTACCACCCTACCTCCTTCCTCCTCTGCCTTTCTCCCTCCATGACCACTATCACCACGTCGATTGTCTTAGTTCTCGTCACATGAATCTCTTTACGTTCTCGATTTTTGACAACACCACACAGATCATGGCCCCCCATCACCACTCTACTCTTCCCCTTCACGACCATCGTCACCACATTGATCTTTTCAGTTCTCGTCCCATCTCCTTCCATCCTTGATTTCCAGTGGCAATAGTTCTTGGTTTTCAATTGCCCCATATAGACCTTTTCCTCCTTCACAACAAGTTTCTAGGTTCGATTTTGGGTTATTGAGTGTGTATGTTGGTGATTGAGTGTGGTAGTGATGTTTGGTGATGATTGAGTGGTGATGATGTTTTGTGGTGATTGAATGTGGTCATGATATTTGGTGATGATTAAGCGGTGGTGGTGAAACACTGTCAACCATGGAGATTCACAAAAGCAAGCAACATTAAGCCTCTTGAAAGCCACCAAAAATAAAAACAAATGGAGATCCATTAGATGCCTCAGTGGACTCCATCAAATCTGGATCTCCACCGTTGACATCAACGGTGGAGATCCAAATATGATGGAAGTTATATATATTTTAAAAATTAATTTTTAATGAAGTAAAAGAAAGTTGTTAATAGTATATTTAAATGTTTTAATTTAGAAATGGTGATGTGTCAACTAATTATTGGTGTAAAATTATTATTATTATTTTTTTAATTTTGTATGGCACATCTCAATTTTCATTGACTGATAAATTAAGATAAAATAGTAATTTTAAGAGCAACTGATGATAGGGTAAAATTGACTTTTTGTTTGTTCCGTTGGTTTTGACCTTCAGTTAGCTTATAAGAGGGATTAATTTGATATTTTTTCGAAAAGTTAAAAAAATTTGAACTTTTTTTAAAACATAGTTAAAAAATTGATTATTTCTCAAAGTTTAGGGATCAAAATAATTTTTCCCTAATTTCAATAAATAAAAAGCATAATATAATTTAGCTACCTATTAAAAAATATATTCAGATGAAATAAATGTTTAACTTTTATGACAAACAACCTCCTACCGTTAGTCAAACTCTGTTAGAATTAATTAATTAAGGAGTAAAATTATCTTTTGATTTTATTATCTTATATTTTTATTTTTAAAAAATAAATTTTATAAAAAATAAATAAAATTTAAAACCTTGAAAATAATTAAATAAAAAAAATTCTTAATCTGGTCTCTCTTATCTTCTCACTTTCTCTCTTCAGTCGCTTTCACTCTCTCTCTCCTAACTCAACCCCAACTTCATCTTCAATCTACAACCCTTCAATCTGCGTTCAAACCCAGCAGCCTCGCGTGGAGCGATGGCGTCGACGGTGGAGGAGGAAGCCTTTTCGATGCGTGGAGCTGGTAGGAGTGGTGAAGAGGACGAAGACTCACGGCGTTAGTATTTGCTTCTGTGACAGACAACTCGCAGAAAGGGGAGTGGCGGCGGCAGGAGAACCAACCGATGATGTGGTGGTGGTTGGGGGAGGGGACTTGAAAAAGATAGGAGTGTTGCCATTATCATCCCTTTCTCTTTTCATTTGGGGTTTGGTTGGGTTGTGGTTTCCGGTTTGATTCTTAGTGTTGGTTCAGTGGGTTTTGTTGGTTGGGTGGGTTTCGGTTGGTTGAAGATGAGTTTTGGGATTTTTTAAAGAAATCTGGGTTTAGTTTGTATGCTTAATAATATGGGTTCGGGTTTATTGTTGAAAAATTGGGTTCGTTTGGTTGAAAATCTGGCTGTTTTTTGTTGTATATATATATATATATTTGGATTAACTTGTGTTCTTTTACTGATTTTGGTAATTTCATTAAATAAGAACAATTTTGATTAAAGAAAATTTGGATTTCTGTTGAAGATGCAATGAGGTTTTGTTGAAGATAAAATGGGTTTTATCTTTTGTGTGAAGAAAAGGCTTGAGTTTTGATCAAAGAAGAAGAGTTTCATGTGAAAAGGAAGAGTTGGGTTTCGGTTCAAGTGGAAAAATATGTAGAGGTTGGTTCAGTTCTGATGCTTTGAAGGCGTTTTTTTTTTTTTTTTTTGAGTTCATGCTGTGAAGGTGTTTGATAAAATGGGTTGGGTTATATTTAGCCATTTCGGTTAAAGATGAACTGGATTTGATTCCAGTGAAGGAGGGGAAAATTCATTTTGGTCCTTGATTTTTTAAAAATTGACAATTTTTTAAACATTTTTAAGATAATATACCAAACATCCTTAAATTTATAAAAAATTCATCATTTTAGTCCCTACCATTAGTCAACCGTTGGTCAAATCGAAAAAATTTCATTTTGGTCCCTAATTTTTTAGAAATTGATAATTTTTTTAAATATCTTTAAGATAATATACCAAACATCTCTAAATTTATTAAAAATTCATCATTTTAGTCATGTTGACTAGTTTTTTAATAGTTAATATTAACAAAAATGAAAAAAAAAAATTAAATTACCCCTACTTTATTGGAAGTATCTTTTTACCCTTGATGCATTAAAATATAAGATATTTGGAATGACTAGTATATCATTCCATATAAAAATAAATTAGAATTTAAAAGACCAAAATACCCTTATAATTTTTTATTAATTATTTTTGAATGTTGCATGTTGAGTGAATGAATTGTTTGTTGCATCGGATTTGATAGGTTTTGATAGATAAGAAAAATACATGCCCTTAACACATAAAACCAAAATAATAACAATTTAATATTATTTTTTTATGGTAAAAACGGTAACAAGAAAATGAGTTTAAAATGGGGTGTTGTTACTTGTTGGTGGCTACAATTTTGCTGCCCAAATATTTCAATTTTCTTCTCCAATTTATTTGTCCATTTTTTTATCTCCCAATTTTTGTGCTCCAATTTTTTACCTCCAATATTTTTCTCAAACATCATCAACCCATAGTGGTATAAAAAATTGAAATATGACTCCAATTTTTTACCTTTTGTATTATTCTCAAATATTTTAATTTTTTTAGACTACACACATGTTATCTTAAGAAATTTTAATATAAGATTACCATTTTAACCTTCTCACCATCAATTTGACCAATGGTTGACTAATGGTCGGGACTAAAATGATGAATTTTTATAAATTTAGGGATGTTTGGTATATTATTTTAAAGATATTTAAAAAACTGTCAATTTCTAAAAAATTAGGGACTAAAATAAAATTTTTAGAAAATTTTAACGCAAGATTACCATTTTAACCTTCTTACCGTTAATTTGACTAACGGTTGACTAACGGTAGGGACTAAAATGATAAATTTTTTATAAATTTAGGGATGTTTGGTATATTATTTTAAAGATGTTTAAAAAATTATCAATTTCTAAAAAATCAAGGACCAAAATGAATTTTCCCCAGTGAAGGATGAAGTGAATATGATTCCAGTGAAGGATTAACGTGACAGAGAAAAAAGACAAATCTTTTTTTGTTATTTTTTTTAATAATAATAATAATAATAATTTTATATATATTAATTTATAAATATTATTTATTTTAATTTTTTGATTTTTAATTATTTTTTAGTTTTTTAAATAAAAAATGAGAGCATTTTCATCCTTGTAGAAGGGTATTTTCGTCTTTTAATGGAATTATAATCATTGATCATCAAATTTAACAGACTTTGACTAATGAGAGGGTTTATTTGTAATTAAAATAAAAATTTTGTTTCGTCTGAATATATTTTTAAATTGATTAGTTAAATTATAATTTTTCATAAAAATATATGAAATAATTAAATTTATCTTTGAAAAAATTAAAATTAAAAAGAAAATAAAAAAAGAGATATTATAAAAAACCTTTAAAAAATAAAATAATCATAAATAATTTTTAACTTTTTTTATTAGATAAATTGTTCTCTATTATTAATTTTTCATTCAAAATGTTAACCTTTTTCATCTAAAACCGTGAAATAATCAAAATATCCTTATCAAAATTCTATAAATTCATATTATATCTTTAAATTTATTTAATGACTAAAATATCTCTTTAAATTATTAATTAATAATATTATTAAATTAAAAAATAATACAATAATTTTTTGTAGAAAAAAAAAACCTAACTGGTTTCAATGTTGTTGGAAACCTCCATCTCCAATTGATCTTCAACATAAACTACCTTAAAAAAAAAATTTCACCTCCAATTAATCTTCAACATCAGTAACGTCCAACTAATCTTCAACATCAACTACCTTAAATTAATCTCGATCTCCATCAGCAACATCAACCTACCATTATCATCGTCAAACCATTACCACTATCATCAAACAGTCATCATCATTAACTCATTTTAAGGAAAATAAAAATAATTTCAACATCATTAAGAATTCACTTCAATCAAAAACCACTATCACTCAAACCAAACTACAAAAAACCCAGACCTCATAAAGACTCATTAAACCTAGACCCACCTTTAACACTGCGAAGCCGTATCGATGATGGCAAAGACCTTTAACGTTGCCATGGACTAGACCATCTGATCTACATGCAATTCTCTTTCATTGGAGACTAAGCCAACTTGAGTGTTGGGTATTGGGTGTGAACGATAGAAGAAAAAGAAAAAGGAGAAGAAGAAGATGGGAAAAAGATGACATAAGAAGAAGATGGAAGAAGACAATGGAAGAAGAAGAAGATTGAAAACGAAGTAGAGGAGGGGACGATAGTGGTTGGATGTAGGTTTGATTTGGGTTCTCATTGAATAGGGGTTTTTGTTGTTGGAAAAGGAGGAGAGATAAGATGATGGAAGGCAATGGCGATGGTTTGACGAGGGTTCTTGCAGTTGGAAGGAGAGGAAAGAGGAGAGAAAGAGGTTGGTGGATTTCAATATTAAAGATGATTAGGGCCGTTTTAAATTTATTTTTAATTTTTAATTTATATTTAAAATTTTAAATTTTTTAAAATTAATTCTCATCCTTCATCTTAAGATGAGTGGTAAAAATCCGACAAACTAGCTTTTTATTTAATTTTTAATTTTTACTTATTTTTAAAATTTTTTAAAACTAATTTTAATTGTTTTTGGGTAAAGATTTAATAAATTAAATTTTTATTTAATTATTTAGGTTTTTTTTAATTTTTTATTTAATCTTATTGAAACAAATAAATTTGTTAATTCAATGACCATTATACCTTTCAGTTTTCACACCAATAAATTTTTTTAACTGCTAGGGGTGGATAAAAAAAATGCTAATCACAATTATTTTACATTTTCAGGGTATTTTTTTTTTTTTATTTCATTATATCTTATAAAAAAATCATGATCTTCCGTTCTCCTTCGTTTTCGTCTCCATCAGACCATCAGCCATAGCTACACTACTCCTAAATAGCTTCTGAACCCCTCAAACACATCCAAAACACCACTTCCAAATAGCTTCTAAATAACCCCAAATACACCCAAAACACCACTCCCAAAATCCCTAAAAAACTCCAATCATCCCAATCGGCCTGCACCATTGCCATCCATCAATCAATGTACCACCCAAATAGCCAAGCACCACCAGCCAACCACCACAAAAGATAAAAAAAAAAAAAAAAAAAAAAAAAAAGAAGATGGCGAAAGGAGAGGATGAGAGAAGCTTGTGACTAGATCTCCTTTGTTGGGAGGAGATCATCAGAGTAGATCGTCGTAGGGGAGAATGAGCGACGTTCTTCCTGCTCGATCTCTTCCACGAATGTAGATCTTCATGTTTTGATCTCTTTCCAATGGTGCCACCGTCGTCTCGCTGTCGGTCCGCCTGCCTAAACATGGAGGTTCTTAGAGAGAAAGGGAGCACTCAATGATGAGAAGAGATAGACGAGGACATGAGGGAGACAGCAGGGAGCAAACTATGGTGAGAAGAGGGTGAGAATGGAGGAGAAATATTTTTATTTTTTATTATTTAAATATTTTATTATTTTTATTAAACCTTTTTAGTTATTTTTAATTTAAAATTTATTTTTAATACATTTATCATTTTGCCCTTCATACCTAACGGCAAATGTAGTATTTTTGACAGAAACGGTAATAGAAGGGAGAAAATGAAGATGATCCGAAACGTTGAGGGCAATTTTGGCCAATATTTGAAAAGATGGTCTAGAATGCGAATAATATAAACGTGAGGGAAGTTTGATAATTTCCCATCTACTAATTTACAAGGGACTATTGATTGTGTCGACTTTTCTTCGTTGACTTGAGTAAACGAGTCTCTTCTGCCACTCGTGTCCACACCATAAATTCTTCAATTGGATGCTAGTCTGCAACAAAAGCTCATGATCAGAATGTCTTCTTTGAAGTTCTTCATCATCTTTGTGTTTCTTCTCTGTCTTTCAAGTTATCTATTCTCTTTCACCAGCGCAGCTAACCCAACATACCTTTTTCATTTTTGCTCGGCTGAAAACTTCACCAGAAACAGCACTTACCAGTCCAACTTGAATGTTCTTCTTTCTTCTCTTCCCTCCGACGCCAACAGCAGCGATGGTTTCTCCAACTCAACTGCAGGGCAAGAGCCCAATAAGGTCTATGGCCTATTTCAATGCCGCGGTGATGTCACCACCTCCACCTGTCAAGACTGCGTGGCTTTCGCTTCCGCAGAAGCAACTGAACGTTGTCCTAGTCAAAAAGGAGCTGTATTATGGTACGACGAGTGCCTCTTACACTACAATGCTTCTGATTTCTTCTCTACAGCAGTTCTAAGACCTAGAGTTATGTTGTATAATACAAATAACTTAACAATAGAACCAGACCGGTTTCACCAGATCATGTTGAGTCTGATGAACGAATCAGCTACTCAGGCTGCGAATGATCCTAAAAGGTTCGGGACCAGAAAGGGAGATTCCACAACGTATCAAACACTGTACACTCTTGCACAGTGCTCGCGCGATTTGTCAAGTACTGATTGTTTTGGATGTCTTAAAGAAGCTATTTCAATTTTGCCAAACGTAAGCATAGGAGGAAGGAGGTTGCTTCCAAGTTGTCATTGCCGGTATGAAATTTACCCCTTTTATGAGGAAAACGAGACCCTGCCACCAGCACCTTCGCCAACATATCTTCATCATTTTTGCTCAGCTGAAAACTTCATCAGATACAGCACTTACGAGTCCAACCTGAATTTTCTTCTCTCCTCTCTTCCGTCCAAAGCCAGCAGCAGCAATGGATTCTCCAACGCAGCAGTGGGGCAAGACCCCAATAGGGTCTATGGCCTATTTCAATGCCGCGGTGATGTAACCACCTCCACCTGTCGATATTGCGTGGATTTCGCTTCCAGAGAAGCAACTCAACTTTGTCCTGCTCAAAAGGGAGCTGTATTTTGGTACGACAAGTGCCTCTTGCATTACAGTGCTTCTGATTTCTTCTCTACGGTAGTCCTAAAACCTAGCACTAAGATATATAATAAAGCTATCGTAGAAACGTTACCATACCAGTCTTCCCAGAAAATGTATAATACAAGTAACGTAGAACCATACCCGTTTTACCAGCTCATGTTGAGTCTGATGAACGAATCAGCAACTAAGGCTGCAAATGATCCCAAAAGATTCACGACCACAAAGAAATATGACGTAACATCTCAAACACTGTACATTCTTGTACAGTGCACGCAGGACCTGTCGAGTACTGGTTGTGCTAGATGTCTTCGAGAAGCTATATCACAATTGCCAAACGAGAGCACAGAAGGAAGCGTGTTGTATCCAAGTTGTTATTGCCGGTTTGGAATCAACCCCTTTAACTCGGAAAACCTGCCACCAGCACCTATGCCGTCTCCTCCACATACGCCGTCTGCTCCACCTCCAGTTACAAGGCCGGAAGGTAATGAAGATCAAAAAGCTTAAATCATATAACTGGTTTCTGTGCTGATTATCGTTCAAGTACAAAATGATGGATATGAAAAAGCCAAATTTAGCTCTAGGATTGAGGGATCATGAATTTTTAGTATGGCAAATGAAACATACTAACGATCTTAATTGCAGGGAAGAGCCGAATCTCTTCATCCATAAATGTAGCCATTGTTGTTCCGGTTACTGTCTCTGTGTTGCTTTTCGTCATAGCAGCCTACTTCTTCCTGACTAGGAGAGGAAGAAAGAAGTACAACGCTGTACCGGAGGAAATTGGTAATTTGAAAGCTAATTTGAAAGCTCTCTGTCTTTACACTTGAACCTCTCATTTCTGAAAAAAAAAAAAAAAAAAAAAAAACCAAAGTCACTTTTTAATCTGACAGACCTGGGGAAATCATGAAATTTACTCGTATATTTTGTTTCATATTAAACGGATTTCTAAATACACCAATAAGGGGGAGTTCTTGTGTTTGTTATAGAATACATCACTATTATTACCAATTACAAAATTCACCATCCTCACACATGTGCTCACATTCACATAAACTTCTCCGTGACTCTTGGCCGGCCGACACACTAGATTTGTGTCTCCTAGGCTGACACACTCTCGCCCAATCTCTTGTGCTGCACACTCTGCTTTTTCACTTCCAGTTTTACAGTTATTTCCATTCCTTTCACAATTACCGAACTGCTTTCAATGACCTAAACTAGTTGGGTCTGAAGCCCAATAAGGATATATACACTTTTATTCTTGCCAAACCTTTGGAGATCCATGAAATTTACTTTAAAATTTATGCTGCTGCAATATTTTCAAGCCAGTAATTTACTGTTTGGTTATGTAGCTGGAAATATTTTAACTATAGAGGCATTGCAATTCGATTTTGGAACAATCCAAGCAGCCACAAATAGATTCTCGACCGATAACAAGTTGGGTACAGGTGGTTTTGGTGAGGTTTACAAGGTATAATATTAATTAATATGATCATTTTTTTAAGTTCGAAAACGTTTGTGACATAGCAATTCGAAAGTTATTCAAACAAATATTCTAACAATTTGTTGGTTATATTACAAGGGAGTACTTCCTAATGGACAAGAAATAGCTGTAAAGAGATTATCAAAAACATCCGGGCAAGGTGCAAAAGAATTTAAGAATGAGGTTATAGTGGTAGCCAAACTTCAACACAAAAATCTGGTAAGATTACAAGGATTTTGCTTGGACGGAGAAGAAAAAATACTTGTCTATGAATTTGTGCCCAACAAAAGCCTTGACTACTTCTTATATGGTATGTATTATTTGAATATATTTTGTGCATGTTTGAATTTCATTTCTTAATTTTCATTGAAATTTTGATTTTTTTTTTGAAATATATTGAAAATTTGATTTTGGTATCTGCATAGACACTATAAAACAAGGACAATTGGATTGGTCTACAAGATATAAAATAATTGGAGGAATTGCTCGAGGAATTCTTTATCTTCATGAGGATTCTCGACTCAGAATTATTCATCGTGATCTTAAAGCTAGCAATGTATTATTAGATGAGAATATGAACCCTAAAATTTCAGATTTTGGCTTGGCAAAGATATTTGGAGTTGATCAGATTGAAGGAAGTACGAGCAAAATTGTGGGGACATAGTAAGTCTTGATTATTATTATTCATTTCGCATAACTGGAGTTAATGAATTCATTTTTGCATCCTAGTTGTTGAATCACTAGTAAGAGAAGAGAAGAAATTAATGTCATTAGGACGATTTCTAAAATTTGGTTATTATTGGACAACACAAAGTTGCATTGTGTCTCTAAGCTCTCTTCACTATTGCATGCTTACTTTGTGTAATAGTGATTCATCACGATTATTGGATTGCAATAAATTTTGATAAAAATATTAGATTAATTTCTAAAATACCTTATTGTATATTTGCAAATGAAGTTGATGGTTACATACTAATTTTTTTTTTTTAAATATAATTTTTTAGTGGATACATGTCTCCAGAATATGCTATGCATGGACAATTTTCTGTGAAATCCGATGTATACAGTTTTGGTGTTCTAGTTCTTGAGATTATAACGGGTAGAAAGAATAGCAGTTTCTATCAAACAGACAGAGTTCGGAACCTCTTGAGCTATGTAAGTTGGAGAGAATAGTGAAGAGAAATAGAAAGTTAGAATTACAACTTTTTATTAATACTAGATACATTATTGCAGGCTTGGGAGCATTGGAGAGATGAGACGCCAATGCAATTGTTGGATTCAACTTTGATAGGTTCTTATTCAAAAAATGAAGTCATGAGATGCATCCATGTGGGTTTACTATGCGTCCAGGAAGATCCAGCTGTGAGACCTGCAATGGCAACAGTAGTTCACATGCTTAATAGTTATTCTGTTTCCCTCCCATTACCTCAACAACCTGCATTTTTCCTTGGTACGAGAACAGAGCTGAAAATGCATACTCCAAACAGGGACTCTGATCAGTCTACAAGCAAGTCCATGCCATGGTCAGTTGATGATGCTTCAATCACTGAATTAAACCCTCGTTAAATAGTAATGTGGTGTTCTTCAAATGTTTCTTCGTAAATTAAAAAACTCAGTAACACATATAAGCTTGCTGGAATTATTGTAAGTTCATGTTGAGTTATTGCTGTAAGTCTTAATTTAAAAAATAGTGTATTCAAGAAAGTATAATAAAGAGTTCGTGATTACTTGTCCGAATTCACAAAACATATATATTGTCAACATTATTTTACAATTTATTATTATTATTATTATTAAAGGAAACACTTATTTCTACTTGCTTAATTAGGTAAAATGTAAAGGTAAAAAATTTATACTAGTGCAATAAAAAAGATATGATAATAATATTTAATGTACATAAAAAAGAAATTGTTAGGAAAATAACTAGTGAGACATCCAACTAGTCTTGAAAATAAAAATTTAGCACATCATAAATGTTATTTTGGAAGAGATAATTTAATCTAATACAAGGATAAATTATTGTTTGCCACACTTTGATGGAATTAATAAATGCACAAATGGCCACTTCTATCTCCATCTAAATAGTTTACTCTTCAATTTCCTTCATACAATGCAAACTGGGATGCCTTACCTTTTTTCAAAGAGAAATTAAAACAGAATAATCACAATTCACAGTAGTTTTCATTAAATAGGATGGAGAAGTCAGCTCTGTTGTGCCTGCTGCAAATGTTACTTTGGTACTTCAATAAGATAAATGATTTTGTGAGAACAGAATAATTGACAGTATAGCTTCCATCCTTAAATGTGAACAAGATTCCAACTCAAGTCTCATTCACCAAAAATAGCTTTTCCGTTGATTAAACATAATTATTTATGAATTACTATGCTTCTTTGTAGAGCGCTTCTAAAATGAAGTTTTGAGGGCACCAGGAGAGAAACAGAGCCTCTAGTAACCCTGAGAACAACTAAGGGAATCGTTTGCCTAATTGCTTCATTCTCTACACATGATAGTCCGATATGAATATATCAAGGGGTGAGACTTGAAGATTGAAATTGGCGGCCAAAGCACACTTAATACATTGTTTATCATAAATATAACAAAGGGAAACTCTATTGCCACCCAAAAAAACTTCTCCTTATACCCATTTTTTTAAACTAAAAGCAATTTTACTAATTTGTCCATAATACAAATTACTTAGACAGCAAAATGCGCATTAATAAGTAAATAAAAAATTTATTTATATACACTCAATTAACATATATTTATTCTACCGAAATTCTACTAAGAGAGTGATGATAGTGATGATGCCGAAGATGTTTCCTAGTGAGATGCAATCAAATAAAAAATAACAAGTTTCAACCATGGAGAGAGACTTTCCCAATTCCTCTATTAAAAAAAGTTGTTTTCCCTGCCTTGTTTACGTTTCCTTACTCCTTTTGTATATTGTTTTAATTGAAAGAGAGAGTGGGGTTAGATATTATAGAGGACGTAGACAGTAAACTATTAATTTTTAATTCTTAATGATGGGTGTGGGAAGTCATTTGGTGCAGTACAGGAACCAGCCTTCGATGCGGGATCTATCATATATACAGCAGTCCCGTGTCTAGTTTTTCCATGCCTGCAAAGGTTAGAAGGTGCATTGCCTCCTGCCAAGAAGAAAACCATTTTTCTTCTGATCATGATGATTCCTTGGACTACCACATAATTAAAAAGTTATCTCCCCAGTAAAATGGTCACAAAGTTAATTTGATTCCTTCTACATATATGACGGATCTCCCACTAATGCACCCTTGATCGGATCTACAAATTGAGGAGACTAGTGTTTTTAAAGTTTCCACTTGACAACTTCCTAAATATATAAATTTGATAAAATCTTGAACAAAAACAGAGGAAAATGACCTCTTCAAACTAGTCTGCAACAAAAGCTGATAATCAAAATGCCATCTTTGAAGCTCTCCATTATCTTTGCACTTGCTTGTCTTCTTTTAATCTTTCTGTTCAGCTTCACCAGTGCGTTTGACTACCCAGCTTCCAAGATAGTTCTTGCTCGGACACAAACTTCACCAAAAACATCACTTACCAACAATGTTGTGGAAATTGCTAGGCTGGGCGCCTGGCGCCTAGTGATTTGGCCACTTAGCCGGCGAGTAGGCGGTTTGACAAGCGGTCAATGGACTGCTGGTCAAACTTGATCAAATACTTGAAAAAAATTACAAAATAATAATAATAATAATAATTATTATATGTATATTATAAATTGGAACTTGATCTTAAAAAAAGATGTTAAATTGTCTTTAAAAACATACGATAAATTAAAAAAAAAAAAAAAAAAACTAGTAAAAGCACACTGCTAACATGTATATTTTAGTGTGCAAACTTAAAATTTATATACTAGTCTAGAATTTTACTCAATATTGTTGCTGGATGTGCATTATAGGATGAGAGATGTCAAGAGTAAAACATTGAAATATAAATGATTTGTTTATTAATGTCATGTTGCTCAGGAAGAACAAAATAGGTTCCTAAGAGTATATCTGTTCTGTTACACTTACAAAAAATGGTGCCGCGAACAACGGCACAGTGAACTAATAAACGTTTAAGGTTGAACCAAAGGCCTGGTTTGGGCATAATTAAACTTTAAGGCTTACTATTAAGACTAAATTTGTTTAAACATTCAGTAAGAAACCTTTAGGTTTGGCCGTCTTACACTCGTTTTTCCTAGCATCGTCCAACGGACAAACTTTTTACTATCACTTCTATAAAAATATGAGTGATTAAATCACAAATCTTAACGTGGCTATCTCTTCTGTGTGAATGAAAAATCCATGTTCAGATACTCACTGAAAAAGTGCTCTCCATATAATGAATAATTATAGGGTTGTGTTTGGCAGATGCTTTGACGTTCTGTTACCGATTTTTTTGGTCGTAAACGTTAGAGAAATGACACTGAGATGGATCATCATGATAGTCCTTGACAATAAAGTGAATGTGATTGGAAGATATCTATGCACGATGCATACCACAGCATTGGTGAACAACCAAGGATTAACTGTATAGGAGAACTTCCATGTACTGATTTGGTGATAAAACATTGCTACCAAAATGATGAACATTCTCCTTCATTCCAATTAAACACCCTAGGTACACTCATGAAAATAAATGATAAACAAAAAACTATTTACTTTTTACGGAAAGGATGTAGTCCATCATAAACATGTCTCTTAATAGTTAAATACTGCAAAAATGAAAGCAAAGTGGAAACCACTATCGAGGTGATATATCTGATAGAGTTATCTCATTAACAGAGCAAACTTTAACATATGTTAAAGATTGATCTGAACTCACAACTCGGCCAACGGAAAATGCAGGTTGGGTTGGTTGAGGAAGTGTTATATTATCATTTGCCAACATGAAAACCACAGATGACATTGGAGGTCTGTCTGCTGGGTCTTCTTGGACACACAACAATCCAATATGGATGTACTTGATCAATAGTTCAATGGAAACACATGACTGTCTGAGTGTTGGATCCATCAACTCAACCGCTAGTCCCTCACACCATAGTTTCCATGTCTGCAATGTTAAAACATGTATAAACTAAGATTTATGAATGAAATCGTTAGCTACCAGTCATTAAAGACAAGGATGGATATAATTACATAATCAAGGAGGCTTCGACCATATTCAGAAAGGTAAAATCCATTATTCTTTTTCCCACTAATAATCTCTAGTAGAAGAATTCCAAAGCTGAAGACATCTAACTTTATTGAAAACAATCCTTCCATAGCATACTCTGGGGCCATGTATCCACTATTCGAAAATAGAAAAGTAGTATAAGATTGCATCCTCTATAAATCCTCATAATTAAATTCTCAAGTAGAAAATGTATTTACTATGTTCCAACAACCCTATTGGTATTAGCTTCATTTTGATTTCCACCGAATATCCTAGCAATTCCAAAGTCGGATATTGATGTAGGACAGTTGGCTTTGGAGTTGAAGAAGAGATGAATCGAAAATTGTCCAAAAGAAGTGTTTCAAAGAAACGGGCATAACTTTTGACTCGGTTGTCAAATTTCCTATTATAATATGTTTTCGGAAAGAGCTTTCAGAGTTCTAGAACGTCCCAACCAGGGATACCCGGTTGATGCTATTTACATCCTCAATGGAGCTGTTTAAGTTGGGTCGTCGGACACTCGAAGATTTTAGCATTTTATTTGTTTTTCCGTTTTTGCTTAATATAAGGATATTTTAGTATTTTTGCTTCTTTTAGGGTTTCTAGGAGCCTATTTAAGGATTCTTTGTTATCAATTGCAAGATTATTCAATAATATTTCAAGTTTCAGTTTACCTGTATTCTTTATTTGCTGGTGGATTCCAGTTTGTTACTTTAGGGATTACGCTGGTAAACCCTAGAATTTCCGTTCTGCGTCAGATATCTTCGGATGCAATTCATGGTCTAATAAAACATTACTAGCTTTAAGATCACGATGAATAATTTTAAGATGAGAATCTTCATGAAGATACAAAAACCCTCGTGCAATTCCATTGATAATGCATATACGTATATTCCAGTCCAATTGTACACTTCTTGTTGTATCTGTCCCCAAATTTGAATATAAAGTAACTTAGCATCCAACAAATTAAAGAAATAAACTCATGTCACAATAACTAGAATTAGAAAGTTTTAGAGACCAACCAAAGAGGAGAAAATCAAGGCTTTTGTTGGGCATGTATTCATAAATTAACAACCATTCATTTTCCTCAATGCAGCATCCCAGTAATCTCACAAGATTTTTATGTTGTAATTTGGCAATCAAAATGACTTCATTCCTAAACTCTCTCATTCCTTGACCAGATGTTCTTGAAAGTCTTTTCACTGCAATTTCCTTACCATTTGCTAATATACCCTGGAAGAAAATCTGTCTTTACCACAAAATAGGGGAAAAAAGTTGCTTATTTAAAAAATAAAAATCTGAGTCCTCTAATATGACCACTTACATATATTTCAAAGATTTTGCAGTTATCATACACACTGATCCTCATCCTTTTCACAGTTACCTTGTAGACAGGGCCGAACCCACCTTCTCCAAGCTTATTTTCATCAGAGAACTGCCCAGTAGCCTCGAGGATGAGACCCAACGGGAACAGGGGAAACTCTTGAGATTCATTATCACTATAAATTTCATTTCTGTCTTTCCCAAAGCCAAATAGTGGAATCTCTTGACTGTTTGCTTTCCTCACCAAGGCACCATAAATTCAATTCAAAAGTTGAGAGTTTATTATAAATCCGAAGAGGTAAGGTAAGTGAGATGTAATATATATGGTTTTAGTAATGCAAAGTGTATAAAACCATTACCTTTATCTCTTTTAAATCTTCTGCGCATGCGCCGAAGAAAAGAACCGAGCAACAGAACTACTATTATTGCTGCTCCGACTACTGCAATCTGTGTCCTTTCTCTCCTTTCCTCATCTAACACGTTTCATAAATATTCAAGTTTGTGAAATATATATTTTGGTTTCTAATGATAATTTATGACGAAGTAACAACCAAAAAACACCAACATAAATCATAATATTAAAATAATTAATAGTATATTTTGCAAAAATTTGGTGACCTTTTATGGTGTTATACCATAAGATCTAATAATAAGAAGACAAAATGTAAAACAAAAAATATCTTTTAAATGTTTTTAGGAGTAATTGCACAAACGCCGCTAGTTTGGACATAATTACATGAATAATAGCTTTCTATTCAAAATTGCACAAACCTCCCCTATTGCTATTGGTAATTGATTTATCTAAAGTCTAAACTATTTTAAAGCAAAATGACTAAACTGACCTTAGTCAATTATTTTATCCATGATTTTATTATTTAAAATTTTTTGATTTTACCATTTAAATTAAAAGAAAAAAAATCCATCATCATCTTATCAGATTTGATATGATCAGATGTTGGAAAAATTATTTACCAAATAATATATCATAAATAAAAATAAAAATTGATTAAAAAAATAAAAAATGCATAATCATTAGACTCCAATGACGATGAATTGCTCATGGAGGAGCAAATCACTCCTCCATAAAGAGCAAAGGTATGCTTTGCTTGTGGAGGAGTGATCTGCTCCTCCAAAATGAGCATAGTTATGCTCGTTGTGGAGGATCAGATCGCTTCTCCATGAGTAAATTTTGCTCTATCGTGAGGAGCCATTGCTTCTCCATGAGAAGCAAATTTGCTCAACCATGGAGGAGTGATCGATTCCTCCATCACGATGGGGCTTTTTTTTTTTTTTGGTCATTATAATTTTGTATGTTTTATTTAATTCTTAATGAATATAATTTTATAATCTCACATGGATGGAAAGGATTAGTTGATTTTATTTTAGGTAATATTCAATTAATTACTACTTAAATAGTAAAAATGCCTTTTTATCTCTTCGCTTAAGCGAAAAGACAATTTTATCCCTTCGTTGTTATGGTTTATCCGAGAACAATTAAAGGTAGGAGAGGTTTATGTAATTTTAGATATATATATATATATATATATATATATATATAAGGAAAAAAAAAAACTTATGTACATGGAATTATACATAAGCTTGGGGACGTTTGTGTAATTAACTCTAATTCCTAACATTTCATGTTATTATGCTAGTGAAATCTACTATCATGAAATAGGTTTTTATGTTGTACAATTAGTGATTAATCCTAATAAATTTCAATATACTCATAGCTAGTGGTGCCAAATTATCTTGTAATGCTGAAAAAACACTTATGTAAAAAAGCAGTACATATTTTATTTAACTGAACAAAGTTCTACAAATTTCAATGGAGATGAACCTATTAGTTCAAATAGTTTCCCTACATGGAAATTAATTCTAGCAACAATAGCTTATGCTAGATAAACAGGTTGTTTAGAGCTTTTGTTCTAAGTTAAAGAGTTTAAGGGTTGAACTCCCTTAACGGACCTTTGGAGGGGAATTTAATTTACTTTGTAATGGTTAAAGCGAAAGCCATCAAGAGGCAAAGGTCATAAAATGAAGGCCAATTAATTTTGTTACTCTCAGGCGCAAGGATATATGCCCTCATTTTTAAACGTCAGGATGGATAAATGGACTAGGATCTAAACGTTAAAGGTTGAATTTCTACTAAATTACGAGGGTGAACATACCTGGGTTGTCAGTACTCGAGGTACGGTCAGGACTTTGGATGCCAATACTAGATGTATTATTCCCAGGAGATGGCAATGGAGCAATTTCTGGATAAGGTTTTAACATGTTGTTTTGAGTAGTATCATTAGATAAGGGATACATTTGCCAACGAAGCATACAGTTAGGTCCCAGGACAACTCCCCCTTGTTTCCCATGGCAACAGTTCTGACAATCAGCAACATATTGACGAAGACAACTACCACAATCAACTTGGGATAAATCTGGGGTACACTGCATTAGTGCATATATCTTTTCAAGATGTGTTAAATTTACTTTAGCAGTTGCAAACCTAAACGCAGAGTAGCCCCTAGAGGCATTATTTATCAAACTGTTCATCAAATCCTCCCAGATCGGATCAAATTGTGTCACATCCGATGTGAGATTGGCTACGTTGTAAAATATCTGGACAGGATTCAGCTCCAGTTTTCCAATAAAGGAGTGGTCTGCATAGCGCACAATGCACTCAGCAAACGGTGCCCACATAAATGCTTCTCTCTGATTAGGACACTGTTTCATGATATCTTGAGAAGTGGAATTGATGCAGCGGGCGCAATCATCTAAAGAAGAATCACCTCTGCAAAGTGCAAGAACATCAACAGTGTCAGGGCTCTGGCCAGTACAGTCAGAGAAGAAACCATTACTTGATTGTACACTAGTAGCAAGAGACGAGATAATGTTGTCGCGATTATTGCCATAGGTACTGTTAATCGTGAAATTTCCTGTTTCGTAGCAGTTCTGGCCAGTGGAAAGGCTGATGCTTGTAAGCATATAGGAAATGATAAATATCAAATATGAAAACCCCATTGCAGAGTGAAAGTTTAGAAAATAATAAAAAGCCTTTATAGCCCGAAGGAGCTCATAGTGATCTTTTCAACAATGCATGGAATCTTCTCAGTTTATAGTCAGCCCTTTGAACAAGTCTACTTCCAGCGAATAAAATGACGTCAAATACGTTTCTTGTAATTTAGTTTCTACATCGATTTCATTGCCTCGATTTGTCAACCCTTACATCAGGATCGAAGGTAGACTTGGCCATCCTTGAAGAGTTCAACACCTACTCTAGACATTTTCGTGACTTGAACATGACAATTAATCTTAAGAAATCGTCATAGCCGGCAGTACGAGATTTTTTTACTGTTTTCAGAAGAATTTTTTATCCTAGAAACTTACAAGACTTCAGATGATAGCTATAAAATTCAGGAGTTGCTAAGTCAACAAAGTGACCAACCTAGGCAGCCTTTATATAGCAGCTGCAAGTTCAGTTCATTGGTAAGTGAAAGTGTGAAGCAAGCAGAAAAACAGCGACACTTGAGTGTGTGTCTAGCATGTGAAGTGAGAGGCAAATAAGAAGAGAGCTGAGAGAAGCTCATAGGTTTATACAAAATAGTGTACAGGGGGAGTGAGAGTTTTGCATGTAATACAGTGCGCTTGTATAGGTGATTATATTACGTTGTTTAGTGAGTGTTTTGTCTTCCCGATTGCTGCAGTATAACTAGATACTTGACCTTAAACAAAAGCCAATGTCATTCAATTGAGTCGGATGGAAAACTCGAGTCCTTTTGGCAGTTTCATCAGAAATTATAGGAGGAAGGCAAATAACTTACTAGTGCTCTCTTAGGACTTTTATCAAACATTTGGTGGACAATTCTTAACAACATTAATAACTCCCAATATATTATTTAAATGGTCTCACAAATACAACAAATGATACAAAAATAATACAAGAACAGAATCAAGGTAAGAGCAAAATCAATTAGCAATATAATACAAGTGATTTTGGCATGGTTCACCAATATAGTTATGTCTATAAAGATCATTAATTTCATTAATTTGAAAATAATAAGGTTACAAGACAAGACTTCTAATTGCAAGTTATTTTCTTCCTTTATTTTTCAAATTTCAACCTCAAAATCTCTCAATTTTAGGTTTAAATGAATTGTATAGCTCCCCCTAGGGTATATGTTAAATTAAGCGGAAACACATTTATTATTTTATTATACCAAACTCTTATACCATTAATTAATTCTGTTAATTTTAATAGTTGACAATAATTTTGGTTAATTGATCAGTTTATCCATAAATAAAATTTTAAAAAAAGAAAAAAAGAACAAATTGTACAATACCCCCATGAGATATGTCTAAAACCAAATAGATACACATTTACCCTTTCATTGCAACACGTCCACACCGTCAATTAATTTCTGTCAATTTTAATAATTGATCATAATTTTTGAATATATGTCTAAAATATCCTCAACATTGTAAAGAGATCAAATTATCTATGAATAAAACAAAATATAATATTAAAATCATTTTCTAATAATTTTTAAAACTTCTCTTTAAAAAAAAAACAAGAAAAAAAAACAAAAAACGCTGCATATATCTTCTGATAGTATGTCAAACTTGTTTCTCACTTGCATACTTACTTAAGCCTAGAAGAGCTCTGCTTTTTCTGTCTCTATCCTTTTTTTTTTTTTTTTTTTTTTAATTTCTGAATTCTTCTCTGTTCTGTTCTATTTCTCCTCTCTGCTATGTTTCTCTGCTATTTAGAGTTACAGCAGCTGCTTCCACCTTTTCTGACAGCAGTAACTTGCTGGCTCTCACTCATTTAATTGGTTTTTTCCCCCCACTTGCTTTAGGTCTACTTGGGCTTGGGCTTGGACCTTAGATTGGGTTGACTTGATTTTGTATAGAATATCACTAATGTCACTATGTACATTTGTGTCAAATTGTATGTACGTCCTTTTGATAGGTATATCTTATATATATTTTTCTTTACAAATATTAATTTAGGTAATAAAAAGCAGTTCTCTTGACATTTATTTATAAATATATAAAATAAAAAATTTAAAGAATAATATTTTCATATTAAGTGTTTTATAATTATAAATTATAATTTTTTAAAATAATATTTAATTAAATGTATTTACAAAGAAGTGAACAAAAAGTTTTAGTGAGGCGCAACTACCATCACTCTTTTGGATGTTACAAACTTAATGCTAGAGCCTAGAGGTGCAATTAGAGCCTTTTTCAGTAAATCATTCATCAAATTTACAAAATTTTAGTCAAATTATATCAACATCGATATGATATTTAACCCATATTATAGATTCTATCTTTGGGATTCAATTCCAGTATCCCAAAAATAACCAAAAAAAAAAAAGTTTCCGTAGTGCACAATGCAGAGGGATTTATTCTGATGCCCTTCCCGAATAAATAATGCTTCCTTATGGTTCGGACACTTGGCCATAATCTCTTAGAGATGTTAATTTGATACCGTGGAAACATTCTTCTCTGCAGATGAATCTCCTCTGCAAAGTGCAAGAGCATAGACTTCGTCCGAGTGGCATTGTGAAAACCCCCGATTGCATTAGAAGCAAGAGATGAGAGGATAAGATTGTGGTTCCTGCTGTAGGTACTATTAGCAGTGAAGTTTCCCGGCTTATAACATTTGTGGCGAGGAATATTGACATCCAAACCATTAATGCTTAGGAGCATACAAGAACGGAAAATGAAGTTAAGCAAGTTGGTAAAAGTTATTGCAGCGTTATGGCTTGGAAGATAAACCTATATGCAATATATTCTTGAAGAGAAAATCTTAGCGTATAGCATATTAAAATTAATGTGAATTTTGAAACTAGCATCCGATTATGAAAATTATTATTATTTTTTATCATGATCATTTGTTTGCAAATTAAGTATTAGTTCGCATGCGAAATATGTTTTTGTCGAAACTGTTTTTTATCCTCTTCATTCTTCATATGGGCACTAAGAAAGAAAGAAAATAATAATACTATTTTTTTTTTTCTATTTGTATCATCCATCAAACAAAATAAAAAATTATAAATTCAATTTTTATTTAATTTTTTTTATTCAGTTAACCAAATTATACAAATAATATATGATTTTAAAGCTCTTAACATAAATTTTTAAACAGAATTCATATTGTATATGTTTAAATAAATATACTGATCAAAATAGCTTAAAATCATAAATCAATTAAAAAAGAAAAAATATATATTTAGGGTACAAGCATGATGTTTAAAAAAAAAATGAAAATAATATCAATTGAAAATGAATTAAAAAAAATAAAGATACAAAAAATTTGATTGGGTGGGAAGAATATTAAAGAATATTAATTGGTGGGGTTTTTATATTAATTTGAGAGAGGAGAGATGATGTAATGATGAAGAGAGAGAATATATTTATGAGACAGAACACATTTACGTAGAGTGTAAAATTAAATTGAATACAAAAGTGTAAGTAAATTTAATAAAATTAAGTTGTATATAAAGATGTAAATAAATTTAAGCCATTGAAATCATCATAATTCAATGATTAAGAAATTGTGTAACATTTTGTTAATCGCACCCCCCCTTTCTCTCCCCGCCCCCATCCCCCCCCCCAATACACACACACACCCCTTTGGATACACTTGGGTATGGGTTCATGTAATAACAAAAAATACACGATTACATTTTAAAATGTATAATTGTAATTTTTTATATGTGATTATAATTAAACATATTTAATTACAATTAGTAAATATGATCACAATCAGTAAATCAGTAAATATGATCATATTTATTGATTGTAATCATACATATTTAGTTGTAATCATATGTAACAAATTACAATTATACATTTTATACTGCAATCATACTTTTTTTTTTTGTCAAATGTATGCATACCCAAATGTATGCTAGAATGTATCATATATATATATTATTTATTTATTTATTCCTTTTGTTTGGTGAAAAAAATTGAACAAGTTATCCTTTCAAAGTCATTTTGGAATAAAGAATTCAGATATTGCAATATTTTCTGTTTCATTAAAATTTTTTACTTCTCACGTACATAATACACGGAGTAATAGATCAAGTTCATTAAGTAGTTATTGTTGGATTTAAGCTTCAATAAATGAGCAGATTTAATTCATGAGTTCAATGTATATATGTCTATTTAATTAAGAGAGCCTGATATTTATATTTCAGACTTTAGAATCTAACTCGGTAAGCAATATGAGGTCACATACAGAACACAAAAAAGAATTTCATTCGTTGGCATAGCAAAACTGAGACGTACATGAAGTAAAGAAATAATGATATTTCTCGTATAATATAAATGCCAATTTCTTGTAGAGTTAGTAGGATTATAATGCATATTAGATTTCTCTGAGATTGCTACTGCATTAAGGAGTGATTTGCTCGTTCAGGAGCAGATCTGCTCAGTCCATCATGGAGAGAAATCGTCCACGACGGAAATGGTCCATCGCCGGTGGGTTGGCTCTATCGGTGGTGGATTTCACTCTCTTTTGTATTTTAAGAAAAATATTCTAGATTGGTTTTGTATTCATGTAATGGATTTTGTGGGTTTGTTGTTAATGGAAGAAGTGTGATTTGAATGATGGATTGGGATCAAAGATAAAGATACGGGTATTAAGGTTGAAGATGGAGATATGACTATTGAGGTTGAAGATGAAGATATGGGTATGATTTTTTTAATTGATATCTCATCTCCTCCTATTTGAGAAGATTAGATCTCTGTTATTAATTTTTTCTTTTTGTTTTTGAATTAATCATTCTTATATAATATTAAATAATATGATTATTTGATTTTTCATGTAAATGAACATTTTATCCTTTTATCATTATCTTTTAACATAACTCACTAATTGTAGAGGGTGTTTGTGCAATTTCAATTAAAAGATCTCATCATTTGCATTCAGACCTAAACTCGGGGGTTTGTGTAATCTGCCCTTTCTAAAGTCATTTGCACCATGAGAACTTGATCTTGTCGATTGCTCCTGATTTTATGTTTAAATCATACCATAAATGTATGGTTTATCATTCAGACGATTCTTGCACCAAGTTGATATCAGTCAATTGACCAAGGCTGTCTACATCATAACATAAATGCGGGCTTATTGTTCAAACAATTCTAGTAGCCGCTTGATCATGATTAATGAGTCTGTCTCCCACGACTTTGTGTTTACATCGAAACATAAATATAGGGAATATTCAAATAATTAACTACTTCTTCATGAATCGATTATACTCGACTTCTTGTCTACAATATAACAGAAATATAGAGTTCAATATTCAAAACAGTTTGTAACCATACAATAATAACATAAATTTATTGTTCAATATTCAAAGGACTATAACATGATCCAAATCACACGGTTTGCATTGACGTTATTTTTGTGTTGACAAACGAAATTGTTGAATGGAATCTAAAATCTAAATATGTAAAGCGAAAGTTATAAATTAGACTTTGGTCAATTTTATTGTTCCATTCTATACGAGAAGAAAGTTCCACATTTCGGCATATATAATCAATCCAATTATCCTTCGTTACAACTTCATAACTAACAGCAGTCGTTTCGAGTCTAGTAATATTCTTCCAGCGGTCTAGCCGAAGAACACTACAGCAGTGGCAATAGTTAATTGAACAATTGGATGGTCATCGGGCACAATTTGTTTAAATTTAATGTGCACGGTTCATGCTTCATAATGGCTGAGATGCCATACATATAATATAATATAGCCATTTTTAAGGTTTGCGTTATTGCAAGATGGTAGGGTTACTATGGTGAGGAGAGGGAGAAAATGGAGAAAAAATGGTTATACTTTTCATGAATTAAATATTTTATTATTTTTATCTAAATGTTTTTAGTTATTTTTATTTTAAAATTTAATTTTAAATATGTTTATCATTTTGCCCTTCATACATAACGGCAAATACAATATTTTGAAGGCTATATTTGGCACGTAGAATTGAGATTAAAAATAGGAATGTAATTGAAAGAGATTGAGATTAACTTGGATTAGATTAAAAAATTATTGTCACATGTTTAGTAGAATTTGAAATTAAATTAAAATTATACCATATTGTGTTTAATATAGGTTGAGATTGAATTAAAATAAAATTAATTTAAATATTTTATTATATAAACTAACTCAAAATTATTTTTTTAAAAAAATCCAACAAATCACTCAACAAAACCTGCATATATTACTCACCAAATCATCTTCCCACAAATCACTCAACAAGTCAACACCCAAAACCTGTATCATTCTTCGCCAAATCAACACCCAAAACAATACTCAAATCATCTTCCACCAAATCAGCATAAAAAATCAAAACGAAAACTTGAAAAACCGAAAATCATCTTCCACCAGCATCAATTGAACATCATCTAGATTTGGCAAACTCAAATGATGTTCAACAGTTACCAAATAGGACAAGCATCATTCCTTCCTCTCACTATGACTCTTCTTCTTCTTCTTCTTCGTCTCCTCCAAATCCAACATCGAATGGTTGACAATCTCTCATCTCCCCTTCTCCAATCTCCATGTGTAGACCAATCCTTCATGTTCTGGGTTCTATCTATTATAACCAAACTCTGGTTTTAGGTTCAATCGAACACATACCATAATATTAAAAAAAAAAAAAGAACGAAGGATTTAGGATTTGGGATAAGGATGATGGCTATCAGGTTGATTGTTGATGAGAAAGGGTGTTGATGATGAGAGAGATGGAGAGAGAGAGAGAGAGAGAGAGGATGGGATTCCTACCAAGGCAGGATTTGGAAACCCATCAGGTGAGGCGAGATTCCATTTCCTGCCTTGGCAGGATATGGTGGTAGGCTAGAGAAGGGAAACATCTCTTCCCATTTTAAGCCCAAATGTGGGATTGGATGGGATTGAAAACGTTTTTCCCAATCCCACCCAAAATCTTGTATAACAAACAGAACCTAACATAAAAGGGCGGAAAAAGGAGATTATCAAAAAAGTTGAGGGGGATTTTGATCAATACTCCAAAAGTTGCATGTATAATGGGAGTACTATAAAAGTGAGAAGGATTTTCATAGTTTCACATAATTCACTAGGGCTAATATAATTTAAACAAAACAACTATAGTTGTAAGAAACTACTGATTATGTTGACCTTTCTTTAAGTCTCTTCTGCTAATGTTTAGAAAAAAAAAAATTAAATCTTCACCATCATTTGCCCTTCATATCTAACGGTAAATACAATATTTGTAATAGAAATGGTAACATAAGAGGGGAAAATGGAAATTATGAAGAAAGTTGAGGGCGTTTTTGATCAATACTCCAAAACATGGGGTCCACAATGGGAATACTATAAAAGTGAGAGAGATTTTGATAATTTCCCATAATTCACAAGAGCCAATATAATTCAAAGAGAACAGCTATACTGAGTTGGAAGAAACTATTGGCCTCTCGACTTTTCTTCGTTGACCTGCGTAAACGAGTCTCCTCTGCCAATGCTCGGAAAGGAAAAAATAATAATAATAATAAAATCTTCACCACTCGTGTCCACACCATAAATTCTTCAATTGGATGCTAGTCTGCAACAAAAGCTGATGATCAAAATGTCTTCTTTGAAGTTCTTCATCATCTTTGTGTTTCCGCTCTCTCTTTCAAGTTATCTATTCACTTTCACCAGCGCACTTAAACCATTTTACCTCAATCATTCTTGCTCAGCTGAAAATTTCACCAGAAACAGCACTTACCAGTCCAACCTGAATTTTCTTCTCTCTTCTCTTCGCTCCAAAGCCAACAGCAGCGATGGATTCTCCAACGCAAGTGTAGGCCAAGACCCCAATAGGGTCTACGGCCTATTTCAATGCCGTGGTGATGTGTCCACCTCCACCTGTCAAGCCTGCGTCGCTGACGTTTCCAACGGAGCAATTCAACATTGTCCTACTCAAAAAGGAGCTGTAATATGGTACGACGAGTGCCTCTTACATTACAATGCTTCTGATTTCTTCTCAACAGCACTCCTACGACCATTTCACAGGATGTCTTATACAAATAACGTAGAACCATACCCGTTTTACCAGAGGATGTTGATTCTTATGAACGAATCAGCAACTCAGGCTGCGGATGATCCCAAAAGGTTCGCGACCAGAAAGGGAGATTCCACGACATCTCAAACACTGTACACTCTTGCGCAGTGCACGCAGGACCTGTCGAGTACTGGTTGCGCTAAATGTCTTCAAGAAGCTATTTCACTTTTGCCAAAAGAAAGCATAGGAGTAGGGATGTTCCTTCCAAGTTGTCATTGCCGGTTTGAAATTTACCCCTTTTACACGGAAGGTAATGAAGATAAAAATGCTTACTTGATATAATTAGTTTCTGTGCTGATTATCATTCACGTACATTTAGATGCATATTAAAAAGCCAAATTTAGCTCCAGAATTGAGGGATCAATATGAATATTTAGTATGGCAAATGAAACATACTGCTGATCTTAATTGCAGGGAAGAGCCGAATCTCTTCATCCATAAATATCGCCATTGTTGTTCCGGTTACTGTCTCTGTGTTGCTTTTCGTCGCAGCAGGCTACTGCTTCCTGACTAGGAGAGCAAGAAAGAAGAACAACGCTGTACTGGAGGAAACTGGTAAATTTGAAAGCTAATTTGTTATCAAGTTTGAACAGTGATTTATGTCTCATTGAACCTCTCATTTCTGAGTAAATTGATAAACCATAGTCACTTTTTTTACCTGGGTAAATCAATTTACTCGTGCAGTTATTTCCATACCTTTTCACAATTACCGAACTGCTTTCAATGATCTCGACTACTTGGGTCTGAAACCCAATAAGGGTACACTTTTATTCTTGCCAAAACTTTGGAGATCCATGAAACCGAATAAGAACATGAAATTTAATCCATGAAATTTATATTTTCAATGTAACACTCAAAATTATTGTCTAAATGTTCAAGCAAAACTAAATTATTGATACCTTATTTTAGAAAGAAAAATCAATATTTAAATTGGTAGGAGTTATATTTTTTACAAGAGTTTGTATTTAATAAGATTTTTTAATCATACTAAACTTTTTAAATTTGTTTTATTTAAATAAAAAATATAAGGTGATTTGATAAGAATAGCAAGCTACAATAGATAAAAATCTTTTTCTTCTTCATTAACTATTCAACAATTTTAAAAAAAAAAAATTGCTTTTGACAACAAACTCCTACCTGGATTTTGAAAAAAAAAAAAAAAAATTTGAAAATCAAGAGGCTTTACATAGTTTGTTATATATATATATATATATATATATATATTTTATGTATTCTATTTAAACGTTTAGAGAATTAATTCTTTGATTAAGATTGTTTAGGAAGAAAAAAAAAACAAAAATCTATGTATATTATTTTTTTTTATGTTTATGTTCTTTTATGAATTTTAAGGATGTATAGATTAACTAGTGTCTACTTTGAAAATTATAAGTTGTGCACACGTTTGATTTTGATATTATAAATTTTGAAAACTATACCTTTTGACTTTTCAAATAAAATTGGTTTTATAAAAATATTATAAATACATGAGTTTTTATAGAATTTTCATTCTGAGAGAAGAGTGCTGAAATTTTGTAACATTTTGCATATAGTTTGGTTACGAAATATATTCTATTATGTTTTACTTCTTTGAAAATTCTCAAATTTTATACAGTTTTTATAAACATATTAGATATTACCTTGTAAAATTTTAAAATTTTTGAAATAATATTTTAAAAGTTATGATAAATGTTGAATTTGTTTAGCACCAGATAACATTAAAAATTGAAATACGAAAATATTTTAAAAATGCTTATTTGAGTTATTTTCTTATTTTGAACGCTAAATAAGTGTATTTTATTTCAATAAAATTTTAAGTAAAACGCAGGTCTATAGAATATTAAAAAATTTTCGAATTAAAGTATATTTTGGGCTATCCACTAAAAGACACATCAAAATACTTTACAAAATAAATTTTGTTAGGGCACTTTCAGATTTTATTTAATTCTCAAAATTTTTTTGGGTTCGAGATATTTATGTGTAGCATGTTTTTGAAAATTTTCATAATTTTTTAGGTTGTTTACTTTACTGAAAATCGTTGACCAAACATCGCACAGATCTCAAAACAGCACTAGTTAGCCCTAATTTAGGTTTTCAGTTAGGGGAATGTTTAATAGCCATATTTTCAGTTCTATGACATTATTTTGAGTTTGATATATGTGTCATTGTGTTAACTTAGGCTAAGGTTTGGATCATTTGATTCGTGAAGAGTTTGTTTGCCTTGGATTGTTAGAAGATAAATATACTACACTATTTTCCATACTATCACACCCTAACCTGAAGATCAGTACATGAACTAATGTATTATCAAATAACTTTCAATAATCCAAGAAAATGTATTTACAAGTAATTACAACTATCAAAGTTCTTAACTCTAAATAAATAAATTTGTAAGAATATTCAAATGACATATAGGCTTATTTCCTGAGAAACCAAGAAACATCATTGAAATGTCAATTCATCATATGCGCGATAAGAATATCAATCATCTGAAATTATAACATATTAAGTGAGTTTGGAAACTCAAAAAGCAGACTAATCAGTATATATATATATATATATATATTTTTACACTTTTCAACATAGCATGTATAAAACAAATATACAATTCGCAAATATGAAAACTATAAATTTTATGTTCACACTCAAAATATAACAATTAAGAAACTTATCAAATATCAAGATAGTTTTCTAGGGTCCCTTACTCTTTACTACATAGTAGGACTTAAGTAACACATAATACATAATAAAGCCAAAGTCATCTGTCAGTAACTAATGTATACAGAGTAGGCACAAGTGAGGAACACTTATGGTAAGAGCTAGACCATCATTATGATCACCAAAGACTCCTCCCACATGTACTTATTTGTCTACACACAAATGCAAACAGTTATTAGTCCCTAGGGTATCCAGAGACCCTTCTTATATGCTCACATACACATAACAAATCCAAAGACAATAATTATTTATTGTTTGGTTGTGTAGCTGGAAATGACATTTTAACTGCAAAGGAATTGCAAGTTGATTTTGGGACAATCGAAGCAGCCATAAATAGATTCTCGATTGATAACAAGTTGGGTGAAGGTGGATTTGGTGAGGTTTACAAGGTATAATATTAATTAATGCAATCATTTTTTAAAGTTCGAAAATTTTAGTAACCTAGCAATTCAAAAATTTATTCAAACAAATGTTCTAACAATTTGTTGATATATATTCTAAGGGTGTACTTCCTAACGGACAAGAGATAGCTGTGAAAAGGTTATCAAAAAAATCCGAGCAAGGTGCAAATGAATTTAAGAACGAGGTTATAGTGGTAGCAAAACTTCAACACAGAAATCTAGTAAGATTACAAGGATTTTGCTTGGAGGGAGAAGAGAAAATACTTGTCTATGAATTTGTACCAAACAAAAGCCTTGACCACTTTTTATATGGTATGTATCATCTGAATATATTTCGTATGCATTTGAATCCCATTTCTCACTTTTCATTGAAATTTTGATTTTGGTATGTGCATAGACCCTATAAAACAAGGACAATTGGATTGGTCTACAAGATATAAAATAATTGGAGGAATTGCTCGAGGAATTCTTTATTTACATGAAGATTCTCGACTTAGAATTATTCATCGAGATCTCAAAGCCAGTAATGTATTATTAGATGGAGATATGAACCCTAAAATTTCATATTTTGGTATGGCAAAGATATTTGGAGTTAATCAGACTGAAGGAAATACGAGCAAAATTGTGGGGACATGGTAAATTTTGATTACTATTACTCATTTCGCATAACTAGAGATGATGAATTCATTTTTGCATCATAGTTGTTGAATCATTAATGTCATTAGGATGATTTCCAAAATTTGCTTATTACTGGATATAAGGTTGCATGGTGTCTCTAAGCTCTCTTCACTTCTGCATGCTTTGTGCAATAGTGATTATCATGATTACCAGACAACAATAAATTCTGATAAAAATATTAGATTAATTTCTAAAATACCTTATTGTATATGTCCAAATGAAGTTGTTGATTACATACTGATTTATTTTTTTCTTATAATTCTTTAGTGGATACATGTCTCCAGAATATGCTATGCATGGACAATTTTTTGTGAAATCCGATGTATACAGTTTTGGTGTTCTAGTTCTTGAGATTATAACAGGTAGAAAGAATAGCAGTTTCTATCAAACAGACAAAGCTTGGAACCTCTTGAGCTATGTAAGTTAGAGAGAATAGTGAAGAGACAAAGAAAGTTAGAACTACAACTTTTTAATTATTAATACTAGATAAATTATTGCAGGCTTGGGAGCATTGGAGATATGAGAAACCAATGCAATTGTTGGATTCAACTTTGATAGATTCTTATTCAAAGAATGAAGTCATGAGATGCATCCATGTGGGTTTACTATGCGTTCAGGAAGATCCAACTATGAGACCAACAATGACAACAATAGTTCACATGCTTAATAGTTATTCTGTTTCCCTCCCATTACCTCAACAACCTGCATTTTTCGTTGGTACTAGAACAGAGGTGAACATTCACAGTCCAAAGGAGGCGGACGTTGATCAATCTACAAGCAAGTCCACGCCATGGTCAGTTGATAATGCTTCAATCACTGAAATGTCACCTCGTTAAATAGTAATGAGGTGTTCTTAAAATATTTCTTCATGAATTAAAAAACTCACAACACATTACATGTATAAGCTTGTTGGAATTTTTATAAGGATTTGCTTGAATTATTGTTGTAAATCATAAGTTAAAAGATAGGGTGTATTATGGAAAACATGTGCTTAAACCCAAAATATTACCCTTTGCTAAGCAGTCATTGTAGTATCGCTTTTAGGTATCAATCCCAGTAGAAGTTAAATAACAAGAATGATTATCAAAATAGTAAGATTTTACAGAAAAATAACAAAGAAAAATTAAAGAAATAATTTTAAATAGAAAATGAATGAAATAAGCTATAAAAAAATGATAACAACCAATAGAGAGAACAACAAGGCTTTTAGGTCACTTAATTGTTTATTTTACTGTTACAAAGTTTGATTCCTAATTATATGTTTCACTTACCAAACAAACAATTGAAAAATATGGATTTGAAGATCTGAAGATCAAATGAAAAAACGAAGATATTTACAAAAATTCTTTCCAATTAAGAACACAATTAGATCTAATTTATAAGTAATACAAGAACGATAATATATCAAACTGATAATATTACGATAAAAAATAAACTTATAAATGTATCAAACCAAAAACTGTAATTTCAACATGAACCACATAAAGAAAGCTTGACCGAAAATATACTTCAAAATATAATTTCTGAAATTAAAACGTCAAAAAGAGTTTAAGTATAAACATTGAAGAATCTTGAAAGAAATCAAGCCCACTCTAATTTTAGTCTAACTTGTTCATTATTGCACTCTTCTTCAAACTTGCTTGCAGTAAAAACGACACCGATTTTTTTGCCTCTATTGACCTGTAGACTGGCCTAAAATTTATTTCAATTTCCATAACATGATTATTTGTGATCAACTATTGTGTCTATATGTTGAAACCTAACAAAAGGAGGGTAAAGTCAGTTTCAACAAGAATAACTTATTCAGATGAGATAAAAGATTTTGATAAGCTAGTGTGGTCAAGGAGCTATTAGCCTATCACAATTATCGCACCAGTTAAGGATAGTGAAGGAGCATAAAAACCCGGTTAATGCTATTTAAGCTTTAAATCTACTATCAACGACATAAATTCCCTTTTTGTATGTCCTAGATATTGTGAAATATAGCCTTGACTCTCATGTTTCAATTGATAGTTCAACTCTCTCTCTCTCTCGGTCTTCCTTTTTGCTCTCATCTAATTCTTAATTTATTAAGTTTATATACGTAACAATATTAACTTAAAAAATCATATTTCATCAAATAAAAGTAAAAAATACAGGTGAGTTAAGCAACTAAGTAGAGAATTGAAAGGATAACTAGAAAGGCAGGAGGTTATATACTGTTTTTATTATTTATCCCTTTTTGTTTTGAGGAACGAACATGCATGGGGTGTATCTGAAGCATAGAAGATTCAAGAGTCAAAGGTGCATTTACATAGAGAATAATGAAGAGTAACAATGGAAACTTATTATGACCAACATCCTCATTGTGTATATAAGCCGTGATCTAAATTTTTGAAGTCAACAACATGAAGGGTCTATCCATGTCTAAGTAGAAATGCAATGTGGACGGTTCAATTTTTCAAGTTTGCCCCAATGCCCCCATTCTAAAAGTTTGGTGTTTCACAGATGCTAAGCCATCTCTCCCCAACCATTGTGTAGCTCTGTTCAGGCATTATAACTGATATCATTAATAGAAAATGCACATTGAAATTAGAAAGTACAGACTTCATATGATTATATATTCCAGTTTGCAGTCAGCCTATTAATAGAATCCAAAAACTGTTCAACTTGACCAAGCAAAACACAAGCCATTGAAATGGAAGTGAATCAGCAAAGATTGTACCAGTAAACGGAGAAAAAGTATTCTGCTTGTTGTAGATGTGATGAGTTGCATGAAGATGCTTATACAAAAATTTGATGTCGTGCAACTCCCGATGCATCTAGTATATCCCAAACTCCACTAATGCAAGATAAATAAATAAATAGACCGGATAACCAACCCAACCCATGTCACTTATTCTAGAAAAACATCTTGTTCAGCCACTTTCAACCATGTACTTTGAAAGAGTTGGAAGAACACAGTACCATGGCATGGCCTTCATAGCAACATATATTTACAGCAGCATAGCTTTTTTTGGTAGGGATGGCATCTCCAACAAGAGCATCCAAACGAGTAAACAAATGCCTCATATTATGCCTTGTAGATGAAATACTTGAACAACATACAGTGTATGACATCCATGTACAGATTACTTCATAGAACAAAATACAAGAAATCCATGTACAGACAGAAACAGTTTTTAGATTGCCAACATATCCTGAACATTATATAAAGAAGATAGCCTTCAAAGCTCAGTCAAAAAATATCACACATCTAGAACACGACAAATAACTGGTCGCAAACATAGTCTAGCTAGTAATAATACTTTTTAGCAAAGCTAATAGTCCCAAATATAAATCTATCACTAAGAATATCAACATTTTCTGTAGTCCAGGAGAGGAAAATCAAAGGCATTTGTATCCAAGGCCGAAAAAACAATTCTAAGCCTAAAAAAGTACTTACCAAAAGTTTATATTAACAACCTTCTGCACCGATTCGTATAGTCAATACTGAAACAAGACAAGAGGGTGTGTGTAGGGACAAAAATCAATCTAAGTAGTCAGGCAGAACCACAAAAATCAACCATACACAAATAAGATGCTAAAAAATACAATTGTCCCACATCCTCTCTAGATCTATTCATACACAAACACATAAAACAAATTATCATATACACTACTAAATTGTAAAGACAACAACAATCATTTAAAGAGAAACCCGAGAGTGACACCCATTTTACTCCCTCAATTATCATCACCAGAGTCGGATTTGTCATGCCACCAACCCACCGATTTCTGGCCCTCGTACATAATCTTATTGAAACCTGAACCAAAAATGAAAAAATCCAGACATAGAAAAACTCACTCATAATTCAAAACCTAGATATATAATGTTAAAAGAGAGAAATTTATGAAAGGTATTGGCATAGAAACTGAAAAAGCTCTAGGTTTCTAACCTTGTTTGAGGATCTGATTGTTTTGGCAGATCTTGTGGACAATGGCGAAAGTAGAGAGGACATGGATGACGACGGCCGCCATTGCTATGCGAAACAAGAGTCTCGCTGTTAATGATGCCTACGACTGACACCTTCCTCGTCGGCGGCTGCAATTTTAGGTTTTTCTGGTGAGAGAGAAGATGATAAGGTTTGATAATGGGTGAATGGGAGATGACAGAGAGTTAACTTTTATTTTGACCTCTTCATCCGATCTCCCATTTCTATTCAATTTTTTTATATATTTTTTTATTTTTTTACATTCTCACCATTGGATGCACTTTTCCATCATCCAACGGCTGAGGTCTTTCCTTTCTTTTGTTCGTATCATACGAACACATTTTTATGTTTGTATGATAGCAGGTTCCTAAGTTATTATAATTTTCTTTTGTCAATGTATAAATAAACAATAAAAACCCACTAACTCTCCCAAGTCTCCCCTTTCTTTCCAGTTTCTTCTTTTTCTTTCACTTTTGGCTTTCTCTCTCAAATTTCTCTATTTTGTCAACCTCTCTCTCTCTCTCTAAACTTCCTCTCAAGCAGTTCTGGTCTGAGTCGGAGCCAACATCACTTTCGTCCTTGCCTTCATTGGCCTAGAACGACTCTAGGCTATGTTTGGTAGGTGGGATTTGGGATGGGATTGGGATTCATTTTCTCCCATTCCCTCATATCCCATGTTTGGAGCTGCTAATGGGAATGGACATTTCATTCCCAAGTTCCCCTCCAATCCTATACTCATGGGATATGTCATTCTCACCCTCCCCCATGTCATTCCAAAATCCCAATCTCATGGGATTCAGTTATTTATTTATTTATTTTTTTTTTCATTTCATCCTCTCCCACCCTCTCTCTCTCTCTCTCTCTCTCTCTCTCCACTGAATCACAGGTCTTCTTCTTCTTCTTCTTTTTTCCCCGAGTTGGGATGGTTCTAGGTTCGTCGCCGAACCCAGAACCCAATTCTGGGCTCGCGATGAACCCAGATATGGGTTCTCGATTCGGCACCGAACCCAGAACAGATGGTTCAATCTTCTTTTTGTTGTTGTTGTTGTTGTTAATGTTATGATGATTTGATGATGTTAAAATTTTGTTGTTGTTGTGTGAGATGATGATATTGATGAATTGTGGTTATTGATGTTGAATTGTAGGAGATTATGGAGTTTGATATTGAAGAAATGGGAGATTATTTTGTTTTTATTTTTCAAATTTTTTTTATAAAATTAATTTTATATAATAAAAATTTTAAATTAATTTTATTCCAATTCAATCCTAATTTATACCAAACATGATACAGTATAATTTTAATTCAATCCCAAATTCTACCAAATATGGGATGGTGATTTCTCATTCCAATCCAATCTCGCGTGCCAAACGCAGCCTTAGTGGCACCACCGGCTTTGTCCTTGTCTTCTTGGAGTGTCCGATCTGTTGACTATTTTATTTTATTTATTTTATCTTTTTGTTTTCTGTTCGGATGCCAAGAAAATAACAAAAAAGAGGAAGCTTTTCTTGCTTGATGAGTTTCTTTGTCTTGTTCTTGATTTTTTTTAAGGTACCGTCGGTCAAACCGCCTAGGTGAGTTGTCCAAGTTGTCAAACCGCCGTGGAGCCCGAGCACTCATCCGAGACAAGTAACCCTGAATTTGGGGTTTTTGGATTGGTAGAAGGCTTATCGCCAATTATTCAGTGAGCATTCGGTGAATCTTGTTGAGTTCTAGAACACTGCATTTCATTTCCTTCTATGCAGCGTCCCAATAGTCTAACAAAATTTTTATGTTGTAATTTGACGATGAGCGTGACTTCATTCTTGAACTCTTTAAGTCCTTGCCCAGATGTCCTTGAAAGTCTTTCTGCTGAGATTTCCTTTCCATCTGCCGATATACCCTTAAGCAAATTTCTATTTTCAATTATCATAAAACATTAAAAAAGAAAAAGAAAAAAGAAAAAATCAAGTGCTTATTATTATTTTTTTCTCAACGGTCCTCTGAAGATGAAACTATATATGAAAATCTCTTTTTTAAAATCATGCACTTCTGAAATAATCAACCTCCGTTTAACTGGACTGAACTACATTTTCATGCGCAAATGATAATTTTTTCTTTTTCTTCCTTTTTTTTTTTTTTTTTTTTTTTTTTTTTTTTTTGTTTTGGGCGAATGAAATTGAATTAATCAACCTTTGGAAAGTCGCTTTTGAAACAAAAAAAAAAAAAAAAAAAATTAGTGATTGCAATATTTTTCAGTCCTGTTTCCCACAATGTCCATTTTTCCAAATTCCACTCAATTAAATGGGATTAATTATAATATAAAAAGTCATTAGCATGATACAAGACTAGCTTCCAAATTGTATTTTGGTAGATCATGAATATCATATCTTGTACTGAAGAATAAATTTAGTCTAGTGCAAGGATAAATTATTGTTTCACACTTGGATGCACAAATGACATCATATTCCACTTTTGTCTCCATCAAAGCTGTTTTCTCAATAATTTACTTAATTCAGCACAATTGGGATACTGGACCCCTTCAATTAGATATAACACCATTTTATTTTATTTTTTTTTGACTTGTCTAAACCAAAGTTAAAAAATCAAAGTTGTTTTAATTAAATGATAAATTAAGCATATTAGCACAACGTGATATGGCATAAAAAATTCACAAATAGTATCACTCTTCCATTTCTATCTCCATCAAAGTAATTACCCATATAGTTTCCGCCAGAAAATACAACTGAACTAGAAGACGGAAAAATCAAAGTCTGCTTTTTTAATAGAATTGATAAGTCAAGTCCTCTGGGCAGTGGTGGACCCAAACATTTACATTAGAGGGGGAGCACTTTATAACAAAGTAAATTTATCATATAAAGAGAGAAAAAACTCTCTACATATATTGTTAAATATACATTCAAACTCTTAGCACGAGTACGAAAGAAAAGTGTATTAATTACTTAAACTATAAGTGGAGGTATAATTCACACCTAGTTAAATATATTTTCATTTTTAAAATTTGGTCATGATAACCTTTATTATTTTAACATGTAAATCCCATAAAATAACATTAAAATACTGGTGAGTTTATGCACTATCACTAAAGAACGGAAATAAATTCACAACATTCAATAAGTTATAAATAAGATGTGAAAGAAACCCAAAAGATTGAAAAATTGAAGAAAAATTAGTCAATAGTTTATATAAATATGATATAGTTTGCAATAAAAAAAAATAATTTATGATAACTAACGATAATTGTTCATAAATATATAAAAAAAAAATGTTCATAGTTCACCGTAGGTTATAAAATTTTTCAAAGTCAAAACACTTCATATTAGAATATTTGCTCGATTGGTAAGTATCTATATCATTTACTTTTACAACTTAGGATTAAACACCAACAAACCCACACATCCATTAGCTTTAAAAAAAAATGCATTGTTCATTATCCTTGGGGAAAAAAAAAAAAAAAAGGAAGAAACAGCATGTGTAAGTGAGAAAGAGAAATAGCACATGTGGAAGTGAGAAACAGCACCTACACGTACTATTCGTTATTTTTTTTCTAAATAAAAAAAAGAGCAACAACACTTGTGTAATTGAGGATCAAACCAGGGACCACACTGACAAAAGAAAGCAAAACACGCCTCTTGCCATCGGCCCATTCAAGGCTTGGCAGTCATGTTTTCTTCAAAAATTTATATATTAATTCACTTATGTATTTAAATATCTAATAATTAGTACATTATACCTAATAATTTCAGGGGGGTACATGCCCCTCTTGGCCTTATGTTAGGTCCACCCTTGCTCGTAGGGATCATGACAAATGTTTATTTAGTAAAGCAATTGACAAATGGATGGTTAAGGTTCATCGAAAAGCTCCTATGGTCTTTCCAATTTGATACGGGATAGTTTTCAGATAAGACAGACTTGCTTTGAAAATTATTTGGCAATAAATTAGATATGGTTCTAGAGACCCTTGGAAGATAAACAAACTTCAAATTGAAATTTAGAAACAATGAAATTTCTTTGATTGATGAGTTAGTTTAGCTATAAATCACAATCTATTTATAAAGTTAAAAAAATATAAAAAAATACAAAAAAAAAAAAAAAAAATTAGTTGGTTGTTTTGGGTGGTTGGGTTGCATGCGATTGGTTTGGTAGCATGCGGTTGGGTAGACTAGGGGTGGTTGGGTTGCATGTGATTGGTTTAGTAGCATGTGGTAGTATATGGTTGGGTAGAGCAGGGGTGGTTACTCCTACATCACAATTTTCCTAGAAGATTTTTGAACTTTCAATTGTCACTGTATGTTTTGGAACGAAATTTCTAGTATTGCAGGGAATGGAAAAAACAGGGACCCTTTCAAACCCAACTTCAAAATTAATTACAATTATGAATTTTTTTTACTAATTTCTTGCATTATTTTATATTATTTAGAACTCTATAAATAGAATTGTAATTTGTAGTTTCAGATCATCCAATTATCAATCAAATTTTCAGAGACTTGCTTGTATCTAAACTTTACATTGAAGTTTGTTTATCTTTCAAATCCCTAGAATTATATCTAGCCTCTCACTGCCAGGTTATTTTCAGAACAAGCATGCATTGTCTGGAAACTATCCTGCATCACTCTCCATGGTCTTTGCACTTCCTTCTCTTCTTTTAATAATTTTTCTGTTCAGCTTCACTAGCGCATTTGACCCAGCTATCCAAGATAGTTCTTGCTCGGACACAAACTTCACCGAAGACAGTACTTACCAAACTAACCTCAAACTGCTCCTCTCCTCTTTTCCCTCCAACGCGAACCGTAGCCATGGATTCTGTAATGCCACTTCAGGGCAGCACCCTGACAAGGTCTACGGTCTCTTTATCTGCCGCAGTGATATCCCTGCCACTGCCTGTCAAGACTGTGTCAGCCTAGCTTCCACAAGTGTCACCCAACGTTGTCCTGTCAATAAACAAGCTGTTGTTTGGTATGATGTGTGCCTTTTACGTTATTCAGACCAGCATTTCTTTTCTACAGCCGCCGTAAGCCCCAGACTTTGGTTGGTGAATCCGGGAACTAGTACAGATCCAGAAGGTTTGACAAGCTGGTTGGAAAGTTGATTAACGAAGCCGCAGATCAGGCTGTCAATGACCCTGATAAGTTTGCGACAAGAAAGGAGAATTTCACAGCCTTTATAACAGTATACACTCTTGTACAATGCACCCCGGACCTTACAACTTTCGATTGTAATAGATGTCTTCGTGGAGCTATTGGAGACTTGCCCAATTGTTGTAGTGGAAAGAGAGGAGAAAGAGTGTTTTGTCCAAGTTGTAACGTCAGGTATGAATCAGAACCGTTTTATTATGGAAACTTGACAGTGGCACCAGGGCCGGTGCCGGTTATACAGTCACCTTCACTACCTCCTTCTGTACCAAGGCCAACAGGTAAAGTTGATCTCAATATACTCGATCATTTTTAATTAGTGGAATAATATACGTGTGTGAAAAATCGACGAGAATGATTTTTCTGTACTGATCTTCATTCGGGAGCTAATTAAGTTTATTAAAAAAAAACAGATATATAATCACGATTGTCGAATGTAGGACAAAGAAGAAAATTGTCGTCCGTAATTATCATAGTCATCGTTGCTCTAGTTGTCGTCTCTTTGCTGCTTTTGGGAGCAGGCCGTTGCTTCCTTAGAAGGAGAGTGATAAATAACTATAATGATAGACAGGGAGAAATCGATAACAGAAAACATTGACATCTATTTTATTATCAAATCGAACAATCTTGTGTCAAAGCTGTTGTTGTAATATTAAACAAAAATGTACTGTTTGGTTGTGTAGCTGGAAGTGACGTTACAACTGTAGAGTCCCTGCGATTTGATTTTGTAACACTTGAAGCAGCCACAAACAAATTCGTAACTAATAACAAGTTGGGTGAAGGTGGATTTGGTAAGGTCTACAAGGTATAATGTTGATGTAGAAATTGCCATTTCCAATAAATTATGGATGTGAGGATTTTAAAAGATAAAAACCATATGCATTGATGATTGATTAATATGTTCAGGGTGTACTAACTAATGGATAAGAAATAGCTATAAAAAGGCTGTCAAAAAGCTCCAGACAAGGAGGAGAAGAATTTTAAGAATGAGGTTTTATTGGTTGCCAAGCTTCAACATAGAAATCTAGTTAGGCTATTGGGTTTCTGCTTAGAGTGAGAAGAAGAGATGTTTGTCTATGAATTTGTGCCCAATAAAAGTCTTGATTATTTTTTGTACGGTATGGGTGATCAAAATCTAAGTTAGCATTTGATTTCCATTCCTAGGCTTGAATTAATTGAAACTTTGGTTTTGGTATGTGTGTAGATCCTGAAAAACAACGAGAATTGGATTGTTGTAGGAGATACAAAATAATTGGAGGAATCACTCGTAGAATTCTTTATTTTCATCAAAATTCTTAGCTTAGAATTATTTATCGTGATATAAAAGCTAGCAATATCCTATTAGATGGTGAGATGAACCCTAAAATTTCAGATTTTGGCTTGGCAAAAATATTTGGAGTGGACCAAACTCAAGGAAATGCAAGCAGAATAATTGGAACCTTGTAAGTTTCTTAACATAAATGTTACTGGTGTTAATAGTTTTAATGAAGTCATTAACTATTGATTCCCGTCTGTTAATCATTGGGTAATGAGAGAAGACTTCATAAACTTTTTCTTGAAATTTATCAATACAAAGTTGCAATACGTCTTCTAATTTTCATTTAGTACTTCATGCTTCAACAGCTATACTGAATTCCCTCTTTGCAGACGAAGTTATTTGATTAATTTGAAAGATTCTTTATTGTTTTATGCTAATCAAATTGTTGATTCACAATGGTTACATAGCTCATGAATATGCTGGACATGGATGGTTCTCTATGAAATCAAATATATATAGTTTCGGTGTCCCGATTCTTGAGATTATTACCAATGAGAAGAACAACAATTTCTATCAAACAGACGGTGTTGGGAATTTCTTGACCTATGTAAGCTAAAATAAGATGCTGACTATATATTTTCCTAAGTTGTCATAGTAATTTTTCCATATACTTGTCAAAATTGAGGAAAAATTAGTTAGAATTGCATCTCTTTTTATTTTGTTGTGACTAGATTAATTAATGCAGGTTTGGAAACATTGGAGAGATGGAACATCTATGGAATTGTTGGATTCAAATTTGGCAGATTCTTTCATAAGAAATGAAGTCCTGAGAGCATCCATTTGGGTTTAGTATGTGTCCAAGAAGATCCAGCTAAGAGACCAACAATGGCCGCTATAGTTCTCATGCTTAATAGTTACTCTGTTACTCTTCCATCACCTCAAAGACCTTCATTTTTCCTTGGTAGTAGAACAGAGCTGAGCATGCAAATTACGACGGGGACGGAATCTGATCAGTCTACAAGCAAGTTCATGCCATCATCTGTGGATGATTCTTCAATCACTGAGGTACACCCACGCTAAATCATTAATGAGGTGTTCTTCAATTGTGTGTATATATATATATTTTTTCATAATTATAGATACTCACATATAAGCTTGTCCCGATTATTACCTCAAAGTTTTGTTTGAATTATTGCAATAAGTAATAATTTAAAAATAGGTGTCTAAACCAGAGTTCGTTCCGGAAAATGTACTACAGAGTGATTATTTTCTTAGGATTTGCAAACAATAATATCAACAATATTTTACAGTTAGTTCCTCATTGTAAATTCTTGTAGGAAACAAATATTTCCACCGCTTCAGGTCAAAAATAAATTAAAAAAAAAAAAAAAATCTAGTGTAATAAACAATGCTTGATAATGTGGCATCGGACTGGTTTCTAAAAACTATATTTTTGTACTGAAGAAAAAAATTAATCTAGTGCAAGAATGAGTTATTGTTTCACATTTTGATGAAATAAATGGACGCACAGATGGCATCAATATTCCATTTTTGTCTCCATCAAATTTGTTTTCTCATCAATTTTTACTTAATTCAACGCAATTGGGATACTTGACCTATTTAATTAATATCATAAGGCAGAAAAATCAAAGATGTTTTCATTCAATAGGATGGATAAGGTCCAAGTCTCTGGCAAATTGATGGTTGAATCTTCAACATTATTTTTTTTCTTAGTTGTCTAAAACAAGACTATTGGTCAAAGCACTAAACAATCTGAACCCCTTTAATCGAAACACGAACAGAGAGACTTAATGGTTGGATATATAAATGATATAGTCGAGAATAGCAAAGTTGAACCAAAATTTCCTTTGGTCTATTGGAGACAATTTCGAAAATTTTGTACCTTGCCTTGAGAGTTATTGAATTGAACCCAAAGTTATTTTAAATTGTGAATTGTATTAAATGGATAATAAATGCTGCAAAATAGAAATTGCGAAACACACTTTAGGAATATTGCTTTAATTAACAAACTATTTGTTTCATTGATCGATTGATGTGTTTAGTATCAATGTGAACTATCAATTTAAACTACGAAGACTATTAATTACCAGCAGGTTAGGACTCGCATACAGAACACAAAATAGAATTTGATTCATTAAATGACACATTGGTATAGTAAAACAGATAACCCGTCCATGAAGTAACGAAGTAATAATATTTCTCCTACAATATAAATATCAATTTCTTGTACCAAAGAAATATTCTAATAAATTGAAAGAATAATTAATATATAGATAGCATCTCTCTTCTACTTCTGTTTTCATCAAAGTAATTTTCCCCTCAAATTTTCCAATACAAACAAGATGGATACTTCACCTTTTCTAATATTAGGTAAGACCAAAAAAACAACAAAAAAAAAAAAAAAAAAATCAAAGTTTTAGAATTTAATGGGGATACAGAAGTCAAGACTCTGGTGCCACGTGACATGTCTGAATCTTCACCAGTCAATATCCTCTATCATCTGAACTTTGACTAATATATAGTTCAAAGACTTCTTAAAAACATGTCAAAATGACTTTGTCAAGAGTGGGACAATTGAAAAATTAAGCGTTCAAAGTTTAATTATGGGGATCGGTATGGCACATACGATGAGTGTTTCGTTATTACTTTTTCATTCATGAATGTTGGTGAATTTTCTCTGTAATCGGTCATCACTATGGCCCATTACAATGAAGTGAATGTAAGAAGAATCTGATATGTATACACGAGTCCTGCGGCAGCATTGGTGGACAATAAAGATTAACAGATTAACAGAATAGGAGATCTTCAATGCATTGATTGGGTGAAAAAACATTGCTATTAAAATGATAAACATCCTCCCTCACTCCAAGAAACACCAAGGTACGCTCATGAAAATAATTGATGTACAAAAATGCTATTCAAATTTACAAAACCGAAAAAAAAAAAAAGGAAAAATGTAATGCATCATAAACATGTTCCAAATCTTTAAACACAGTAAACAATGAAATCAAAGTGGACACTATCGAGGTGATATATTTGTAAAAGATGCCTCATTTGCAGTACAAACTTTAACATCTGACGAGGGTTGATCTGAGCTTACAACAATTCGGCCAACAGAAAATGCAGGTTGGGTTGGTTGAGGAAGTGTTATATTATTATTTGCCAACATGAAAACCACAGATGACATTGCAGGCCTGTCTGTTGGATCTTCTTGGACACATAACAATCCAATATGGACGTATTTCAGTAGTTCAATGGGAGCACATGACTGCATGAGTGTTGGATCCATCAACTCTACCGCTAGTCCTTCACGCCAAAGTTTCCATGTCTGCAATGTTAAATATGTCATAAACTAGGATTGGTGAATGAATAGTTAGAAATCAAACATTAAAGACAAGGATAGATATAATTACATAATTAAGGAGGCTTTGACCATGTTCTGAAAGATGAAATCCATTATTTTTTTTCCCACTGATTATCTCTAGTAGAAGAACTCCAAAACTAAAAACATCTGACTTCACCGAAAACAATCCTTCCATAGCATACTCTGGGGCCATATATCCACTATTTGAAAATAAAACAAAAAATAAAATAAGATATTACATCTTGTAAAAATTCTCTTAAATTCTTTTGTAGAAAATGCACTTACTATGTTCCAACAACCCTATTGGTATTAGCTTCATTTTGATTTCCACCAAATATTCTAGCCATTCCAAAATCTGATATATTTGAATTCATCTCATGGTCTAACAATATATTACTAGCTTTTAAATCACGATGAATAATTTTAAGTCGAGAATCTTCATGTAGATACAAAAGGCCTCGTGCGATTCCATTGATAATGTTTATGCGTGTTTTCCAATCCAATTGTATACTCTTTGCTGAATCTGTCCATTATTGAACTCAACATTATTTGCATCGAGCAATTAAGAAAATACAGTTAAACCAGACTTCCTATAGCATTAGAAAGTTTCAGACACATACCAAAGAGAAGAAAATCAAGACTTTTGTTGGGCATGTACTCATAAATCAGCAACAATTCATTTCCCTCCACACAACCTCCCAATAGTCTAACAAGATTTTTGTGTTGTAATTTGGCAATGAGAGTGACTTCATTCTGGAATTCTCTAAGTCCTTGCCCAGATGCCCTTGAAAGTCTTTTCACTGCAATTTCCTTACCATCTGCTAATATACCCTGAAGCAATTTTCTATTTTTAATTATCATAAAACATGAAAAGAAGAAAAAGAAAAAGAAAAAGAAAAAAAATCAGGCGCTTATTATTATTTTTTTCTTGACAGTCCTCTAATGCATTTGACCACTTGTATTTCAAAAATTGTAGTTATCGTACATCTTAATCCCCATACCCTTTTATATTTACCTTGTAAACAGGGCCGAACCCACCTTCTCCAAGTTTATTTTCATCAGAGAAATGCCCAGTAGCCTCAATGGTGAGACGCAGTGGGAACAGTGGGAACTCTTGAGATTCGTACTTGCAGTCATTTTCACCTCCGCTCTTCCCAAAGTTAAGTAATAAAATCTCTTGACTATTTGCTTTCCTCCAAAAGGCACCGTAAATTCAATTTAGAAATGATAAGTTTAATAAAGCATAAGAGAAAGAGAGATGTGGTGATTCATGCTATTATATAATTTCCATACAATTTCAACGGTGGTTATCAGTTATTAAAGACTAATTAAAGGTGCACAAAAATAAAAATAAAAACAAAAACAACTCACGTAGTCCCTTTGTAACAATAAAAATTTTGTATAGTAACTAAATATGAGATTTGTGATTATTATAATATGTAATGCCAACTATATAAAACCATTACCTTTATCCTTTTTAACTCTTCTGCGCAAATACCAGAGCAAAGAACCAAGCAGCCCAACTACTATAGTTGCTGATACTGGTGTGACTATTGCAATCCATACCCTGTTTTCTTCCCTTTTTCTCGTTTTCACATCTATCAAATTTCAATAAATAGTCCATAAAATCAATATATTAAAGCAATTTGTTTTAGCATATTTCCATAACTTGTGTTATTTTGAATCAGGATTGTAATTAAACATACCTGGTGTGGTTGTGCTGGATGTGGGCGGTAAAGATGGCGATGGAGTAATGTCTGGAAGAGGTTGCAGTTCGCCATTTTGAGTAGTCTCGTTAAAGAACGGATATAAATCCCAGCGAAACAAACAGTCAGCTCTTTCAACACCTCCTCCTTGCTTCCCATGACAGCAGCCCTGATACGCGGCCGCAGATTCACGAAGACAAATATCACATTCATTTTGAGATAGATGTGGGGTACACTGCATTAGTGCATATATGGTCTGAGAGGGTGTGACATTAGCTTTTCGGTTGCGAACCTAAAGCTACCGGATGCCGAGCCCAGGGAAGCGTTTCTCAATGTTTGGATCATCAAATTTTCCCAGATCCGATCAAATTCTGTCATATTCGATTTGATATCACCCGTATTATAAAACATCCGTACAGGATCCAGCTCCAGATTTCCTGAAATGGAACGGTTTGCATAGCGCACAGCACACGCAGGACTCCACATATAAGCTTCCTTCTGGTTAGGACACTGTGACATAATAGCTTGTGATGTGGAATTGATGCAGCTGGCACATTTGTCTGAAGAAAAATCTCCGCTGCAAAGTGCATGAGCAAAGACTTCGTTGGGGGCCTCGCCAATACTTCTTGAGTATTGAAGGTTATTTGAGTGTATATTACTAGCGAGAGATGAGAGAAGGTCGTTGCGGTTATTGCCATAGGTACTATTGGTTGTGAAATTTCCTGTGTTGTAACAGTACTGGCCCGTGGAAAGACTGATGCTTATAAGCATACAGGAAAGGACTGACAGCAAATACATAAAACCCATTGCAGAGTAATAATTTGGTGAAAAGGAAGCCACATACAATTTAGAGGATGATAACCTTTATAGCCTGAAGGAGCTCATAGTGATCCTTTAGTAATGCAGGAAGTCTGTCTCTCATTGACAGTCAGACCTTTGAACAAGTCCACTTCCACCAGACAGAACAACAAATGCATCTCACATTCTTTTTTTTTTATTATTATTATTTTTCTGTCCTATTTTTTCTACTTTGACGAATGTAATCGTCAATGAATGCTAATTATGCTACATAGCATATAATTCCTAGTGGATGATGGGACATCATGTGCCATCAATAGCTAATTTGATCGATAGCTTAACTTTCCATTTTTGTTTCTTCAGTATGTGTATCTTTTTCAAATTAAAATTCTTCATGCTAGTCAAAGTTGCAGGGGTTAACTGAGTAGGATAGAAAAGTCTTGTCCTTTATGGGCTTTGACAATTCACCACACGTTTCCACTTAAAATGGATTACATTCAAAACGTCAAAAGAAAACCAATAAAAGAAAGGAAAAGAGTAATTGAAGGCATCATTTTGTAGTCTTCCTTCTGGCGATGTCTGGCAAGTATGCAGTACTATACTAAATTGGATTGTATCAGAATGAATTGCACGTACATATGTAGTATGGTCTCATGTTTGGTGACGCACTATTGTATATCATGCTAAGTTTTATTATGCTATTACTATATTTAGTGAAAGATGTATTTAATTATATTATATATTTTTAATTAAAAATTAATATTTAACTTTATTAAATATGTATATTTATAAAAAATACTTTGATGAATAATGTTAAATAAAATATTTGATCCAATAGTTTTTCACATCTACCATGATAATTATATGTACAACTTAAAATAAAATGTTCACTTTACCATTCATTTCCTTTTTAGTTTTGATGTCATATTGTCTATTTATATATTAAATGTTTAATTTGATATATTTTAGGTATATTTATCATTGACATTTTTATTTTATTATATGCTTTTTCAAATTTTTTTATCTTATAAAATTAACATTGAAAAATAATATGAAGTTTTCAATTTTATTAACGTGATGGATGTGTTATTCATCTTTCACTCCTAATTTATGTTTGTAAATTATTATTTGTGTATATATTATATTATATTCAAAAAATTGATAAAACGTTAAAATTAGTGGGAGAAATATAGGTGCGAAATTGCCGACAAGTCAAAACATTTGAAGTAAACCGATCGGAGTAGGAATGTGGACTGGACTAACAAGTCTGGTGCGGGCGGCATAAAAATGCAAACCGGCACATTGTCCATTTTGGCATGCTAAGCATGGCCTCAAGTTTCAACCGTTGAAGGTTCAACCAAAAGAATCTTTTGACTTACTTCCCTAAATTTATTTTGAAATGGGACTATCTCATCTTGTGACAGATGGAAAAAGCCTGGAAACTTCAAGTTTGGCCATGAAGTTGAGCCGAAATTGCTTAATTGTGCTCTCTATTAGAGTCTTATATCCATTGATTTTGTTCTAGATGTTCTTCTCACTGATCTGTTACCATTTGGTTCAGTCATGACAATAGTTCTCGGATCATATCATTTATCATATGACAATTTATATGAACGATCTTAATTGTATCGTATGCACTAATAGGGAAATAAGAAGTTTCAGATCATTAAGAATGTTTTTGCAAAGATGAAATTTTGATGATTTCAAGTAATGATAGATAACAACAAAAAGAAAGTTGTTTTTGTATCTCACACACAGAGTTCATTGGAGACATTTTTATACTAGCACTCTTTAATGGGTAACTTTTGCCACTATCACTAAATTACTAGTTTGAGTTTTTATGACATTTATTTTAGGTTTGGAACAAAATTGTCCCTATATATAAAATGAAACGAAAACATTGTCCTTGTCAACATAGAAAGGAAAAACAAGGAAAGAGGGAGAAAAATAAAATAGGGAAAATCCTAAAAAACTGTCTGGCTTTTAACAAATTATTCATTTTCTTCTATATGGTTTCGTTTTTATCCAAAATCCTTCTTACTGTCAATTTTTCAACAAAAACGTTGAAATAAAAAGTTAAAATATTGAATTTACTTTTAGTTTAAATAATATTAAAATAAAAGGGACAATCTCAAAAACCCTTAACTTTTGACACATTATCCATTTTCCCCATGTAATTTCGTTTTTATACAAAATATCACCTGATTTTAAAATAAACACTCAAAATATCCTATGGAGACATATGAAAGGACGATAATACCCATGATGGTAACAGATTTTGTTAGATAGACATGATTGACCATTTGACTCTAGGGGCAAAAAGGGAAATATGATGAAAATTAATTAAAATAATATTAATTAAAAAATCAAAAAGCAAAATAAATAATATTAAATATAAAAAAGTAACACAATTTCATTTAAAGGAGATTGATGATGGTGGTTCAATTTGAAGATGATGGTTCCAAATCTTCAATCTGTGGGAGATTGATGGTGATTGATGAAACCCATAATCTGTTTGAACATGTCATGGTTGAGATAAAAGAGATGGTTGATGAAACCCATAATCTGTTGCTCCATTTCAATCATGGTTATAGTCTAAACATGTTAAGATAATGGGGATACAAGCAGAGAGATTTAGATGGATGAGATAGAGGTCAATAGAAGAGATGGAGGTGAAGAGACTGTGATGGATTGTTCATCTTTGGTTTAGAGTTTTTTTTGTTTGGCTCTCTGGATTCCTCTAGATCAAACAAAACAATATATATATATATATATATATATTTTAAAAAATGGTTTTTAAAATTAATTTGCTTTAATTTTTTAAAAATATTATATTTTTGTACTATTCATTTTATTTTTATATTTTATATTCAATATTATTTTTTAAATTTTTAAAATTTTTTTATTTTAATATTATTTAAATTAAGGATAAATTCGATATTTTAACTTTTTCTAACTTTTTTGTAAAAAATTAACAATAGGGAGGATTTTAGATAAAAACGAAAGGACATTGGGAAAATAAATAATTTATTAAAAGTCAAACGGTATTTAGGATTTTTTCATTAATTTTTATCGCATTTTCTTTTTTGCTATTGGAGTCAAACAATCAACCATATTTACCTAGTAGAATCTGTTACTGTCAAAAATATTATCATCTTTTCATACACTTTTAAAGAGTATTTTGGGTATTTATTTTAAAGTCAAATAGTATTTTTGATAAAAATGAAACTATATGGGGGAAAGTGAATAATGTGTCAAAAGCCAGGTGATTTTATGGGACTAATAAAATATGATGGTTTGACAATCTCATATCAATGGTGAGTTTGATTGTATTGTATTTTTAGTTTGTTGAAATTGGGGTTAGTTTTGTCACGATTTTAAGATGGCAAATAAGATGAATTTGTGTTATTTTGAATTATTATAATCTTCTTATTACTTTTATTGAAAATATATGTCTCCACATAAGTAAGTAAGTTACCATTCAACTATGTGTTCTCCATTCAATTAGTATGTAAAACTAAAATATTAAATATATGGAAAAAAATGAGATTTTAGGGTTTATTGATTAAATGTAGTAAATTAAAATTCTGACATTTTAGGATTTATTAATTGGATATATGTCAAACTAAAATTATTAAATAAAAAAATTAAAAAGAATAAAAATTAATTTAAAATAATATAAAGCTATATTTTCTAATTTAAAATGTAAGATCGACTAACAATATTTTGATGACACAAAAAAGTTATTAGTGTTGGTTGTGGAAAAGATGATGAATGATGTGGTTTCTAGAAGACAACAAAATGGGAAACAAAATAAACAATTTAAAATTAAGAACCCATAAAAGAAAATATAAAAAGAAATTATATGCAAGGAGAGATCTGAAATTTAATTAAATAAATTTTCTTTTTTTTTAAGAATTTAGGGGAGACCCCTGGACCCATAATGGGTTTGCCACTAATCAAGTGAGTCCATATTCTCAACTATGGATGAAAATCCAGGAGATTATCTGTGGAACCCCAATGAAGTTGCAGACCCTAGTCAGTTTAATACAACTTTGACCACTTTGATGATCAGTCTGGTTTGCCACCAGGCTGTGTCTTCCGACGACTTGTTTGCTGCTGAAAAAGAAATGTAGGAGGAAGGCACCTTTTTTAGTATAAAATCAACATATTAAAGCAATTTTTTTTTAAGTATATTTCCATAAACGGGTGTGATTTTGAATGAGGATTGTAATTAAGCATACCGGGTGTGGTTGTGCTGGATGTGGGTGGTAAAGATGGCGACGGAGTAATGCCTGAATGAGGTTGCAGTTCGCCCTTTTGAGTAGTCTCTTTAAAGAACGGATATAAATCCCAGCAAAACATACAAAACATACAGTCAGGTCCTTGAACAACTCCTCCTTGCTTCCCATGACAGCAGCTCTGATACGCGGCCACACATGAACGAAGACAAGTATCACATTCATTTTGAGATAGATGTGGGGTACACTGCATTAGTGCATATATGGTCTGAGAGGGTGTGACATTAGCTTTTCGGTTGCGAACCTAAAGCTACCAGAGCCCGAGCCCAGGGAGGCGTTTCTCAATGTATTGTCCATCAAATTCCCCCAGATCCGATCAAATTCTGTCATATCCGATTTGATATCAGATCGTATTATAAAATATCTGTGCAGGATTCAGCTCCAGATTTCCTGAAATGGAACGGTTTGCATAGCGCACAGCACACGCAGGACTCCACATATAAGCTTCCTTCTGGTTAGGACACTGTGACATAATAGCTTGTGATGTGGAATTGATGCAGCTGGCACATTTGTCTGAAGAAAAATCTCCGCTGCAAAGTGCAAGAGCAAAGACTTCCTTGGGGACCTCGCCAATACTTCTTGAGTATTGAAGGTTATTTGAGTGTATATTACTAGCAAGAGATGAGAGAAGGTTGTTGCGGTTATTGCCATAGATACTCTTGGTTATGAAATATCCTGTGTTGTAACAGTACTGGGCCGTGGAAAGACTGATGCTTATAAGCATACAGGAAAGTACTGACAGCAAATACATAAAACCCATTGCAGAGTAATAATTTGGTGAAAAGGAAGCCATGTACAATTTAGAGGATGATAACCTTTATAGCCTGAAGGAGCTCATAGTATCTCTCATTTACAGTCAGACCTTTGAACAATTCCGCTTCCTTCCACCGGACAGGATCTCAAATGCATTTCACATTCACATTTCTTTTTTATTATTATTTTTCTGTCCCTTTTTTTTTCTTTTTTGATGAATGTAACCGTTGATTTCGATGGGCTTGATTTGTCACCTTCACATCAGAAGAAGTACGAGACTTAGTCGTCAATGAATGCTGATTATGTTACATAGAATATAACTCTTAGTGGATGACAGAATGTCGTGTGTCATCATAGCTAATTGCATTGGTAACCGTCAATCAATGGTAATTATGTTACATAGCATATAATTCCTAGTGGATGACGGAATATCGCGTGTCATCAATAGCTAATTTCACAGATAGCGTCACTCTCCTTCTTGTTTCATCAGTATCTTTTTCAATTTAAAATACTTCATGCTAAGAGGATAATTGAGTAGGATGGAAAAGTGAAGTCCTTTATGGGGTTAACTGAGTAGGATGGAAAAGTCAAAGTCCTTCATGGGCCACGACAGATTCACCACAAGTTTCCCTTGAAATGGCCTACATTCAGAAACTCAAAAGAAAACCAATAAAAGAAAGGAAGTAATTGAAAGCATTATTTTTTTGGTATCCTTTCAGGCCACACCAAGTCAACCATCAAATTTTCCCAGATTCAATTAAACTCTGTCAAATTTAATGTGAATGTGATATCATGGTCATTAGATAATATCTCCACAGGCATTAGCTCCAACATTCTAAATAAGAGCTGTTTGAATAGCGCACAATGCACGGAGGTTTGTCCTGAAGCCTTCCCCACATAAAAATGCTTCCTTCTGGTTAGGACACGTGGTCATAATCTCTTGAGATGTGAACTTGACACAGTTGAAACATTCTTCTGCAGAAGAATCTTCTCTGCAAAGTGCAAGAGCACACAGAAGACATTGCTTTATAAATGACATGTTGGTCTAACAAAACAGAGGACCCTTACATGGAACAAAGAAAAAAGAATTTTGCATGCAACATGAATATCATTTTATTGGTCCAAGGAATTAATTATACAAAGAAACCATAATAAAACGTACGGATAGAACTTTCAAAAAAAAATAATAATAAAGTACAGATAGAATCTTTATTTAACTTCTGTGTCAATCAAAGTAATTTCCTGTTCAATTTCTTTAATACAGACAACTATGACACTTGACCTTTTTTCAACATCATGTTAGTCAAAAAAAAAAAAAAAATCAAAGTCACTTTTTTTTTCAACATCATGTTAGACAAAAAAAATCAAAGTCTTTCAATTTAATAGTGTTGTGCAATAAAAACGCAATAATAAAATAAAAAAAAGAGTGAAAATATAGAGAATTATAATGGTTTGACAGTGTGATTATGTCCATTTTCGTACGACTAAATATTTTCATTATATTTTAATAGGGTTATAACAGTATTTATATCAAAACTAATCCAAAAAATCAGCCCTTTCCTTTCGCTTCATTAACAAGTCTCAAATGTTACATATATAAATATGAGCCATATAATCAATAAATAGGATGAAGAAGGCCAAACTTTGGGGCCTTGGCATGTGTTTATGTCTTCTTACACTCATTTTCTCCTATTGTGTAAACTTGAACTAAATTATTTAGTCACCTTTCAAAACTATCAATTACCCTCGGTCAAAGTGATTTCATGAACAATAGCACACAATTGACAGATTAAGCATTTGAAAAAGTACAACTAGACAGGTACACAATCTTTTAGCATATGTGATGGCATATTTTCTTATTCTCCAAAAAGTTAGAGTTTCAATTCCCATCAAATATATGTTACAACTTGTGTGAGTAGTTTTCTCCTCTTATATTTGGGGTTGTGTGGGTAGTGTGTGGTTATCATTTTTTTTCCCTCAGAATGTGATAATAATTTAATCTAAATCAAGGGTAAACATCTTGGTCCTATCATTAGTCTTCAGAAATAGCCTTAGAGGTTGTTTGTTTTTTGTACTTAACACTTAATGGTGCTTAATTATGCCAATTAAGAGATTTTGTTTGTTTTTTTAAGTAGTCAAACCACTTAAACCAACCCAAAAACCACTTAAAAAATAAGTTACATTTTTTGACTTTTCACTTAATACAAAATCACTTAATGATTTTATAAATATATCATTCCAAATTTATCCTTCCTAAAATAATATATTTCAAATTTATCATAGTTTTACATTATACAAATTTCTTTTAATGCTTTAACAAAAAATATTGAAAAATAAAAACTCTCAACATCTCAACATCAAATTTTCCTATAGCTATTTCTCTAATCAAATTTTAGTGAGAATCTTTATTGATTTTTTTTATTAATCTACTTGTGGAGTAACTCATAGTATATTTATTTGTTAAAGTTTCACTGTGTTATTAGTGTTTTTGATTAATTCAATTTAAGACCATTTTGTTTATTTTTATTTGAATATATAAATTTAATTGACTTTACTATAATAATTTATCTTATTTTAATAATGAATCAAAATATTATATATATGTTTTAATATTTGTTAAATAATTTATTACTTATTTGTATCATATTAAATAAAGTTACTTAACAACTAATAATAAAAGGATATATATGTCAAATTGTTAGTATTCAGACAATTTTAACTTTAAAAAACAAACAAGATTATTATGCATTCAGAGGTAAGGAAAAAAAAAACAAACTTGTTTATCAGATTTCAGATTTCAGTCACTATTCAGTTTTCAGTCTTCAGCAGCACTATTCAGTCTTCAGACAAAAAAACAAACGACCCCTTAGTCTTCCACTCCTATTCCCATCAATGTCATTTTCTTAATGTACCACAACAGAATATAGGACAATTGGACCATTTCTTATGACCGAAAAATCTATGTCAGTCTTAATTTTATTGGGCCGTGGATGTCAAGTCCTTTAGGACCAAAGGGCAGATTCACACTCATTCGCTTGTAATATCTAAACCTGGACTTTCTACAAAGCACCAAAAAGTCAAAATCCAAAGGCCTCCTCTGGTCGTCCTAAGAAACTATTAAGTCATCAAGTTTGGCAAGCAAAAGTCAAAGTTTGAAAACTTCAGGTTCGGCTAGCTCCTGTGGCCTTATAATTCCTTTAGACCAGAAATCTGCCGCAGCTGAAACGCTATCTGTGGACTCAAGTCAACCTTTCTCTTTGCCCGGAGCTGTTAAGTGGTTCTTATTCGTGACAGATACATAAATAGGATTCCTCTGTTTGTCATTGAAAATGTATATCTTTTCCACATTTTAATGCATATACTGAAACACTAATAGTAGATTGTTCAGTCATGTTGTTGCATCTTCTCATTGTTACTTTTTTTTCATCTAGTGTTGCCCAACAGCCGACTTATCGCTACCACGTCTGTACAAATACAAGAAATTACACCACAAACAGTACCTTCCCAGCAAACCTCAATGTGACACTTTCTTCTCTATACACAAACTCAACACGCAGCAGTGCATTCTACAATACAAGCACCGGCCTGAGTCTTGATAGAGCCAACGGCCTTTTTCTTTGCAGAGGAGACGTCTCCCCTGGGTTGTGCCAGAGTTGTGTCAAGGCCACCAGTGATGGTATTATAAATCTCTGTCCAAGACAAAAGGAAGCAATTATATGGTACGATGAGTGTATGTTGCGGTACTCAAATGAGTCCATATTCTCAAATATGGATGAAAATCCTGGAGTTTATCTGTGAAACTCCTGTTGTGTTGCAGACCCCAGTCAGTCTAATACCAGTATGACCAGTTTGATGAACCGTTTAGTTAACCAGGCTGTGTCTTTCAGCGACTTGTTTGCTGCTGAAGAAGTAAATGTTACTGCTTCTAGCAAGGTATACGGGATTGTGCAGTGCACTCCAGACATAAGTCCTTCTGATTGCAGAACATGCTTAACTGGGTGTGTCTTCCTGAGTGCTGTAATGGAAAGGAAGGAGGAAGAGTTCTTAAGCCAAGCTGCAATATCAGATTTGAAAGTTACCCTTTCTATGATATGGCCTCGGTACCCCGTCCACCACCGGCACCACGAATCTCAACAAATTCTAGTGGTACGCATATGATTTTGTAACTCTTTTTCAAGTATGATAGAGGATAGAGATGCATAACTGCAAAATATATACAACATGAGAAAGAGATTGGTTTATTGCTGGCATGTTAATTTGACAAAACTGGATAGGTTCTGAGAAAGCTCCATTTACAGGCTTTTATATTTGAGATTTGTTTGTCAGTTATACTATTACATTGAGGGTACTGTATGTCAAGTATTTATAAAATGATTTACAGATATTTTGTACTAAGCGTTTGAAATTCAGGTTTTAGTGCAAAAGATAAGAATACTGTGTTGTAATCTTCACGTGATGACATTCTTCTGTATGTAGGAAATGGGCAGATCTCATCAGGAAAAACTATTTTCTCCTAACTCGGAGAGCAAGGAGAAAGCATAAATCTGGTGAAAAGGGAAACAGTAAGAACAAAATACAAAAAGCCTTGATCAAATAGAGTAAATTTTTTCTTGTCTATAATTCTAACTGAGAGTATTATTTTGAAAATTGTCTAGTTGGAGAGGAAATTGGCATGTTGGATTCTATACAATTTGACTTGTGTACAGTTGAAACTGCCACAAATAATTTCTTTGATGGAAACAGGATTGGTCATGGTGGTTTTCGAAGTGTGTGAAGGCGAGAAATCAATATATCAATTTAAAATTTCGGAGTTATCAAATAGGTGACAGTATGAAGATTTTGTATATTAACAGATGATCATGATCTATCTTCAGGGCACACTTCGTAGTGGGGAGGAAGTGGCTGTTAAAAGGCTATCAAGAAGCTCTGGTCAAGGAGTAGAAGAGTTCAAGACTGAGGTTGCATTGGTAGCCAAGCTTCAACACAGAAATTTAGTGAGGCTATTAGGATTTTGTGCGGAAAGAGGGGAGAAGATATTCATTTATGAATTCGTCTCCAACAAAAGCCTTGACTACTTCTTGTTTGGGCTGAACTTTCTCAATATTTTTTAGTTTTTCTTCAGCATATAGGTAATTTTATTGAAGTGTAACTTCTGAGGATCTAATTTCTCTCTTTGGTATGGATATCTAGATTCGGAAAAACAAGGACTTCTGGATTGGACAAAACAGTGCAAGATTATACGTGGAATTGCTCGAAGACTTCTATATCTTCATGAAGATTCTAGGGTTAAAATCATATATCGTGATCTTAAAACTAGCAATATTTTGTTGAATGAAGACATGAACCCAAAAATAGCATATTTTGACATGGCAAGGATATGCGGGTTTAATGAAAGTCGAGGAAATATTAATAGAATTGTTGGCACATAGTAAAATTTAATATAGAAATTTCTTTGTTTCAATATTTTCTTCTCAACTTTGGCAATAACAAATTATTAAGAATGCATTGCTTTTCTAAGACTCTTTTTTAGATATCCTTATAAAATTATATTGAAACAATTAATTGATTAGATTATATATTTTATTTCATTAAATTAATATATATAATACTAACAGTATTGGATTTTAGTGGTTATATGTCTTTAGAATATGCTATGCATGAGCAATTTTCAATAAAGTCCGATGTATTCAGTTTTGGTGTCTTGATACTAGAGATCATCAGCAGCAAGAAGAACAATCGTTTCTATCAATCAGACTATGCGGAGGCCCTCTTGAGCTGTGTATGCACAAACTGAGATTCCTATCCAGTGTATACCAATTTCCTCATCATTTATTTGAAATATAGATGGAAGTTTCTGTTCATGTTGAGCATTTTCTAGTTCTTACAGGCTTGGAGACATTGGAGGCTCGGATCACCTCTGGAGTTAATGGATCCAACTTTAAAAGATTCCTTTTCAAGGAATGAAGTCACCAGATGCATCCATATTGGCTTGCTGCGTGTTCAAGAAAATCCAGCTGACAGGCTGACCATTGCGAGAGTTGTTCTGATGCTTAACCATTTCTCTGCTAAGCTACCATTACCAAAACGACCAGCATTCATTTTTTGTAGCAGAACAGGGTCGAGCACGTCATCAACCATTCCGGGATCACCTCTGGAGTTAATGGATCCAACTTTACAAGATTCCTTTTCAAGGAATGAAGTCACCAGATGCATCCATATTGGCTTGCTGTGTGTTCAAGAAAATCCAGCTGACAGGCTGACCATTGCGAGAGTTGTTCTGATGCTTAACCATTTCTCTGCTAAGCTACCATTACCAAAACGACCAGCATTCATTTTTTGTAGCAGAACAGGGTCGAGCACATCATCAACCATTCCGGAGTCAGATCAATCCACAAGCAAGTCCATACCTTCATCGACAAATGATGTGTCCATCACCGAACTATGCCCTCGTTAGTACGAGGAAGTATTCACCACATATATTTTATAAGAATTTTAATTACTTTTTTAGTACTTGTATCTGATAATTATCCTACTTTTCATTAGGCTACTAAATAGAGTTCATAAAGTGTGATTCTGTTGGGAATAATATAAAGGAATCAATTAACTTCAACAGAATAAATCACAAAAAAAATTTGAAACCAAAAGAGCTGTAATAGGAACTTGAAAGTAGCTGAATAGAAATAATAAACCAACTCCTCGGGAACTATAGACCAATGCACAAGAACCTTCACATTGAGAATCATTAAATAAAGTCAAAAGATCAAGACGGTCTCAAAGGAGCAAAAAAATTTGCTAAAATATTTCCTTCTCCTGAATATGAAAGCAGGGGAAGTTCATCCTCCTTTTATTGAAATACAAATAACTCTCTTGATTTTATACTGCCAGTGAGGTCCAGAACATGAAATTCGAAAGTGAAGTGCGTCAGATAATGAATAACATTATAGCCTTAGCGATTTTAGCCTTTTTCAAATGCATTCCAAGACTCAAAGAAGAACAACTATAGAAGCAAGGCAGGAGAAGAGTCCAATTTTAGTTACAGCGATAGAGTATATGTAACATGAGAATTTGATCACTTTATTTTAATTAATCAATATCTAGGTATTGCCTTACATATAATTACCTTGGAACTCAAACCAGATACAGCTTAGTAGAGCACAAACATCACCTAGGGGCCAGCTCAGTAATTGAAACCTCGTTCATTGACAATGGATTGGACGTTGTAGATTGCGAACTATCCGGCTGTTTGGTTGTGTGAATATAAAATGCAGGTTTTGAGGGCAGAGTGAGTGAGAGAGAGCTGCTGGTAAGCATGAGGACCACTGAATTCATGGTTGGTCTACTTGCTACATTTTCTTGAACGCACAATAATCCAATGTGGATACATCTCATTATGTCACTAGTGGAACCAACATTCAATTTTGGATCTATCAAATTCAAATATGTCCCTCCCCTCCAGTTTCTCCATGCCTGCAAAAGGGAAATAATTTTCACATATAACATTTAGGCTTTCTTTAGTCTTCATAATTTCTGTTCTGGCAACCAAAGAAACAAAAATGAAGAATATCAAAGAAAATCATTACTCACATAGGTTAGAAGGTCCACTGCCTCCCCTCTAATACAAAAAGAACTGTTCTTCTGACCACTGATGATTTCTAAGAGTAACACACCAAAGCTGAAAACATCGGACTTAATCGAGAATTGTCCATGCTTGACATACTCTGGAGTCATATAACCACTGAAAATGGTCATTAGTTTAGTTGCAATAAAAATGATATATTGATTACTTTTCTCACATATGGGAGATTGCTACATCTTAGAATTCATTCTTGTGTTATTTAGAGACAAAAAATACTATGTTTTCCACAAACTTACAAGGTCCCCACAATTCTGTTTGTATCGCCTTGAGTTTGGTCCATTGCAAACAATTTAGCCATTCCAAAATCTGAAATTTTTGGATTCATATCTGCATCTAAAAGAATATTGCTAACTTTAAGATCACGATGAATGATCCGTAATCTAGAATCTTCATGAAGATAAAGAAGTCCTCGAGCTATGCCTCCAATGATTTTGTAGCGTGTTTTCCAATCTAGTGGCAGATACTTGAGTGGATCTAGAAAATTTCAAAGCAGTAGAACTAAATTAGGTTATATAACAACTAGAAAAAGATTGTTTATGCTTCTTTTTCTTATTACTCACCATATATTCATGTAGCTAACCACATTGAGAATTGAGTGAGTCACATTATTGGAAAATAAACAATATTTTTCTCTTTTAATCAAGGTCATAAAATGCAGAGTTGCAACCATACCAAATATGAATTTATCAAGGCTTGAATTGGGCACATATTCGTAGATGAGAAGCCTTTCATTTCCTTCAAAGCAGAAGCCTAAAAGCCTAACCAAATTTCTATGTTGAAGTTTGGCAACTAAATTGACTTCATTTTTAAATTCTGCTTCTCCTTGACCAGAATCATTGGACAGCCTCTTCACTGCTATATCTTGTCCATTCAGAAGCCTACCCTATATTCATACAAGAAAAAAAATAAATAAATACAATTGACTCATTTAGCTGATTATGATTGTTTCTTAAATTACCTTATAAACTGTCCCAAATCCGCCCTGTCCTAGCTTCCCATCATTGGAGAAATCATTTGTTGCAACCTTGATAGTGCTGAAGTCGAATTGCAAGGCCTCCTCAGCATCAATTTCATCAGCATCTTAACAATTGTTAGAAGTTAGCATATACATATACCAAATTTATTAAAAATATATATACATCATGATTCACCAAAAAAAAAAAAAAGTGTCCTTATAAAGAAGCTTCTAATGGTTGTATACTGTTTGCAGCTCATGTAGCAGAGTTGTCACTATTAGTCATAAAAGAACTAACAATAAGAAGAAATTATATAGCTTTCCGAAATCACCCTTGGTAACCTGAAGATCAAACTTGACAGTGCCCAAAGAAGAAGAAACAGTAAACTTACAATATCTTCTCTCCTGATTACTTCTCATCTGCTTTTGCTTCCGTTTTCGTAGAAAGCAATGAGAGAAGACAATAAGTACCACAAAGATAATGATGGAAACAATGATGATTATAATAGTCCCAGCAGCAATACCTCCACCATCTGCATAGAACAGAACCATGTGCACATACAATATAGTTATCTTAGCCAGAAATGGAATCCTGTCGAATGAATTGATAGAGATTAAAATACTCTTTATATTCTTTTGAATAATATCATTTGAAATTTGAAGTTATTGTAACAACCTTTTTCCTATTTGAGGCTGAACTTCCATGAAGGATGAGAAAATACCTTTGGTTGATGCAGGAGGAGATGGCAATGGAGCAATGGAAATATCTTTATAAAAGGGATACAAGTCCCAACGAAGCATACAGTTAGGTGACTTAACACCTCCTCCTTGCCTCCCACGGCAGCAATTCTGATACTCAGCCACATATCGGCGTAAACAAAAGTAACAATCATTCTGGGATAAATCCGGGGTACACTGCATTAGTGCATAAATCGTCTGGATGCTCGTCAAATTTGCTTCTTGAGTTGCAAACTTAAGCCTAGAAGAGCCCATAGAAGCTTCTTTCGCTGTGCTATCCATCAATCGCCCCCAGATCTGATCAAACTCTGTCAAATTCGATGTGATATTATCCTCATTATAGAATTTATTTACTGGAACATCCATCTCCAGTTTTCCCACAAAAGATCGGTCTGCATACCGCACCATGCATGCAGGAGTTCCAGACCACATATATGCTTCTTTTTGGTTGGGACACTGGATCCTAATATCTTGAGATGACAAATTGACACATCTACTACAATCTTCTGCAGAAGCATCTCCTCTGCATAGTGCACGCCCGTAAACTTTGTCAGGGTCTTGGCCAGTGTCCGCAGTGTAGAAACCGCCACTTCGCACTACATTAGAAGCAAGAGATGAGAGCAGGATATCACGGTTTCTAGCATAGGTACTATTAGTAGTGAAGTTCCCTGTTTCATAACAAAATTGCCAACCAGCAGTGTCCAGACAGATGCTCATAAACATATGTGAAAGAAAAAGAAGCAAATTTCTGTAACTCATTTGCACTATTATGCACCCTTATCTCTTAACTATTCAAAATTGTTTGAAGAATGATGGTCCTCGTGATTACTTGAATATATTTTCCACTGTAATGCAGGAAATTTCTCTTTCCTATGGAAATACCCGAGAAATTTCTACACTACCGACAGATTTTTTGAAGTTTAGCTGAAGATGGCTACGTGTTCCTTGTACGATTTTAGGAGCTGCCCACAAGAGTAGAGTTGATTGTGATAGGAGTGCATGTAAGGCAAAACACGACAGTTATTTCAGTCTGGAGTCTGGTCCACCTAGCCATTCAGGGCTGCAAGAAATTGACTTACACATAAGCTGTGACATGTGGTTATATAGATAAGAGGTCATTGTAATCTATAATGCACTTGAATATCGATATATTTGAATTGATTACGTTCTAAAATTACTGATTATATTTTTTTATATCTAATTATAATTAAATATTATTGATTACAGTTAAATATGATAAATATGATTTGAATTATATAGCTGTAATCACGTATAATAACATATAATTCCTATATAATAAAATACAATCTATAATTTTATAATACAATCACTTATTAGGTGTATTGATACTCAAGTGCAGTATAAAAAATGCTATAATAAATGAACAACTACTTAATATTTGAGTTACAATCAGTGCATGCTGATTTGAAGACAAGAAAAAGTAAACAATTTGGAAGCGTGAAAGAACAAACTTAGTTGTTGGATATACTAAATTTTCTAGAGCAGGTGACAATAAATTGTTTAATTAATATTTTGTATCCTCTATGTGCAAAAGAGTACAATGCTATATCAATCAGTATGTAATTATTGTCAAACGATTTGTCAAACGCCAAGCCATAATTTCTTTGTGGCATTTAAAATTAATCAACTTTGGCATGGAAGTCAATCAATTTAAGAGATGTACGTAATTAGAAAAGAAAGTTGGGTATTGGCACATAAATGATTTGGTGAGATTGTTGGATTAAATTTTCTTCTCTGCAAATGTGAACTGTAGTTACCAATTTTATGCTTGGACCACATAACAACCGGCACAAAAGGTGTAGCTGTCGTCCAATAATACCCCGCCACCGTTTTTTTTTTTTTTTGGCTTTTACTGCGAATATATTTTTCATTGAACCAACAAAGGTGAAGTTTGGTAATCCAACCAAACCTCGCATTTGGTTTAATCGGTTATATACTAACTGAAGCTATATTTGAAGTTTTGTATTTGTAAATCGAAGCAAGGCAAAATAATTATTTTTAGAAGTTATATTTTTTATCACGATTATTAAATAAATTAATTTTAATTTCTCAAAAGTAACACCAAGATGCTTGTTGCATTACCAGGTCTAATAAAACCGTTAGCCGATTCCTACCTTCGATTACTTGCAAATTGGTTCTTGCCATCAATCAATTAGACCAATATCAAATTTTGACCAGAAATTATTTGTAAATCAAACGCAAGAAAGATAATGCGTAAGTTTTCACTAACAACTGCCCATGAATTAATAAAGTATATATTCCGGAACCATGTATCCCACAGTATATAATTAATGGCAGTAAAATCATTTTCAGTTTGTTATACAGATCTATTAATAATTGGCACAAATTTCAGAAGCTCAAAACTTCAAATAGAATTGAAAAGAGTAATGTTTGCTATCTCAATTCATATCCCAATTTATGATACGTCAATTCATCAATGGATACAAGTTGATGATTATTTTTCTCACTTTTCACATATATATAAATTTATAAATTGATACATTATTGGTTTAGATGTAAATGGGATACAAAATATGGGATGACTAAGTGATGAGACTAATAATCAACTCTGGAGTTCTTTCGGTGAATTCCAGCAAGATTGGACAAATTATTCGTTAATTTGACGTTTTCACGTGTAAACCCATGTAATTGACACTCAGGGTTGCTAACTGATGATAAACGTTAATTGACTTTCGAGTTCTCACTAGTGAATTTTATAGCATGATTTGACCTAATATCAGTTCATTTGACATTCCAACAATATTACATTTACTTATTAACCCAAGTAATTAACACTAACTAGTTGTAATCAACGACCATTAATTAACTCTACAGTTATTCTAGTGATAAATAGCGATTTGACCCAATATCTGTTCATTCAAAGTTCCAAAAATACTACATTTATTTATAGACCCAAGAAACTAATCAAGAGTGATCGATAATCAAGTATAGAGTTCTTCCTAGTGAATTTCTTAACATGATTAGAACATATGTATTCATTTTCCTTTGACATTAATTTGAAATGTTCTACTTTCACTTGTTCTTCCATGTAACCAACACTAATTTGCTCTAACCGATAGTGATCAATATTTGACTCTAGAGCCCGATATTACTTGCATAGAAATTTTGATATGTTATGTCCTGTTCTTTTCCTAGACTTTTGTATGTTTAATATTATTAGTGAATATTTCAAATTATGATTTTTTATCAGTCTATTTATGATAATTAACTCATGAAAAAGATCAGAAGATAATAAAGTTGTTTCAGATTGCAGTGATGAGACTTTCATGTCAAGGAATTGTTATAAGAGAAAAAAAAAAAAAAAAGATGTGCAAATTTGAATGAGTTCAAATCACAAAAGGCCTTGCCAGCAAGGATGTAACTAGGATGGCATTATGATAATGTTTTGTTTTACTTTATCAACTTGTACTAATCATAGAAAATCAAATAGAGTAACAACATGTTTGAGGATACAATGTCCATCCTCTACACTTCATCGAGGGTCTAGTTCAGTAATTGACGTATCATTCACTGAAAAATTGACAGGATGACTATCAGATTGATCAGATTGCAAATTATCCAGCTCTGTAGTAATGTGCACAAAAAATCCTGGTTTTGTGGGTAATGGGAGAGAGATAGAAGAGCTAGTAAGCATGAGAACTACTAAAGGCATGGTTGGTCTATCTGCTACATTTTCTTGAGCGCACAGTAGCCCGATGTGGATACATCTCATCATTTCAGTGACGGAATCATCTCTCAGAATGGGATCTATTAGATTTAATGTTGTTCCTTCCCTCCAGCTTCTCCATGCCTGCAAAAGTTTAACAATCTTTGCACATTCAAATATATATATATTTAAAGAAAAAATATAACTCTAGCAATCTCATGGTCATCTCCAGTATGGTATTGAAAGACAACAAATGATTATGATGATTTATACTTACATAAGACAAAAGGTTATCTGCCTCTCCAATTTGAAAACTACTATTCTTTTGACCACTGATAATTTCCAAGATTAATACACCAAAGCTAAAAACATCTGATTTAACCGAGAAGTGTCCTTGTCTTACATATTCTGGAGCCATATATCCACTGAAAATAGTCACAATGTCGAAATAATTAGTTTTAATGAAACAAGCTATCCATGATTCTTCCACATACCCATCGAAGTGAAAGAACTTTGGTACCCATGTTGTTGAAATAAATGGTTAGTATTATTAGTAGCCTCTACGTTAATTGTCAGTTATACTTACAAGGTCCCCACGATTCTACTTGTATCACCTTGACTTTGGTCCATTTCAAACATTCTTGCTATTCCAAAATCTGAAATTTTTGGATCCATGTCTTCGTTTAAAAGGATATTACTAGCTTTGAGATCACGATGAACAACCCGTAATCTAGAATCTTCATGAAGGTAAAGAATTCCCCGAGCAATACCCATAATAATTTTATAACGCCTTTCCCAATTCATTAATGTGCGCTTGATTGGATCTACACATTTACGAATACCACTGAAAGTAGTCATCAAAACATGTTATATGACTTAAGAGGCTTGACCTTCATTATGACTAGGGGTGGGCACCCAAATTGTTAAACTAATCAACCTAACCAAATCAACCCTCTTTAATCAATTTTGTTTGGTTGGCTTGATTTGATTGGATCTTCAAAATGAAATAGACCTATTGGGTTGGTAAAAAGCAACCCAAATGTTTTAGATTGGTTTGTAAGTTGTGTTTTATGACTTTATCAAACTGAATAACCTAAAAGAAACTATTATATATATACATATATATAATTTATTTTCAAAATATTAAAAAAAAAAAAAGACACATAAATAAAGTTAACCTAATTGTATACTATATATACTTTTCCATTTCTACCTCTAACGTACCATTTTCTCAAAACTACTAAATCGTCACTAATCCTTTTAAAGGTCAGTAATATTTCATTCTACTTAGTTTAGATCACTAGTTTTGTATTTCTCTCTTTAGTGTTCATTGGAGAATGTATTGTATGATTTCACTTCATTCATGGCTTCATTCATATTGTATGATATATTTTTGGTTCATGTGAATTGAATATACATATCATTTTGAAAATACATGTGAATTGAATTCACAATTTATTCTTCATATGACTTACAACTCTATACAAAACAATTTATCTTCTATTGGTTAGAACTTAGATGTATATTAACATATAATCATATCCTAGACATTAAATATTATCATGCCACTAAAATTATGATATATCATGATAGTCTTTATAAGTATTTATTATATTATCATATTACTTTCTCATAAATACATATACTCATTATTTTTGTTTTTTTCTCTTGTTTACCAAATAATGATAAGAAATCTATTTCTTGAGGTACAAGTAGTCATCATGTATTGTTGATGGCAAAAAAAAAAAAAAAAAAAAAATTATTGCTTCATTCAAAACTTAAACTATTCTAGTTGAAAAACCAAATCATATTGAACAAAACCAATTTTTATTAGATTGGTTTGGTTTGGTTTTACCTTATGATTGGTTTGGTTTGGGTTGCAAATTATTAACCCCATTAGTTAATGGTTTGGTTTTGATAGAGTCAAACCCAACCTACCCACCCCCAGACTTGCATATCATATAACTAGATGAATTAATTATTCATCCATAGGGAACATAAATCAGACTGCAAACTTACCGAATATGAAGCTATCAAGGGTTGAATTAGGAACAAACTCATAGATGAGAAGTCTTTCATTTGCTTCATAACAAAATCCCATGAGCCTAACTAAATTTCTATGTTGAAGCCTAGCTACTAACAGGACCTCATTTTTGAATTCTGTCTCTCCTTGTCCTGAATTTCTAAACGATTTCTTCACTGCTATATCTTGTCCATTTGGGAGTGTACCCTGTAATCATGTAAGAAAAAGACAAATTCAGCTGTATTATTTTAACTGATTATGACTTGTCAATGTTTTAATTACCTTGTAAACTGCACCAAATCCACCTTGTCCAAGCTTCCGATCAGCGGAGAAGTGATTTGTTGCAACCATGATGGTGCTTAAGTCGAATTGCACAGCCTCCTCAGGTTCAATTTCGTCAGCATCTTATAATAATTGTAACAAGTCAACATATACATATTCAAAAGTCAGAAATTTGTAATTTTACAACTTAATTTTCTTGACTTTTGTGAACACCTTTCTTTATTAGCTGCAGCTCATCTAGCAAAGTAATTACTGAGAGCCATAAAGAACTAATTAACGATGAAAAGAAATCAATTTTTTTATTCAAATCATTCTTTTAGGGAACCTATTTAACAATTCCCAATAAAGAGGAGACAATAAGCTTACTGTATTTTTTTCCTTGATTATTTCTGATCTGCCTTCGCTTCAGCCGTCCTAGAAAGAAACAAGCAACGCTAACAAGTACCATGACGAGGATTATGGAAGTAACGATGACTACAACTGTTGGGACAGCAATACCTCCATTGCCTGCATAAATCAGAGCCATGTGCATATACAATATGTAGTTATCACAGGCTGATATATGTGAATACCAGCAAAAGACTAATAGGAGTTAAATTCTTTCGGTTAGGGTGGGTGTGAACATACCTTCAAAGATAGGTGCAGGTGGAGGAGATGGCAATCGAGGAACACCAATATCTCTATAGAAGGGAGACAAGTCAAATCGAAGCATACAGTTAGCTGACTCAACACGTCCTCCCTGCCTACCATGGCAGCACTTTTTATACTCCTCAACGCCTCGAGTCAAACACATTTTACAATCACTCTGTGATAAATCTGGGGTACACTGCATCATTGCATATATTGTGTAAATACTCGTAAAATTTGCTTCTTGAGTTGCAAACTTAAGCCGAGAATCTCCCATAGACGCTTTTTCTGCTGTGCTATCCATTAAAGGCTGCCAGATCTGTTCAAACTCCGTTAAATTCGATGTGATCATCTCCCCATTATAGTTTGCATTTATTGGAACGTTCATCTCTAATTCTCCAAAAAAAGAGTGTTCTGCATAGCGCACCATGCACGGAGCATTCGTTCTATCCCACTTAAGAGCTTCTTTTTGGCTTGGACATGCAGTAATAATTTCTTGTGATGTAGAATTGACACAGCTGCCACAATCTTCTAAAGAAAGGTCTCCTCTGCAGAGTGCAAGACCATAAACTATGTCAGGGTCTTGACCAATGTTGGTGTTGTAGAAGCCACCATTTAGTGTTATATTCGAAGCTAAAGATGAGAGGAGGAGCCTATGATTTCTAGCATAGGTACTGTTAGCTGTGAAGTTGCCAGTGTCGGAACAGTATTCCCAAGAATCCCGACGGGCCGTGGCAAGACCAATGCATATAAGCATATAGGGAAGTACAACAAGCAACCTCATGGCTTATCTAAACTGTTAGATGAAGATCCACCAACATACAATTTAAGGAAATGTTGAATGCTGGGGATACTTGTGACCTGTATATGTGTAGTTTCTATGTACGTTCAGTCCAATTGGCCTACAGTTGCACTTGTATCTATTAAGATTGGTCAAAAGTCTTCTAATCAGAAAAAAATAAAATGAAATGAAATGAAATGATCAAGCATATTAGACTTCTTTGAGATGAGAATCAGTGGATGAGAGTCAAAAGGAATATAAAGCATGACTGTCAGGATAAAATAATCCCCTATTTCTCAGGAGGAAAATTATACAAACCTCCGAGTTTAGGTCTATTTGCAGCTGGTGAAATCTTTTGATCTAAATTACACAAACATCACCTACCATTAGTTGACTTCCATCCATAATCATTCAAATGATTCATGCACCAAGTTAATGTTTCCATAAATGCATAGTTTATCATTCAAACTATTGCCCTCGACTTTACATTTAAATCAATTGACCAAGTTTCTGTTTACATCATAACATAAGTATGGGCTTATTATTCAAACAATTCTAGCGCCCACTTGATCATGATGCAGGAGTCTATCTCCCACGACTTCGTGTTTACATCAAAACATAAATATAGGGTTTAACATTCAAACAACTAACCACTTCTTCATGAGTCGATTATATTCAACGTCTTTTTTACAATAACATAAATGTAGAGTTCAATATTCAAACCAGTTTATATCATAAAATAATAACGTATATGTATTTTTCAATATTCAAAAAGCTGTAACACGCACTTTCTTTGATCCCATGAATTAGCTAAATCCTATTTGCATGTTAATACACACTTAAATACACCCTAGCGAAGTCCACATGCAAACTTTAGTCAACAATCTGCTTTTGTTTCAGCTTACAAGTATATTCCCACGCAACCCAATTGTCAAAGCACATACAAGAAATCCACCGACTTTCTGTTTTGGTTATTACAGCCATCCACCGACTACGAATGGGTCAAATGAACAACACTGCATTGATACTAATTCGGAAAAGTTGCACAGAACGTATATCAAGGGGTTAGTGAAATTATTTGTCAAAATTCATACTTATGTAAATGTTACAGGAATCAAATTACTTCTATGTTTTCTTCTAAGAATTTAAGCATTGGCGGACCCAACATGGGTCCAGGGAAGGCATGTGCCTTCCCTTAAATTCTAATAAAAACATGTTTAATTAAATTTTATACTTTTTTAGATTTTTTAATATATAATATTTTTTAGATATTCTTGTACGAGTTATTGACTTGCACCATTTATTTTGTTTTCAATTCCTTTGTCTTCTAGCAACCAACATTAAATTTCTTTTGTCATTCATCTTCTTCTACACAATCAACACTAACAATATCTTTATGTCATCAAAATCTTAACCGTTCAATATCTTTGTTTCAATAGCTCATTTTATTTTAAATTAGTTCTTATTCTTTTCAATTTTTTTTTTTTTTTTTTTTATATTTGATAATTTTAGCTTGGCATATATCCAATCAATAAATTCTAAAATATCAAATTTTAATTTACTACATTTAATCAATAAACCCTAAAATCTCAATTTTTTTCATATATTTAATAGTTTTAGTTTTACTTAATTGAATAGAGAATACATAGTTGAATAGTAGTTTGCTTACTTATATGGAGACCTATATTTTCAATAAAATTGATAAGAAGATTATATTGATTCAAAATAAGAAATTTGATATTTGATTTATCTAAATTAAATGCATTATTTGTTTTTTTTTATCTGAATTTCATCATGTATCAAATTTTTATTATTTAAAAAAATCATATTGGCATTGTTTTTAATTGTTCTTATTATTGTTAATATTTTGTATAGTGCCCCTTCTCATTAGAATTTCAGGATCCACCGTTGAATTTAAGTACAATAAAATCCTCATGGTTCTTCAAGACAAAAGTCTATGCATAATTGTTTAACTCAAAATTAGAATTTGATTACAAAATAAAAGTAGTAGTTCAATATTCAAAAGACTGCAACATGATCCAAATCACATGGTTTGCATTGACGCTATTTTGTGCTGACATACAAATTGTTGAATGGAATCCAAAATCCGAAATCTAAAGCAAAAGTTATTAATTAGACTTGGTCAATTTTATTGTTCCGTTCCATACTACCAGAAAGAAATTTACACATTTGGGCATATATAATCACACCAATTATCCTTCGTTAAATCAGCATTACTAACAGCAATCGTTTCAAGTCTAGTAACATTCTTGCAGCGGTCTAGCCAAAGAACACTATAGTAGGGGCAACAGTTAATTGAACAATTGGAAGGTATTCTTCAGGCACAGTTTGTTTGAATTTAATGTGCACGGAGTCTTGCTTCATAATGGCTGAGATGCCATACAAATAAATATAATATATACATTTTTAAGGCTTGCGTTATTGCAAGATAGTTGGGTGATGTAAACCCCTGTTTTTTAATTTGAACGAATTCCAATTGCTTATGAAGCCTGCCTGGTAGAGAGACTGAGTAGTCACTAAGCATTAAAACAAGTCATGGTCGGTCTGTTAATTACATTTTCTTGGACACATAACAACCCCATATGGATACATTTCATAATGTCACTTCTTGAATCATTTCGCAGCAAAAGATCTATCAACTTTATAGTGTGCCCTTCAATCCAATTTTTCCATGCCTAAAATGAAATTTGAAATGTACATAGCCAACGGTAAGGGAAATAGCTGTATTTTTCTTTACTAACATAAGTTACCCTCTGCCTCTTCTCTAGTACATAAATAGTTGTACATAAATAGTTGTTCTTTTGACCACAAATGCTTTTTTGGAACTAACACATGGTAAATATATAAGATTTAATGGAGAATTGCATATGAATTGCATACTCTGTAGACACATATGTATAATCAGTAGCAAGATCAATTTCAGTTGCAATTAAGATCTATCTATTCATATAATTTGCACAACTCTGGTATGTAAGAACTCTGATGTAAAAATTGTTTGTGCACTCCATTTCAGTGGCTTAATTAACACAGAACAAAAGGGCAAGCCAAACCATAGAAACTCAAACTAGAGATACATTATAGAAATGGAATTATTAAAGGTGCAACTTTCTGCTTCCATACTCTAAACCTCATTGAGGGTCTAAATTTGTAATTAAAACTCTATTTATCTAATAATCGAAATAACAACTTTCAGATTGATCAAACCATCTCAATAGTAATGTGTATCAAGAATGCAAGTTTTATGGGTACTAGGAGAGAGAGAGAGAGAGAGCAGCTGTGATCAAGACATCTAACTTATATGATAAATTATGGTTTGTGATCAAGTTACAGAAGTAGCAAAGTTGTTGAAGGAGAGAATTATTTTCCCCATTGATGCATATCTTTTCAGGTAAGGGCAAAATACAAGGGAAGGAAAAAAACATAACAGATTGAGATCTGTACAAGATAGTTGAGAGAAATCCTATAAGATAATGACAACACATATTTTAGCCATTGCATTATATAGTAAGCATGGTCGATTGAGCGTAAAATGCCATATGGATTAGGAGACTCAAAAGAGCACAAAAATAGGATCAAGGCAGGTGAAGAGCAAACAGTTACTGACCGCAATAGAGTCTCTATAATGTAAGGCTTTAATGACTAAGAATTGGTATACAGTAAAGATTCTGTTTTTACAAGTGTTTCTTTACCTGTAAGTAATCTGGAATTCAGACAGGAGATAATATACTAGATCACCAACTAGACTCAAAAGAGCACAACAACAGGATCAAGGCAGTTGAAGAGCAAAAAATTACAGACTGCAATAGAGTCTCTATAAGGTAAGACTTTAATGACTAAGAATTGGTATAACAGAAAAGATTCTGTTTTTACAAGTTTTGCTTTACCTACAAGCAATCTGGAATTCTGACAGTAGATAATAGACTAGACCACCAACATGACTAAGATAGTCTTCAAGTATCATCGAGGGTCCATCTGAGTGATTGAAACGTTATTAACTGAAAACAGGACAGGACTGGTTTTGGACTGACCACACATTGTTGATTGTAAGTTATCCAGCTGATTGTTAGTGTGCATATAAAATGCAGGTTCTGAGGGTAGAGGAAGAGAGATAGAGCTGCTGGTGAGCATGAGAACAACCGAAGTCATTGTCGGTCTGTTGGTTACATTTTCTTGAACACATAGTAACCCAATATGGATACATTTCAATATTTCATGACTAGTGGAGCCAACCCTCAATAGGTTATCTATCAGATTGAAAGCTGTCCCTGCCTTCCAGTTCTTCCATGCCTGCAAAATGTCAATCGTTTTCGCTTATAAAACATTTAGGTTTTTTATCAAGTTCTTTAAGTTAATCTAGTTTCTACTCTGGTGTCCAAAAGCTAAAAAAATTAAAAACATATATGAAGATTGATACTCACATATGTTAGAAAATCATCTGCTTCCTCTCCATTACGGAAACATCTATTCTTTTTACCACTAATGATTTCCAAGAGTAATACACCAAAACTGAAAACATCAGACTTGACTGAGAACTGCCCACACTTTATGTACTCTGGAGCCATATATCCACTAAAAAAAATTATTAGTTAAGTTACTTTAGCTGTAATGAAAACAAGTCAATAATAATTGTAAACAACTTATTTTCTAACATATATAAGTAAATCTTACGTATACTTACAAGGTTCCCACGATTCTATTTGTGTCACCTTCAGTTTGATTCATTTCAAACAACTTGGCCATTCCAAAATCTGAAATTTTAGGATTCATGTCTGCATCTAATAAAATGTTGCTAGCTTTAAGGTCACGATGAATGACTCGCAATCTAGAGTCTTCATGAAGGTAAACCATCCCATGAGCTATACCCAATATTATTTTGTAACATAATTCCCAGTTTAGTAATGAACGCTTGGTTGGATCTACACATTCACAAAAGCCATAGAACTTAAACAGATTACAAAATTGTTGTCAGAAACGCACAAGGATTAGTGTTTTTAGCTTTATCAGTCCTTATCGTTTAGGCCTCTAGCCACAGTATGGTAATTTGATTGAACTACACTAGCATATGAGAATAAAACCTTTTCTTTACAAGAATAACAACACAGGTTAAAGCAGGAGCATACCAAATATGAAGTCATATAGGCTTGAATTGGGCACAAACTCATAGATAAGAAGTCTCTCATTTACTTCCAAGCAGAAACCAAGTAGCCTAACCAAATTTCTATGTTGAAGCTTAGCCATTAAGAGCACCTCATTTTTAAACTCCAGTTCTCCTTGTCTAGAATTTTTAGATAACCTCTTGACTGCAATCTCTCGTCCATCTAGAAGCTTACCCTGAAATATATGAAATATTTTTGTTACAATTGATTTTGAATGATAATTAGTGTTATTTTCACTCGGTGTTGCTTACCTTGAAAACAGCACCAAATCCACCTTGCCCAAGCTTGTTATCCATGGAAAAGTTATTTGTTGCAACTCTAATAGTGCTGAAGTCGAATTGCAAGGATTCGACCGCACTCAAAAGGGAAGCTTCTAATAACTGTAAATCGTTTCTCTGTTGAAGTGAAAATTTTTATTCTATTAGTTGCAGCTTTTGTAGCAGAATGGATAGTTCTCGTGGCCACAAAAAACTCTCGAATGTCACCTTTAGTAAACCCCAGCTTATATTTGATAGTAACAAAGCAATAAAGTGAAATGAGAAAAGGAAAGAAGTTAAATTACTTTGTCTTTTGATCTCTTGTCATGCTTTCTCCATCCTAAAAAGACACAAGCACAGGCAACAAGCACCATGGAGGTAACTGTAGCTACAATAATAATTACAGGAGTATGAGATGCAGTGCCTCCACCGCCTACATAAACCAGAAAGCGTGCAGGTACAACACATAGTTGGCAACATGTTAAAGATGGAATCCATTGGAACATTAAAAAATAAATAAATAAACAATCATTGTTAAAATATCTTCATATATCATCCTGTTTTAGTATATAAATTTATTAGTTGTTGTCACCAAGCAGGGCTAACGAATATACGTTTAGTCTCTGTGATTGTGGTATTAGCGTGCGGGGGAGGAGACGGTAATAAAGCATTACCAATAGACGTATTATAGAAGGGATAAAGTTCCCAGCGGAAGATACAGCTGGGTCTCTGAATGTGACTTCCTGGATGCTCATAGCAGCAGCCCTGAAAACTTTCAACATTTTGACGTAGACATTTGTCACAATCAATCTGGGATAGATCTGGAGTACATTGCATAAGTGCATATATCTTTTTATTGTAAATCAAATTTGCTTCTCCAGTTGCAAATTTAAGGCTAGAATTGCCCATAGAAGCTTTTTCCACTAAGCCATCCGTCAAATACCGCAAGATCTGATAGAACTCAGTGAAATTCGACGGGATATTACTCTCATTATAGAGTACATATGCAGGAATTAGCTCCAAATTTCCAGAAATTGAGCGGTCTGCATAGCGTATCATGCATGGAGGATCTGCTCTCCACCAAAGCACTTCTTTCTGATACGGACATTTCGCTATGATATCATGAATTGTCGTATTGACACATTCAGCACAAATTTCTGAATTAGAATCTCCTCTGCAGAGTGCAAGACCGTAAACTTGGTCTGGACCCTGTCCTATGGTGGTATGGTAGAAACCGCCATTTAAAGTTACATTAGAAGCAAGAGATGCCAGGATGAGATCCCGGTTTTTAGCATAAGTGCTATTAGCTGTGAACCTTCCATTGTGGAAACGTAATTGAGCAATGGCAAGACTAATGCTTGTAAGCATATGATAGAGAAGATAAGCAACCAACTTCTTGTCACACATTGCTCCAGTACTCTCAATTCTCGTAGCACAATACCACATAATTTTTCTGGCTCATAGAGACCTGGCAATTTCAATTGTCAAAGATTTTATCTAACATATTAAATTTGTCTTCACGCAAGATATTTAACACTAACAGACATTTCTTCATCTTGCAAATGACATTTGTCTACTAAGTAACTCCTCATTTCAAAGAGGTTATTCAAGGTAAGTTCAAAATTGATGAACGTAAGCTCCTTTTTCAAAGATTGACAAATTCTATGCCTTATTTTATCATCACAAATTCAAAAGTTCAGCGTCCAACCACATGCTCTCTGGGCCGGCTACTATTGACATATGCCATGCCAGGTGCATATTAAGGGAAACTTTCAGTAACTTACAACTCTATATAATTGTTTGTTTATTTGACAAACCTGTGTCTTGTTGCTTTGGACGCTTTGAATCGACTTCCCAGAGAAAATAATAATAATAATAATAATGATAATAATAGAAACATAAATGAAAACGAACTTCGATGACAGAGGCAATTAAAGTTATAGTATCTGACCTGGAAGCAAACGATACTTTCGTGGCAAGGGGTCTGTTGAAGTTGTGACTCAGAAGCTTACCAAGTCTTAGTTTTCTGTTATGTTTGTTTTTTTTTTTTTTTTGTCGTTTTATGTTGTTAGTGGCAAATAAGTTAGGGATCTGCAGAATGCACAGCAGATTTGTTGGTTTTGTGCTACAAGTAGATGTATTTAAATAGTTAAATTGTTATATTTATTCAATAACATTTGTAGACAATCATTTCGCTTCATTTTCGTGTGTTTCTGCTTAAAAGCATTTTCTAGCTCCAACAGGGTAAAACAATATGATAAAGCAATATTAGCCAACCTCTTGTCAAAATAATTGATTGGTTGTGAATTATCCAGGTCCATCAAGAAAAATACAGGTCTCGAAGGTAGCGGTAATGACTTTGAGTAGATAATAAGCATGAGAACAACTGAAGTCATGGTTGGTCTACTCGATATATTTTCTTGAACGCAAAGTAATCCAACATGGATTCTTCTAAACATGTCACTACTACAACCAACTTTCAATGTGGGATCTATAAGATTTGATGGTGTTCCTTCCCTCCAGTTTTAACTGGATGCTTAAATGGAGAACTGAACGCCTTTATATATATGATGAATATGGTAGCACCATCCACCATCAGCAGTCTATTTTCGTTCTCTTCCCTGCCCCGGAAGGTGGATCACAGTAAGGTAGCAGGTGCTGATTTGGTGGAGCAAGGCAACTCTGTTTTGTGAGCAAAAACAGGGGAAGACAGGGTGCTGATTGAGTTTTGAGTGTGATTGAAGGGCATTTTTGATAATTCACTTCATCAGCCGCCTTTAAAATTCGATTTGATTTTGTAGTGCTGGTTTCCATTTTTCCAAAAATAGACCTGTTAGCAGAATGGACAACACATGCAATGACGAATCCAAATATTTATTTCAGGGAGACACTTTATAATACAGTAAAATAAATTAAAAATTAAATATAAAAATAATTATAGTTTACATGAGTTTTTTTTTATGTAAAATAGTTTATATAGAAGAAAAATAATTCATGGTATATTTTTATCATCTTTTTTTAAGGTTGGAACCCATATATGATGCATTTTTTGGAAAAGGAAAAAAGAAAAAAAATATTTGTTATTTAAATTTTAAAAAAATAAGAAAAAAAAATATGTGTTATGGCAGAGAATTGAATCATAATGTTATATAAATAGGAAGATCAAACCTCATGCGATTGACACATTTTTATATTTGTTATTTAATTTACTTTAACAAATTTATATAAAAACATGGTCCATTTTTAACTAAAAATTGAGAAAAAAAATTTTGTTGTACGAGAATTGAACCTGTAACAAACACCAAAAAGGCAGCCCACAAACCCACTGCACCATTAAGCCCGCTACTTTAAATAGTATAATACTAGAGGAAATGTCACCAGGTGGCACTTTCCATTATTGCAATAACAATTTTGTCCCATTTCAATAAAATTAACAAATGAATCTCAAACTCTATTTTTTTGGACATAAATACCCTTTCTAAAAATAAAACAGGTGATTTATTAAGGGATGTATTCTCTCTTCTGCATTCTCTCTTCTGCTGCTCCTTTTACTCTTTCATTCTCGTCTTCTTCACAGTCACCATCCACCATCGACCTTCATTCTCGTCTGTACCATCCAGCTTCATTTTCTTCTTCACAGCCACCATCCAGCTACATCCAGCTTCATTTTCGTCTTGACAGCCACCATCCAGCTTCACCTTCTTCTTCACAGGCACCATTCGCCATCTATCGTGATTCTCTTCTGCGCGACAAATTCCATCCACCATCCACCAGCGACCATTCTTTCCATCCACCATCCACCAGCGAACATTCTTTCCATCTACCATCCATAATCTTCTTTTGCACTACGGGTAATGTATCTTAACCTTTGAACACTTATTTTTCAGTTGTTATTGATTATTGTGGTTAGCTATACTGATATTGAGCTGTAGAAATTGGCTTTAGGGTTTACGAACTTAATATTTCTATGTATGTTGATGGAAACGGCACACATGTACGACATTATTAGTGATGACAAGACTTAGTTAAAAAACCAAAGACGAAAACAATAGTCATGCCAAGATGACTTGCATTATTAACACAAGTGAACAAGTTAACTTAGTGTGACTAGTGGTGACATGGGTTTATGGAAAAAAAAAAAAAACCAGTAGGCAAAACACTAATCACACCAAACTGATGAGTGTTAATAATGCTAGTTGCCTTGGTGTGAGTAATGGTGTAATGACTTAAAGAAAAAACCAGTAGCTAGAACACTAGTCATACCAAGGTGACGAGTGTGAATAATGCTTGTTACCTTAGTATGATTAGTGGTATCATAGGTTTATTGAAAAAAAAACCAGTAGGTAAAACACTAGTCACACCAAGCAGACGAGTGTTAATAATGCTAGTTGCCTTGGTGTGAGTAATGATGTAATGACTTGAAGAAAAAACCAGTAGCTAGAACACTAGTCATACCAAGGTGACGAGTGTGAATAACGCTTGTTACCTTAGTGTGACTAGTGGTATCATAGGTTTATGGAAAAAAAAAACTAGTAGGCAAAACACTAGTCACACCAAGCTGACGAGTGTTAATAATGCTAGTTACCTTGGTGTGAGTAATAGTGTCATGACTTGAAGAAAAAACCAGTAGCTAGAACACTAGTCATACCAAGGTGACGAGTGTGAATAACGCTTGTTACCTTAGTGTGACTAGTGGTATCATAGGTTTATGGAAAAAAAAAACAGTAGCCAAAACACTAGTCAAACCGAGGTAACTAGTGTTATTAATGCATATCACCTTGGCGTCACTATTAGTGTCATATTATGAGCATTTATTTAGTAGTTTAATTACTTAATTGTATCAAAGTATGAGTAATGATATATTGCTAGTCTTGATTTAGTCCTCCATTAATAAATTCGATCATTTATTTGTGTACAGTGATATGGACGAAACTAGAATTATAGTCACCCATGGTGGACAATGGATTGGTTATAAGTATGAGGGTGGTGAATCAGAAATAGCATTTGTTTCTACGAATGCGACGCTTGATGACTTAAAGAAGACCGTTGAGAATATTGTTGGAGTTGATATAACAAAGAGTACATTTGACTTACACATATTGGTGGAGACTTCCGGTAGGCCTGCCATTCCAAAATTAACAACTGATAAAGCTGTGTTTTTCTGGCTACATGAGAAAAATCCTGAAGTTTACGTATCTGTTGTTCCAAACAATCTAAATGACTGTCTGAGAGATAAAGGAAATGTTCAATTACCAATCCAACAACAAATTCAACCACCAATCTTCATACAACTACCAATCCAACCGCAAATCCAATTATCAAGCCAATCACAAATCCAATTAATAAACCAGCCACAACACCAAAGCTTTGTTGAATTAGTTTCTCAATTCAAGTTTGTTTCATCAAGCAACGAAGTTCCAATCCATGAGGATCGTAACATTGAAGATGAATGTGAAGACATAGATGAAGAAGAAGATGAAGATGATGATGATGATGATGATGATGAAAAAGAAGATAATGTTGATTCACACGGTGAGTATAACTTAAATGACAGTGAGTATAATCGTTCTACAGAATATTGCTTGGATGACATTGATTCAGACGAGTTTTCGGACTACTATCGTCCAGCTAAAAGCATTCCTATAGCCACTAATATTTTCAGAGGAGATGGAGGAAGCCGACATGCAGTTATGGCAGAAGATTTAGGTGGTGATACTGACAGTGGTGGTGGATTTAATCATGATGTTCGTGATAAGGATTGTGATATAGATCATGATAATGTTCGCGATGTTAGGGATGATGGCAGTGGGTGTTTCCGTCAAGCCAATGATGATAATAACATGCAACAAAGAGTAGCTAGTGAATGGCGCATCCCTGGAATAGATCTTTCCGCATTTCGTACAATCGCCACTGAAGTGTCAGAAAGAGAAGACCATCATTTCTTCAGAGGGAAAATATTTCCTTCAAAGCGTGATATGGGTAAAGCTGTAGAGATGTATGCATTGAAGGAAGGTTTTTGTAAAAAGGTCAAGAAATCAAACAACATCCGTTATGATGTTAGGTGCAAGGATGAGAACTGTAAATTTCAGCTTGTAGCCATCAAAACAAAGATTGGAGACCAATGGGAGGTGCGAAAATTCCGAAAACAACATTGTTGTTCGCTTGATAGTGTACATCGACGGTGCAGGAAAGTGAGTGCAAAATTAATCGGAGACCTTATCACTCCGAAATTGCAAGTCAGTGGTCAAAGCATGAAACCCAAAGAAATCTAGGCAGAAATTCAAGTTAATTATGGAGTTACTTTGCCATATAATCAATGTCGGAGAGCCAAAGATCATGCTGAAGACAACGTTTTTGGGTCTGCAGAGTTGTCATTTGAACAGTTGCCTGCGTATTGTTATCAGTTGGAGTTAGCTAACCCAGGTACAATCACAAACATTGAGACAAATGACAGCAACCAGTTTCTATACATGTTTATTGCTTATGGTGTTAGTATATCTGGGTTTCGTCAAGTGATTAGACCAGTTATTGCCATTGATGGAACACATTTGAAAGGAAAATTTGGTGGGATTATGTTCATTGCGGCGTGTAAAGATGCAAACGAGCAAGTGTATCCCTTAGCATTTGGATTTGGGGATGTTGAAGATGAGAAATCATGGTCATGGTTTTTAACAAAGTTGAGAAATGTAATTGGGTGTCCAGAGAATTGCATGTTCATATCCGACCGGCATCTTGGAATTAAAGTAGCGATGGAAAAAGTGTACCCCGATGCACATCATGGCCTTTGCATGTATCACATGACACAAAATGTGAAAAATTTGTACAAAAATAAGACTGTCACCGGATTATTCCATCGCGCATCAAGGTGTTATCGTCAATCCAAGTTTTAGGGCATGATGGAAGACCTTAGCAAAATACACCCAACGATGCATAGAGAATTAATCGAACTTGGACCACATAGATGGGCATTGGCAATGTCTCCAGTAAGGCGCTACTGGATTTTAACTTCCAATATTGCTGAATGCATGAACTCATGCTTGGTTAAAGCTCGCCAATATCCATTAACGACTTTGGTTGAGTATATAAGGGGTATGATGCAAAGATGGTTTTATGACCGCCAGAAGAATGCAGAAAAAATGTCAGCAGAGATAACACAATGGGCAGAGAAGAAAATTGTAGAGTATACTAGAGACTCACAAACTTACACGGTCACACCAATCGATGATAGCAAGTATGCTGTAAAGGTTGGGAGTAGGAAGACCGTTGTCAATCTAACCGAAAGGACGTGTACTTGTGTGGCATTCCAAATGGATCTTTTACCATGTTCACATGCACTTGCGGTGCTAAGGTAAGACCGTAATATTTGCGAGGTTTTGCTCTAATTGTAGAATAAAAGTTTAATATTGTTTTCGGTTGTACAGGTATTGTAATAGGTCATTCATCCCCTACATATCCGACTGTTACAAAACACCCAATCTATTGGCTGCATATGCTGGTGCTATCTTCCCGGTTCCTGACCCAGATGAATGGACAGTTCCAGAAGACATCCGAAACATGATTGTTTTACCACCACCATGGCGTCGCAAGCTGGCAGGCCTAGAAAGAAAAGGATTCCATCTGCTGGCGAGATAAGCGGAAGGGTTTTGAAATGCTCCCATTGTGGGCAAAAAGGCCACTATCGACAAAACTGTCGTAATCCACATCCATCTCAACGACCCCCTATGAACAATAGTGAAGGCTCCGTTACCCAAGTAAGAAGACGACGAAAGTGTCGGACCTGCCACCAAGTAGGACACAATAGCAAGACTTGTAAGAATGCTCCTCGACCCACTGTACCAGAACAATCTCAACCATAACCTTGTATTTTGGTTGTTGATATATTGTTGTTTTGACTTGTAACAAATGCACAACATTTACTGTAATAAACTAGCTTGTGTTTGTGTTTGGTGATCTTGTTAATCACAGTAGTCACATTCTGTCTGGCTTTATATGAAAACAGTGACCCAACCACTAGTCACACCAAGGTGATGAGTGTGAGTAACATCAGTTCTGTCTCGGTGTGATTAGTGGTGAAATGGGTTTATAGGAAAAACCAGTAGAGAAAGCACTAGTCATACCAAGGTGAGGAGGGTGAATTATACCGGTTCTGTCTCGGTGTGACTAGTGGAGCATTGGGTTGAAATTTCAACAAACCAGTAGAGAAAGCACTAGTCACACCAAGGTGAGGAGTGTGAATCATACCGGTTCTGTCTCGGTGTGACTAGTGGTGCATTGGGTTGAAATTTCAATAAACCAGTAGAGAAAGCACTAGTCACACCAAGGTGAGGAGTGTGAATCATACCGGTTCCGTCTCGGTGTGACTAGTGGTGCATTGGGTTGAAATTTCAACAAACCAGTAGAGAAAGCACTAGTCACACTAAGGTGAGGAGTGTGAATCATACCGATTCTGTCTCGGTGTGACTAATGGTGTGACTAGTGACTACTGCTTTCTCTACTGGTTTTTTTTCAACCCGTGGCACCACTAATCACACCAAGACAGAACCGGTATGATTCACACTCTTCACCTTGGTGTGACTAGTGCTTTCTCTACTGGTTTGTTGAAATTTCAACCCAATGCACCACTAGTCACACCGAGACGGAACCGGTATGATTCACACTCCTCACCTTGGTGTGACTAGTGTTTTCTCTACTGGTTTGTTGAAATTTCAACCCAATGCACCACTAGTCACACCGAGACGGAACCGGTATGATTCACACTTCTCACCTTGGTGTGACTAATGCTTTCTCTACTGGTTTGTTGAAATTTCAACCCAATGCACCACTAGTCACACCGAGACAGAACCGGTATGATTCACACTCCTCACCTTGGTGTGACTAGTGCTTTCTCTACTGGTTTGTTGAAATTTCAACCCAATACACCACTAGTCACACCGAGACAGAACTGGTATGATTCACACTCCTCACCTTGGTGTGACTAGTGCTTTCTCTACTGGTTTGTTGAAATTTCTTATGAAAGGGCTATAGCACAACTTTAACATAACACCTCAAATATCACACAAAATATTTAAGCAAAAAACACAAAGGGAACGTAGGATCTGTAAATAACTTTATATATATACATGTTGATATATGAATGTGGCAATATAAACCCCAATTACATGTCATTGGCCTCAACAGCATTACAAAATATGGCAAAGGCGTATTCCCTTCTCATCTTGTGAACGTCCGATAGCCGCCAATTCCATGATACACCTTTCCTAATGATACAGTCGACATACTTACATACAAATCCACCACAACTACTGTTATCCTTCTGAGTTGGTATGCTTTTATGGTTCATGGTTTGTACACTAAAGCAGTCCCCTCTCCTCTCCATGTGTTTCTCCTCAAAATAACCTGACTTTGCCAACACAGAAGGCAACAAGTACCGCAAAGGCATCACCTGGTTCTCTCTATATGTCGACTCGGCTGGGATCTTATATGACAACAAATCATATATAACAATACTCCACTGTGATAAATCTACCTTACATAAGATCCAATGACCATCAGGAGATCCAACCCAACAGGGAATTAACAACTGCATAACAAACAACAAAAAATTACAAGAAACCATGGTGACAAAACATTGTGTTTGGTCATAAAGGCATACTTACTGTGTTTACAAGTGTCCATCTCTTCCCCCATGCCGGCTTTTCTCCGCTACCATATAGTATCCAATCATCAGGGGCATTGAACGATAATGGATCAAATTGACCAGTAAATGGTTCTTGCACATTTGGATGAATTTCCTTTCAAGCCTCTGACAATTTTGACTGCAAATTATACCATAACATGTGACAACAAATTAGATTGTACAACAATATTATAATAAATTCTAATTAAATGTAATAAGACCCTAAACTTACAAAGAAATCAACACACAACACTGCAATATCATCATAAAATAGACTGGGGTACTCGTTTCTCCGCTTGCCAAAAAGTGCTAGAATCCCATCAATGTGTTGTATTCAAACGAAAACAATTCCACACAAATTAACAAAAGTAAACTTATACATAAAAGTTGGCAACATATTTCAAAGATAAAGCCAATGCTGACATATTAAACGAGTTACTCACTTCATTTGTCATCCAAACTTTCGGCTTCTCTAACTCGACAAAGAACGACCAATCCGCAAACAACTCGGTGCCAATATTCAGTCTAAAATGAATATAAATCATTAATAAACAAGCCTTTAAATTGACTTGTATTGAACAGAAATCATAAATATACTCACAGGGCTGCACTCTTTTTTGCTTTCTTGAAGACAATATATTCCTTTTTTTTCTGCGACAGTATTGCAGACTCTGTTGCCCAAGGATTGATGTACGGAGAAGCACAATATTTTGATGCAATCTTTACTCTAACGGTTCGATCAGCCTGTGTCTCCGGACGGGGAGCATCCGCAAATATGACATCATTATCATCACCCACTTGGACATCCTCCGCCATCATATTAACAGCACTGTCAAGATTAAAACCCTTCACCGTACAATTCCTCCAACCGACTTGCCAACAACCCCTGACTATCCTTCGTTGTCCTTCCTTTTCCCTTTTTTTCATAAACATGCAGCGCCTCCTTATTTGGGACCTCTTGTAGCCCTCCTGATTGTGCCTCCTCAGTAGAACCACATGCGTCATGTGATTCTCTAAATGGACTTGGTCGACGTGTCACAACAGTAGGTGGGGGAGTCACTGCTGCATTTGTAGGAACTGATTGTGCGACAAAGGAAGTGAACTGGGCAGGTTGGACATCATTTTGCATCCCATGTGTAGAGAATGTATAATTATGATACCCCTAATTCAACGAAAGTTGGTTATATTCGACGAACATGCGAGCATTACAAAAGCATACTAACTGACACTATTGTGCACATACCTGATCAGCTGAATATTGCTGACGATTTTTAAAAGCTTTATCAATATGATCATTTAATCGACCCTCTAATGCCTCCAACTTTTTATCGATATAGTTCTCCATACGTCGCGGGATTTCCTCCATCACATTCTTCACTAACTCCATTAATTTCTCCAATCCCTACATAGAAGAACAATGATATTCAAAGGATAAAAAAAAAAAACATGAGCTTTTACGTAATAATGGTTTTATGAAGTGTACTAACTTCTGCAGAGGTATTCGATGGTATTGAGTCCTCTGCTGCTGGGGGGGTGGGGGGAGATGGATATGAAGTGCGCGACCGTTTCTTCTGTCTCTCACGACGATGTATTGGACTATTCACACTAGCATCATTATCACCTTCATCAGTATCCACTATTGTGAGTGGAACAAATTCCACACTTTCATCCAAACTGATCTTAATACCCTTCCAGTAATCTCGGCGGGTCTCCTCTCTCTTTGGTCTGAACAACTCACGAACTGGAACAAACTATAACCAATATATTCAAATGTTAGAAACAATCAAAACTGGTAAAATATAATAACCGTTTTTCAAACTTACATCTCCACGCTCCTCTATTTGTTTAAGCTGCTACTGAAAAGTTTTTGGGCGCCGATTGAAACTCCATTTCAACATTCTTGGGTATTTACCACTCGATACCCGAGTAGCTAACATTTCTCTCATTGATGGGATGTTCTCCATCGCCCATATCTGTAAATACAAAAATGACTACAAGTTCAATATTATAATACAAAATATAAACATATAAAATATACATCAAGACATGAAACAAAACAAATAAAAACCAACCTGTAAAGCATAAGGAAACCCATAATAATTACTTTTTCCAACCGCTGTTCTCAAATAGTACAGCGTTAACTTGAAAACATAATGTCCCCATGGAAATGCATTCCACTCCTCTATATTCTCTACCAACATTAACAACCATAATGTCGTTTTGCCCTTCGAAAATTGCCCAAATAATACGATGTTTGCTAGCAACACAAGGGCCATCTTCAAACAATCTCCTTGTTGGTGAAATTCCTTGGTGGCAAGATAGTGGTGTATCTCGGAAAGCAGTAATGGTATTTTCCCATCAAAGTATCGATCGTGTATCCCCCCAGGTACCATGACATATGGTCGTTGAATAATATCAGGTAATGGACCGAAACGTAATCCGGTCATTAGACAAAACTCAACACGGGAAAACCTACTCTTCCTGCCCCCAATGGAAAACCACATCTCATGCGGACTTGCTTCTTCCAAATTAATTTCTCTTTGAAGTAATTGCTGAATCAACCGGGCAGCAAACATGTGTTGAGCAAGTATTTTTAATAAATACCTGAAAACTGTTTCTTCAGCTAGTTCGTACTCCCCTTCCCGACGCAATATATTTTCAATCAAGCCTATCACGTCAAACTTGGAGTGCATGTTAATCGACCTCCCTGATACCCATTCTGATCTAGGTATCTTCAAAAATTGATCATAGTTAATATCTTCCATCTGCAAACAAATAAAAATATATATATGTATTAATTGCAAGCTCTTTACTTTAATTGATAACATAGAAAGTAAACTATATTAGCCAAAAGCCCTTTAGTGTTTATCTTTTCATTATAGAGAGTGGAAAGGGAGCTAGAAGAGAAGACGAAACAAAAGATTGTTAATAATGTCTCGGTGTAACTCGGTGTGACTAGTAATGTCATGGGTTTGTGATAAAAACCAGTAACCAAAGCACTAGTCACACCAAGATGAAGAGTGTTAATAATACTAGTTATGCCAGTGTGACTAGTGGTTTTGCTACTGATTTTTTCTATCAACCTAATGCACCACTAGTCACACCCAGACAGAACTTGTATTACTCACACTTCCCACCTTGGTGTGACTAGTGGTTTTGCTATTGGTTTTTTTCATCAACCTAATACACCATTAGTCACACCCAGACAGAACTGGTATGATTCACACTCCCTACCTTGGTGTGACTAGTGTTTTCTCTACTGGTTTGTCCATCAACCTAATGCACCACTAGTCACATCAAGGCGACGAGTGTTAATAATGCTAGTAACCTCGGTGTGACTAGTGGTGCCATGAGTTGATTGAAAAAAATCAGTTGCAAAACACTAGTCACACCCAAGTAACTAGTGTTACTAACACCCGTCACGTTGGTGTGACTAGTGTTTTGTCTACTGGTTTTTTTCCATCAACTCATGACACCACTAGTCACACCGAGCTGAATAGCATTATTAATGCTATTCAGATTGGTGTGACTAGTGTTTTGGCTACTGGCTTTTTGCATATATCCACAACACCATTAATCACACCGACATAACTAGTATTATTAACACTCGTACCTTGGTGTGACTAGTGTTTGGATACCGATTTCCTCCATAAACCAATGACACCACTTGTGTTAGAAACACTAGTCATGTTTTGATTTCAAAGCATGTTCTACTTGGTTTCAAAGTTTGTTCTGATTTCCAAGTTCAGAATATAGAAGAACACAGATTATTGTTTCGATTTTGTTATAAAAATTGACAAGTAGTACATGTCACACAAAACGAATACCCCATTTGTCAATTTCCATCACTACTTCAAACACATAAATCAGTTTCATTCAACAAAGGCAAAGCTTACACCTTTAGTCACTTTCATAACTCATTTTTACAAATCATTGATCACAACAAAGTAAAGCATCAAACTTCCATATTACAAGTAAAGTTCGAAACATGAAGCAAAGCCAAATTTGGACAGCAATGTAGAACTCAAGCCAAACTATGCTTCAAAAATCTGAAATACAAGTTGTGTGATGTACCAGTTTCTGTGTGAGGAAGGTAGACAGTCGCGGCCAATAGAGGGGGAGGTAGGGGCTTCGCATTTCGTAGCGACCAAACAAATTCTCGTCTGTGAGTGACCAAACGAAGTCAGGGGCACAGCGGCTCCGCCTGAGGAAGGGAACGACGAAAGTGACCAACGGCGGGGGAGGCAACGAGTTTGACTTTCACAGCGAGGAGATGAGTTTCCGGTGGCCGCGCATGCAAGGCTGACACAGACAACTCGATGGCAAAGGGCAGACGACGACGACGGCGCTGCGTGGCTCTGTGCACGGTACGGACAGATGATGGCGGGTGTTGATTTTTGGGGAGGCAGAGGTTGCTGTTGATTTTAGGAGCCAAAAGGTTTTTTTTGGGAGGCAAAAGGTTTTTTTCAAGGTCTGATTTTGGGGGGAACAGGTTTTTTTCAAAACCACATTTTAACTAGAAGGGTATTTTCGTACTTTTATGTATCATTTGAGCCTCTATTGTTACATTTTAAGGGCTAGGGACATAAATGTTAAGTCACTACTTAAATATGCCACTTTTGTCCTCCCCCCATAATATTATATAAAACATAACATGATAGTTCTTTTGAAAAAAGAGGAGGAAAATATTTATGTTGTTGTGAGGGATTGAACCCGGGATTATGGGGTTGAGAAGACCAGCCTCAAGCCAATAGCGCTACCTAATGTTTGCACTCTTTATCTGCTTCAAATAATATATAATATATACTATATATTAAAATATTTAACAACTAACATTACTAACTTAATCGATTTTTAAAAAATTTCAGGGAGACACGTGCCCCCTCTGGCCCTAATGTGGGTCTGCCCCTGAACACATGGAGTCTTTAATGTTCCCCATGATATCGCTTCGACACTTCCTCATAATTTCTTGGATTACAAAATTTTTTGGAAATTAAACATGATTTATATAGACACAAGCATGCATGAATCATGGAAGAGTTTAATTATGGATTCATCTAGAAGTTTGTATTCATGTATTTAGAGAGTTCATGTATTTAGATAATTTATGTTGATTAATAAGGTGCATGTATGTGAGAGTTCATTGTATTGTAGTTATGAGAGTTTATCCATTACTCTCTCTTGAGTCCTATAAATACCTAGGTGGTATTGTCATTCAAGTATGGGTGAGGAAACTTGAAATTAAGAGTGGTTAATGGTGAGAAACAAAATTGTATCAATTTAGAAAAAAGTTCATAGAAATGTTTATTTCTCCTCCCAAAATATTTGTTTAATCCTTATTAAGTTTGAGTGAATTCTCACCACCAAATTTTCAATAATGTGGTATCGGAGCTTTGGGTGATAAAAATGGCCAGCAACAACAATCTTTTTCAAGTACCTCATCTCACTAAAGAAAATTACAGCACCTAGTGTATTCGCATCAAGGCTTTACTTGGCTCACAAGATGCATGAGAGATAGTTGACAAAGGATACACAGAACCTAAAAATGAAGCTTCTTTGACTTAAGGGCAAAAAGATGTTTTGTGTAATGCAAGGAAGAATGATCAAAAAGCTCTCACCATAAACCATTAAGCACTTGATGATGTAACATTTGAGAAGATTTCTGAAGCAACCACTTCCAAGCAAGAATGGCGGATTTTAGAGAATACTTTTAAAGGTGAGGATCAAGTCAAGAAAGTGCGGCTTCAAACATTGAGAGGTGAGTATGAAACTTTACATAAGAATAAATCTGAGTCAGTTTCAGATTATTTTATGATATGAAAAGATATGGTGAGAAGGTGAATGATAGCCAAGTTGTTGAAAAGATTCTTCGTTCCCTAGATGAAAAATTCAACTTTATTGTTGTAGCTATCGAAGAATCAAAAGATTTAAGGATGATGTCAGTTGATCAACTCATGGGTTCTTTACAAGCTCATGAAGAAAAACTTTTGAAAAAGAAGAAAGGTTCCATGCATCAGCTATTGCAAACAAAACTACAACTAAAAAACAAGGAAGACAATCAAGAGAAAAGTCAGAATGGACGAGGTCGAGGCCATGGTAGAGGTTGTGGACATGGTAATTCTCGAGGACGAGGAAGAGAAGGAAAATACTTTCAAAAAAGAAATGAAGACGGTGGTAGCAATCAGCATCCTAGTTCATCACGAGGTCGTGGGAGACAAAGTTACTCAAGACCATATGGAAGACAAAATGATAATAAAAGGTATGACAAAAGCTAAGTTGAATGTTATAATTGGCATAAGTTTGGCCATTATTCTTAGGAGTGTAGATATAAAGTTGAAGAAAATGCAAATTACACCGAGGAACAGAACAAAACTAGTGAGCCCACCTTACTTTTGGCATGTAAAGCTGAACAAACATGTGAAAGAAATATTTGGTATCTTGACAGTGGTGCAAGTAATCATGTGGGTGCAAATCAATGTTCGTGGAGCATGATGAATTTGTAAGCAGTAATATTACCTCTGGTGATGAAACAAAAATTCCGGTAAAAGGGAAATGTTCTGCTGTGCTATCCATTAGAGGCTGCCAGATCTGTTCAAACTCCGTTAAATTCGATGTGATCATCTCCCCATTATAGTTTGCATTTATTGGAACGTTCATCTCTAATTCTCCAAAAAAAGAGTGTTCTGCATAGCGCACCATGTACGGAGCATTCGTTCTATCCCACTTAAGAGCTTCTTTTTGGCTTGGACATGCAGTCATAATTTCTTGTGATGTAGAATTGACACAGCTGCCACAATCTTCTAAAGAAAGGTCTCCTCTGCAGAGTGCAAGACCATAAACTTTGTCAGGGTCTTGACCAATGTTGGTGTTGTAGAAGCCACCATTTAGTGTTATATTCGAAGCTAAAGATGAGAGGAGGAGCCTATGATTTCTAGCATAGGTACTGTTAGCTGTGAAGTTGCCAGTGTCGGAACAGTATTCCCAAGAATCCCGACGGGCCGTGGCAAGACAAATGCCTATAGGGCAGTACAACAAGCAACCTCATGGCTTATCTAAACTGTTAGATGAAGATCCACCAACATACAATTTAAGGAAATGTTGAATGGTGGGGATAATTGTGACCTGTATATGTGTAGTTTCTATGTACGTTCAGTCCAATTGGCCTACAGTTGCACTTGTATCTATTAAGATTGGTCAAAAGTCTTCTAATCAGAAAAAAAAAAAAAAAAAGAAATGAAATAAAATGATCAAGCATATTAGACTTCTTTGAGATGAGAATCAGTGGCTGAGAGTCAAAAGGAATTTAAAGCATGACTGTCAGGATAAAATAATCCCCTATTTCTCAAGAGGCAAATTATACAAACCTCCGAGTTTAGGTCTATTTGCGGCTGGTGAAATCTTTTGATCTAAATTACACAAACATCCCTTACCATTAGTTGACTTCCGTCCATAATCATTCAAATGATTCGTGCACCAAGTTGATGTTTCCATTAATGCATGGTTTATCATTCAAACGATTGCCCTCGACTTTACGTTTAAATCAGTTGATCAAGTTTCTGTTCACATCATAACATAAGTATGGGCTTATTATTCAAACAATTCTAGCGCCCACTTGATCATGATGCAGGAGTCTCTCTCCCACGACTTCGTGTTTACATCAAAACATAAATATAGGGTTTGACATTCAAACAACTAACCACTTCTTCATGAGTCGATTATATTCAACATCTTTTTTACAATAACATAAATGTAGAGTTCAATATTCGAACCAGTTTATATCATAAAATAACAACATATACGTATTTTTCAATATTCAAAAAACTGTAACACACACTTTCTTTGATCCCACGAATACAATATAACGCTCTTTTATATATAAATCAACACTTTCTTTGATCCCATGAATTGGCTAAATCCTATTTGCATGTTAATACACACTTAAATACACCCGAGCGAAGTCCACATGCAAACTTTAGTCAACAATCTGCTTTTGTTTCAGCTTACAAGTATATTCCCACGCAACCCAATTGTCAAAGCACATACAAGAAATCCACCGACTTTCTGTTTTGGTTATTACAGCCATCCACCGACTACGAATGGGTCAAATGAACAACACTGCATTGATACTAATTCGGAAAAGTTGCACAGAACATATATCAAGGGGTTAGTGAAATTATTTGTCAAAATTCATACGTATGTAGATGTTACAGGAATCAAATTACTTCTATGTTTTCTTCTAAGAATTTAAGCATTGGCGGACCCAACATGGGTCCAGGGAAGGCATGTGCGTTCCCTTAAATTCTAATAAAAAAATATTTAATTAAATTTCATACTTTTTTAGATTTTTTAATATATAATATTTTTTAAGATATTCTTGTATGAGTTATTGACTTGCACCATTTATTTTGTTTTCAATTCCTTTGTCTTCTAACAACCAACATTAAATTTCTTTTGTCATCCATCTTTTCCACACAATCAACACTAACAATATCTTTATGTCATCAAAATTTTAACCGTTCAATATCTTTGTTTCAATAGCTCATTTTATTTTAAATTAATTCTTATTCTTTTCATTTTTTTTTTTTTTATATTTGATAATTTTAGTTTGACATATATCCAATCAATAAATTCTGAAGTATCAAATTTTAATTTAATTACTACATTTAATCAATAAACCCTAAAATCTCAATTTTTTTTTTCATATATTTAATAGTTTTAGTTTTACTTAATTGAATAAAGAATAGTTGAATAGTAGTTTGCTTACTTATATGAAGACCTATATTTTTAATAAAATTGATAAGGAGATTATATTGATTCAAAATAAGAAATATGATATTTGATTTATCTAAATTAAATGCATTATTTGTTTTATTTTATCTGAATTTCATCATGTATCAAATTTTTATTTTTTTTAAAAATATCATATTGGCATTGTTTTTAATTGTTCTTATTATTGTTAATACTTCGTATAAGTGCCCCTTCTCATTAGAATTTCGGGATCCACCATTGAATATAAGTACAATAAAATTCTCATGGTTCTTCAGGACAAAAGTCTGTGCATAATTGTTTAGCTCAAAATTAGAATTTGATTACAAAATAATAGTAGTTCAATAGTCAAAAGACTGCAACAAGATCCAAATCACATGTTTTGCATTGACTCTATTTTGTGCTGACATACAAATTGTTGAATGGAATCCAAAATCCGAAAATCTAAAGCAAAAGTTATTAATTAGACTTGGTCAATTCTATTGTTCCATTCTATACTACCAGAAAGAAATTTACACATTTGGGCATATATAATCACACCACTTATCTTTCGTTAAATCAGCATGACTAACAGCAATCGTTTCAAGTCTAGTAACATTCTTTTAGCGGTCTAGCCAAAGAACACTATAGTAGGGGCAACAATTAATTGAACAATTGGATTGTATTCTTCAGTCACAGTTTGTTTAAATTTAATGTGCACGGAGTCTTGCTTCATAATGGCTGAGATGCCATACAAATAAATATAATATATACATTTTTAAGGCTAGCTTGCGTTATTGCAAGATAGTTGGGTGATGTAAACTCCCGTTCTTTAATTAATTTGAACGAATTCAAGTTGCTTATGAAGCCGGCCTGGTAGAGAGACTGAGTAGTCACTAAGCATTAAAACAAGTCATGGTCGGTCTGTTAATTACAATTTCTTGGACACATAACAACCCTATATGGATGCATATCATAATGTCACTTCTTGAATCATTTCGCAGCAAAATATCTATCAACTTTATAGTGTGCCCTTCAATCCAATTTTTCCATGCCTAAAATGAAACTTTGAAATGTACATAGCCAACGGTAAGGGGAAGAGCTGTATTTTTCTTTACTAACATAAGTTAATCTCTGCGTCTTCTCTAGTACATAAATAGTTGTTCTTTTGACCACAAATGATTTTTGGAACTAACACATCAAAGGTAAATATATAAGATCTAATGGAGAATTGCATATGAATTGCATACTCTGTAGACACATATGTATAATCAGTAGCAAAATCAATTTCAGTTGCAATTAAGATCTATCTATTCATATAATTTGCACAACTCTGGTATGTAAGAACTCTGATGTAAAAATTGTTTGTGCACTCCATTTCAGTGGCTTAATTCACACAGAACAAAAGGCCAAGCCAAACCATAGAAACTCAAACTAGAGATACATTATAGAAATGGAATTATTAAAGGTACAACTTTCTGCTTCCATACTCTAAACCTCATTGAGGGTCTAAATTTGTAATTAAAACTCTATTTATCTAATAATAGAAATAACAACTTTCAGATTGATCAAACCATCTCAATAGTAATGTGTATCAAGAATGCAAGTTTTATGGGTACTAGGAGAGAGAGAGAGAGAGAGAGAGCAGCTGTGATCAAGACATCTAACTTATATGATAAATAATGGTTTGTGATCAAGTTACAGAAGTAGCAAAGTTGTTGAAGGAGAGAATTATTTTCCCCATTGATGCACATCTTTTCAGGTTAGGGAAAAATACAAGGAAAGACAAAAACATAACAGATTGAGATCTGTACAAGATAGTTGAGAGAAATCCTATAAGATAATGACAACACATATTTTAGCCATTGCGTTATATAGTAAGCATGGTCCATTGAGCGTAAAATGCCATATGGATTGGGAGACTCAAAAGAGCACAAAAATAGGATCAAGGCAGGTGAAGAGCAAACAGTTACTGACCGCAATAGAGTCCCTACAATGTAAGGCTTTAATGACTAAGAATTGCTATGCAGTAAAGATTCTGTTTTTACAAGTGTTTCTTTACCTGTAAGTAATCTGGAATTCAGACAGGAGATAATATACTAGATCACCAACTAGACTCAAAAGAGCACAACAACAGGATCAAGGCAGGTGAAGAGCAAAAAATTACAGACTGCAATAGAGTCTCTATAAGGTAAGACTTTAATGACTAAGAATTGGTATAACAGAAAAGATTCTGTTTTTACAAGTTTTGCTTTAGCTACAAGTAATCTGGAATTCCAACAGTAGATAATAGACTAGATCACCAACATGACTAAGATAGTCTTCAAGCATCATCGAGGGTCCATCTGAGTGATTGAAACGTTATTAACTGAAAACAGGACAGAACTGGTTTTGGACTGACCACACATTGTTGATTGTAAATTATCCAGTTGATTGTTAGTGTGCATATAAAATGCAGGTTCTGAGGGTAGAGGAAGAGAGATAGAGCTGCTGGTGAGCATGAGAACAACCGAAGTCATTGTTGGTCTGTTGGTTACATTTTCTTGAACACATAGTAACCCAATATGGATACATTTCAATATTTCATGACTAGTGGAGCCAACCCTCAATAGGTTATCTATCAGATTGAAAGCTGTCCCTGCCTTCCAGTTCTTCCATGCCTCCAAAATGTCAATCGTTTTCGCTTATAAAACATTTGGGGTTTTTATCAAGTTCTTTAAGTTAATCTAGTTTCCACTCTGGTGTCCAAAAGCTAAAAAAATTAAAAACATATATGAAGATTGATACTCACATATGTTAGAAAATCCTCTGCTTCTTCTCCATTACGGAAACATCTATTCTTTTTACCACTAATGATTTCCAAGAGTAATACACCAAAGCTGAAAACATCAGACTTGACTGAGAACTGCCCATACTTTAAGTACTCTGGAGCCATATAACCACTAAAAAAATTATTAGTTAAGTTACTTTAGCTGTAATGAAAACAAGTCAATAATAATTGTAAACAACTTATTTTCTGACATATATAAGCAAATCTTACGTATACTTACAAGGTTCCCACGATTCTATTTGTGTCACCTTCAGTTTGATTCATTTCAAACAACTTGGCCATTCCAAAATCTGAAATTTTCGGATTCATGTCATATCTAATAAAATATTGCTAGCTTTAAGGTCACGATGAATGACTCGTAATCTAGAGTCTTCATGAAGGTAAACCATCCCACGAGCTATACCCAATATTATTTTGTTACATAATTCCCAATTTAGTAATGAACGCTTGGTTGGATCTACACATTCACAAAAGCCATAGAACTTAAAACAGATTATAAAATTATTGTCAGAAAGGCACAAGGATCAGTGGTTTTAGCTTATCAGTTCTTATCATTTATGCCTCTAGCTACAATACGGTAATTTGCTTGAATTACACTAGCATAAAAGAATAAAACCTTTTCTTTACAAGAATAACAACACAGGTTAAAGTGGAAGCATACCAAATATGGAGTCATATAGGCTTGAATTGGGCACAAACTCATAGATAAGAAGTCTCTCATTTACTTCCAAGCAGAAACCAAGTAGCCTAACCAAATTTCTGTGTTGAAGCTTAGCCATTAAGAGCACCTCATTTTTAAACTCTAGTTCTCCTTGTCCAGAATTGTTAGATAACCTTTTCACTGCAATCTCTCGTCCATCTAGAAGCTTACCCTGAAATATATGAAATATTTTTGTTACAATTAATTTTGAATGATAATTAGTATTATTTTCACTTGGTGTTGCTTACCTTGAAGACATCACCAAATCCACCTTGACCAAGCTTGTTATCCATGGAAAAGTTATTTGTTGCAACTCTGATAGTGCTGAAGTCGAATTGCAAGGATTCGACCGCACTCAAAAGGGAAGCTTCTAATAACTGTAAATCGTTTCTCTGTTGAAGTGAAAATTTTTATTCTATTAGTTGCAGCTTTTGTAGCAGAATGGATAGTTCTCGTGGCCACAAAAAACTCTCGAATGTCACCTTTAGTAAACCCCAGCTTATATTTGATAGTAACAAAGCAATAAAGTGAAATGAGAAAAGGAAAGAAGTTAAATTACTTTGTCTTTTGATCTCTTGTCATGTTTCCTCCATCCTAAAAAGACACAAGTACAGGCAACAAGCACCGTGAAGGTAACTGTAGATAAAATAATAATTACAGGAGTTCGAGATGCAGTGCCTCCACCGCCTACATAAACCAGAGCGTGCAGATACAACACATGGTTAGCAACATATTAAATATGGAATTGATTGGAACATTAAAAGAATAAAAAAAATCATTTTTAAAATATCTTCATATATCATCCTGTTTTAGTATACAAATTTGTTAGTTGTTGTCACCAAGCAGGGCTATGGAATAGACCTTTAGTCTCTGTGATTGTGGTACTAGTTTGCGAAGCAGGAGATGGTGATGGAGCATTATCACTAGACGTATTATAGAAGGGATAAAGATCCCAGCGGAAGATACAGCTGGGTCTATGAATATAACCTCCTCGATACCCAAAGCAGCAGCTCTGATAGTATGCAACATTTTGACGTAGACATCTATCACAATCAATCTGGGATATATCTGGAGTACATTGCACTAGTGCATATATCATTTGAAAGTAAGTCAAATTTGCTTCTTCAGTTGCAAATTTAAGCTTAGGATTGCCCATAGAAGCTTTTTTCACTAAGCTATCCATCAAATTCACCCAGATGAGATAGAACTCAGTGACATTCGATGCGATAGTATTCTCATTATAGGCTGCTTCTGCAGATTCCAGCTCCAGTTCTCCAGAAATTGAGCGGTCTGCATAGCGTATAAGGCATTGAGGATGCCCTCCCCAGGAAACCACTTCTTTCTGATTCGGACACTTTGCCTTAGTATCTTGGATTGTGGTATTGACACATTTGGCACAAATTTCTGGAGTAGAATCTGCTCTGCAGAGTGCAAGACCATAAACTTTGTCCGGATCCTGTCCGACGTTGGTTTCATAGAAACCACCATTTACCGTCAAATTAGAAGCAAGATATGCCAGGATGACATTGCGATTTTTTGCATAAGTACTATTAGCTGTGAAGTTTCCTTTATCATAAATACATATTTGGCCAGCGGTTAGACCAATGCTTATAAGCATATAAGAAGAGAGAAACAAAAGCAAATTTTTGAAACTCATTTAACGATTATGCATTCATTTCTCTTAACTACTCAAAATGGTCCGAAGAAGACGAACCAACACAATTTTAAAAAAATAGAAAAATAAATATATGTTTTGAATGCAGGAAATTTCTCATTCTCTTCCATATGTTTTACTTTATAATGCAGGAAGCTTCTCTTCATCGAGGTTGTCGTAATACTTTTGAAATACCTCCATTAAGTTACCATACAAGGAAGATTACTTGTCCACATTTATTCTTGGACCCGGATGCTCCTACTTTTCCGCTGACCATTCTAAAGTCTAGCTTGTTAAAGTCTTCTAAGCAGACAAATTGATGGTAGTGGTAGGGACAAATTCAAGAAATTGGGCTGGTTCAAAATCGTAGTGCCTGGTCCACCTTGCCACATTGCCCAACGAAGTTTCAAAGTACAATTTGGTGATCAATGTTCATTAGCATGTTAAGAGATTCAAACTGAGTTTTAAAGACTTCCAATGGAAATGGATAGCTATGAATGTAGATATGAATGTTGAAATTGTTCATGAGAGTTAACCGAAAAATATTAAATTTTAGGTGAAGGTCCAAATAAAATATAAAATTCTATTATTTAACCATTCACTTGCAAAGAGACTAATGAACTTGATGCATGTCCAAATCAAAACCGATAGACTTTGTATCTAATCCAAACCTGAATACAAATGCAAATTTAAGTAATAAATGCAAAATCAATGTACACTCTAGGTCAGATCAATGTCAATAAAGGATCTAGAATATAATATAGACATCTTTTATATATAAATCAACACTTTCTTTGATCCCATGAATTAGCTAAATCCTATTTGCATGTTAACACACACTTAAATACGACCTAGTGAAGTCCACATGCAAACTTTAGTCAACAATCTGCTTTTGTTTCAGCTTACGAGTATTCCCACGCAACCCAATTGTCAAGCACATGCAAGAAAATCCACAGACTTTCTGCTTTGGTTATTACAGCCATCCACCGACTACGAATGGGTCAAATGAACTTAATCACAACACTGCATTGATACTAATTCGGAAAAATTGCACAGAACTTATATCAAATCAGGGGGTTAGTGAAATTATTTGTCAAAATTCATGTCTTTAGATACTACACAGTCAAATTACTTCTATGTTTTCTTCTAAGAATTTAAGCATTGGCGGACCCAACGTGGGTTCAGGGGAGGCAAGTGCCTTCCCTCAAATTCTAATAAAAAATATTTACTTGAAATTTCATACTTTTTTATTTTTTTAATATATAATTTTTATTTTTTTAGATTTTCTTGTATAGGTTATTGATATGCATTGTTTATTTTGTTTCCAATTCCTTTGTCTTCTAGCAATCAACATTAAATTTCTTTTTGCCATCCATCTTCTCCTACACAATCAACACTAACAATATCTTTGTGTTATCAAAATCTTGACAACCGTTTTTATGTTCTAAATTAATAAATATAGCTTCATTTTATTTTAAATTAGTTCTTATTCTTTTCCATTCCTTTTATATTTAATAATTTTAGTGTGACATATATCCAGTTAACAAATTTTAAAATATCAAATTTTAATTTATTACATTTAATCAATAAGCCCTAAAGTCTCATTTTTTTTTTTTTCATATATTTAATAGTTTTAGTTTTACTTAATTGAATAGGAAATACATAGTTGAATGGTAGTTTGTTTACTTACGTGGAGACATATATTTTCAATAAAATTGATAAGGAGATTAAAATGATTTAAAATAAGAAATCTGATTGAGTAAAATTATATATAATTTACGTTGTTTTTGTTTTTTTAATACCTAGAACTTTTTGAGTATTAGACTATTTAATTCATCTAAATTAAGTACATTATTTATTTTATTCTATATGAATTTCATGATGTATCAAATTTAAATATTTTTATAAAAAAATCACACTGACAATGTTTTTAATTATTATTATTATTATGTATAAGTAACCCTTCTCGTGAGAATTTTTCGGTCCGCCACTGAATTTAAGTACAATAAAATCCTCATGGATCTTCAAGATAATAGTTTGTGCATAATTGTTTAGCTCAAAATTAGAATTTGATCGCAAAGCAAAAGTAGTAGTTCTTATAGAAAGAATTTTAATGAAAAATCGATCACTTCCCTCTTATAAGACCCCTGTTTTTATTTTGATTGACTTCAGGTTGCTCATTGAGCTTGCCTATGTGGTTGAACATCAACAAGGTTCTAGCTCTGTGAAAGAAGTATGATCAACGGAGAATTCTGGATTAGGTTTTTGTTGGTGTAAAGGCTCTTCCATGGTAGCGTGCACACAAAATGCTTCCAAAACGACTCCCGCTAGATAACTGGACGAAAGAAGGGAAGTTGTAAGCTGAAGGGAGTCCGCAAGACTGGTGAATCTGCCCACCATCAGCAGTCTATTTTCGTTCTCTTCCCTACCCAGGAAGGTGGATCAAAGAAAGGTATCAGGTTCTGATTTGGTGGAGCAAGGCAGTCTCTTTGTTTGTGGAGCAAAGACAGGGGAAGAAAGGTGCTGATTGAGTTTGAGTGTGATTGAGTGTTTGAAGGGCATTTTTTTGATAATTCACTTAATCAGCTGCCATTAAAACTCTTTAAATGTACTAACCAAACCACGATAAGGAAAAGGGTGGCTCTATTGCCATACAAATTTCTTCTCCCCACACTCATAATTCTACTAAAAATTTTAGTTATAGAAATACCTTTAGTAAACTTATTTTTATGAACAAAATAATATAAATAAATTATATATTCTTTACCCTCAAAATAATTGATATATTTTCAAGGAAAAAAAAACCTAATCGATTACAAATGCTAAGTTATCTCTCTCATGTAATTCAAAATCTTTTAAAATCAAATCAAATCGTAAAAATTTTATTAAGCTTTCTATGATCTTGTATTAATTAAATTATATCTGAAAATTCTTTCCCTAATGCATTATTTTTCTCTCTCTAATTCTATTTTCTCTATCTAAAACCATTCAAGATAAATTGAATAATAATATGAATTTATTTGCAAAGGATGCAAGTTCAAAGAATTTCACACAATAAATTCAATGTGAGAAAAAGAAGATACAGATTAAAAAAATCATAATAATAACCTTTTTATTTTGATTTTGATTTTTAGTGAGCTCTTACCTTTCGGTATTTAAAAACTAGATTGTTTTCACAATAGTTTTCCCATCTAAACCTCATATTTATTTAGTTTTCTTATCTTAAATAACATTTTCACATGTTTATAATCATGGTTATATAAATGTATATAGTTCTTTTTTTTATTATTTTTAAATAATTGGTGATACAGTTTAGAGAAGGAAGGTTACTTCTATAATGAAGATGAGCATATAGAGTAAAATTTTTAACTGTGAATTTTAATAATAGGTGAGTTGTGAAAATGGGTTTAGGGAGAAGAAATTTGGGTGGCGAAAGAGCCTCCCAAAGGAAAATAACTGTATTTGTCTAGACTCACATATGCTACCTTGAAGAAATGACTTCGGGACTTGAGAAATGACTTTTATATCAACTTGAAGAAATTTGGGTAGCAATAGATCTATTCATATAATTTGTACAAATTTGATGTGTAGGAACTGTGATGGAAAAAGTTTTCTTGGACTTCATCTCAATGACTTAATTAACACACAACAAAAGGCCAAGCCCAACCACAGGAACTCAAAGTAGAGACATTACAACAAAATTATACAGATGCAACTTTCTGCTTCCATCCACTTATCATCATCGAGGGTCTAACTCAGTAATCGAAACTTCGTTCGCCGAATACTTGACAGAACAGCTATTAGATTGATTAGACATTGTTGATTCTAGATTATCCACCTCTGTACTAGCGTGCATGAAAAATGCAGGTTTTGTGGGTACTGGGAGAGTGATAGAGCAATTACTAAGCATGAGAACCACGTAAGCCATTGTTGGTCGATTTGCTGCATTTTCTTGCACACATAGTAACCCAATGTGAATTCATCTCATCATTTCACTGCTTGAACCGACCCTGATTATTGGATCTATCATATTCAAAGCTGTTTCTGCCCTCCAGCTTTCCCATGCCTACAAAAGTTCAAAAATGTTCACACATTGTTAGGGGTTTTCTTCAGATTTTATGGCATCATTGCCATTTCTAGACCGATCATCTTAGGAATGAAAATTATTTATGAAGCTACTTTTTCACTTACATAGGTTAGAAGGTTCCCTGTCTCCTGTCCATTATGAACAGAGCTATTCTTTTGTCCACAAATGATTTCCAAGACCAGTACACCAAAACTTAAAAAGTCTGTCTTGACTGAAAAATACCCACGTAAGAAATACCCTAGAACCATATATCCACTGAAAATAATCATATGGTTAAATTAGTTTTGTTGAGATAAAAATCAGGCTATCCATCTCTATGCAAATTTGTTATATGTGCTACTGCATAGAAACGGGTCACCTCTGAAATTTAACCCCAACTCAAGTCAAGAAATTATTTAAGAGAAGGTAAAGAATAAATATAAGTACAGTTTAGCGATGACTACATCCAAATATTTGAACAATGCCACGATGTTGTCTAGATTCTGTGTTTCTGTTTTATTTGTCAGCTCAAGGTTGATTTCTTAGATGAAAACATTTGCATTTACTTCAAATGAGTAGTTTTGTCTTCTATGTGAACTTCTTATGCAAAAAATTCATAAAATGAAAAAAAAAACTAATTTTCTTCCCTAATGATTGACATTTATATGTACTTACAAGATCCCCATGACTCTGCTCATATCAGCTTGTGTTTGGTCCCTTTCAAACAATTTTGCCATTCCATAATTAAAAATTTTTGGATTCATATCTTGATCCAGAAGAATGTTACTAGCTTTAAGATCAAGGTGAATGATTCATAATCTAAAATCTTCATGAAGTTTTATGAAGGTAAAGAATTTCTTGAGTTATGCCCCCTAAAGTGACGGAGCCAAAAATTTATATGAGATGGGACACTTTTATATATGAAATTTTCTTTGTAATATTTCATTCAATTGTTAAAAGGACGTTATATGAAATAAAAAGAGTTAAAATATATAACCAATACAGGATATGCAGTTTTACCCCTTACAAAATTGTAAGCAAAATTTCTTAAAATAATATTCTTAATACAAGTATTAAAAAAAAGAAAAAAAGTATATTAATTTTGAGTTGATTGTGCACTGGCTACATTTTTTTAGTGAGAGAAGTTTAAATTTTATATTACCAAAAAATTAAATAAAAACTTAATTTGGGGATATGTTTTCTTTATGATGGTAATTGTTATTCAGATTGCAAATAAATGTATGTAATTAAATTACATATATTTATTATTAAGTTACTAATCAAGCTACATTTACAGTCTTTTATGTAATCAATGTATGCAATTTATGATAAAGTAAGTAAAATAAAAACAATTATAATTCAGATGAGTATTTTTATTTATGAATTTTATCACATAAAATAATTTATATAAAAGAAAAATAAGTCACACTAATAATTGTGAGTAACCAAGACTTATTGAGATTAAATAACACAATATATTTTATTCTCTAATTTATGTAAACATAATATAGTTTGTGATAAAAAAATAATTTGAAATGAGTATAATAATTTATGAAGTCAAAATGTTTCAAATTTCAAAATCAGTTTGTAATAATAGGGAAAAAAAGAGAGAAAAAAAACAAGAGACAAAGCAACTATTATGAGCAAATAAAAATAATAAACACACATTAATGAGACAAAAGGAGATTGAACTGTGGTTTCCCCCTAAAAAGGAAGGCAAGCACAACCATCAAAACCATTATGTGTCTATATTTGATTTTGGCATTTTATTTATATAATATACTAAATGACTAAAAAGGAGAAAAAGCGACAACTTGTAAATAGGGCTAGGAATTGAACCCGGGTGACATTAGGAGAGAAAGGCAAGTGCGAACATAACATCAACAATGATCCATGAGAGTGAAAAAATATGGTATTAGAATTATTTAATTAATTTTTAAAAAGTTTCAAGAGGGGCACATGTCCCCCTTGGCCCAATGGTGGGTCCACCCCTGCCCTTATGATTTTGTAACATTTTTCCCAATCCAGTAAGAAGCACTTGGTTGGAACTACAAATTGACAAGTAATAGAACTTATGAAATGAGTGAACTACAGGTATAAACTTTGTCTCTTTGAAAAAGAAAAGGAAACAAAAAAAAAAAAATGCAGATTGTAGTCCTACCAAATATGAATTTATCAAGACTTGAATTAGGCATAAACTCATAGATGAGAAGCTTCTCTCTCCCTTCCAAGCAGAAACCAAGAAGTCTGACCAAATTTCTATGTTGAAGCTAGGCAACTAAAAGAACCTCATTTTTGAATTCTAGTTCTCCTGGTTTTGAATTACTAGCTAGCCTCTTCACTGCTATATTTTGTCCTTCTGAAAGAGTACCCTATAATCATGTAAAAGAAAAAAGAACATAAATGCACAATGTTTAGATTACATTTAAGGAATTCAAAGTTTACAATTCAACTCATATTAACTGATATAGTGTTATTAGTCAACTATGTAAATGCTTAATTTCTTTGTAAAGAGCACCAAATCCTCCTTCTCCAAGCTTGTTATCAATGGAAAAGTCATTTGTTGCAATTTTGATCTTGCTGAAGTCAAATTGTAAGGACTCTGAAGTTTCAGTTTCATCAGCACCTTAACAACAGCAACAAGTTAGCATAAATTATCCTTGGTCAGCATATAAAAGAAAGAGGAAAAAGAAAAATTGTTTCTTAGGTTTCACCTAGCTTACATCTAACTTACTTTTTCTCCCCTGCTCAATTATGATATTCTTCTTTCGGCTCCTCCTTCGTATCAGGCTACACTAAGTGAAGGTTACAAGTACCAGAAAGATGATAATTGTAGAAACAACAACAATTACAACAACTCCCATTGCAATACCTCCGGTACTGTCTCTATCTGCATAAACCAATAAAAAAAATGTTGGAAAATAATTGGAATGCCATAAAATGATTAACAAAGTTTACAAGGGTGAAACTACCTTCGGGGATTGTGGCATTAGTTTGAGGATGAGGAAGAATGCTAGATGGTGATGGAGCGGGAACAATAGCTGAATAGAAGGGATACAAACCCCAACGAAAATTACAGCTAGGTCTATGAACAAAACCTCCTTGTTTCCCATGGCAGCAACTCTGACAGTCGGCCACATTTTGACGTAGACATGTGTCACAATCACTCTGGGACAAATCTGGAGTACATTGCATTAACGCATATATCTTCTGGAAGTAATTTACGTTTGCCTCTTCAATTCCAAACTTAAGCGGCGAAGAGCCTGCTGAAGCTTTCTTCAGTTCACGATCCATCAGACTCTCCCAGATCTGATCAAACTCTGTCAAATTCAATGTGATATTATTCACATTATAGTCTGCTTCGCTTCGGCTCAGCTCCAGCTTTCCCGAAATTGAGTGGTCTGCATAGCGTATAGTGCAGTCTCCTCGCAAGGGGACCATTCAAACACTTTGCCTCAATATCTTGAATTGTGGTACTGACACCGATGTAGGACAAAATTAGAAAGTTAAGAGTCAATTAGGATTTCTAATTCTAGTAGTTTTAGGATTATAACCATTATATAAGGATTTGGTTTGTTTGAATTTAGTATATTAATCATTATTTTCTCAAGTGATAATAAAGTTCATGTTTTAGTTTTATCGTTTCTTTATTGATTATTCATTTCTATTTCGAAACAAACTTCCGCTGCACCAAAATTGGTATGATAGCGTGGTTTGCCCTCGGTTGATGGCTGAAATTAGTTCAAGTGGACAATGAACCCCTAATAATGAACGATGGTTCACAATCATCGAGGAACATCTCAATAGAGTTAAGCAACGATTTGATGGAATATATGAAATGCTTTAAAGTCTTCAATAGACCCTTACTACGTTGACTTTTGAAGTCAAATGAGTTGCCAATGAACATCAACTTGACTTACCAAATGGCTAGATGTCAGCTGTTGGTGAGGATGTCGGAGATGATAGCAGGCGATAAGGAGACCGAAGTCTGGACGGCCATGACCTATGCGACTCAAGTCTAAGTAGAGAACCCGTGTACGACCTGGATCTAAGCAACCAACTCGTGCAACCTGTTTTCCAATCAGATTCGTGACCAAGCCTTCCCAACCTATATATAGGTCCAACGGCCCCTTCAGCCCATGTGCAGGTTTGATTCTCTACCCAAGCCCCTAAGATCCGATCAGTCAGTCTCGGAATCTATGGAATCCATGCGACCCACTTCAAAACTTGAGAAACCTAAACTTTCGCAACTCGTTTCACAACCTTAGTCATGTAGATTTGCATTACCTGATCCAGATCGGGGCCAACCAAGGCTGGCATAATGACAATGGAGGCCGACGACCGCATATTGGCGATGATACAAGTTCAAACAATGACAGAAGAGACAGGTTTTAAAGGATCCACAACCCAGCAGCTTTGACCCAATGTCAACCATATCGACCCGATCCAATGCATGGATATCAGAGGGGTAATCGAGTTGTTTTCGGATGGCAAGACACCCGAGATGACCACTAAACAGCCCACAGAGGTGGTGTGATAGGATTTGCATTGTTAGAGGCTTTGATTATTCTTCAGAAGAACAGGATAATGCCAATACAACCAACAACACTTTCAGGAATGAATGTAATGCCTTTAGGAACATTTATTATCACCAAGATAGGCAAGATTACAAGATAAAGATGGACTTACCTAATTTTGATGATTGATTACACATTAAGGATTTCCTTGATTAGGTGTATAATGTTGAATAATTTTTTGATTATTCAAAGATATCTGAGGAGCGACTACTTAAAATTGTGGCGTATAAGTTGAAAGGAGGATTTGCAGCTTGGTCGGAACAGTTATAGTTCAACCAGTAAAGACAAGGAAAACAATGTGTTTGAATATAGGCAACGATGAAGCGATTGCTTAAACAACGATTTCTTCCTCCTGACTACGAACAATTCCTATATCAACAATTTCAAAATTGCCAACAAATGAATAAAAGAGTTACAGAATACACTGAAAAGTTTTATCGATTAAGTGCTAGGTGTAACTTGATGGAAAACTGTGGATTAACAAGTGGCTAGGTATATCAGAGGTTTGAGATTGGATATTCAAGATAAATTGGCTCTCCACAATGTCTAAACATTACCTGATGCAGTCAATTTGGCTTTGAAAGTTAAGGCTCAATTAAACCAACCAATTAACAGGAGTCCAAGTAATTTTCGAACATATGTTCTAGATATTTCAACCACTCCAAGGGAGTTTACAATGATTGATAATAGTGAGGACAACTTTAAACTCACTCCTGCATCTCAGACTCTAAAACAAGGATGAAGTTCAAGTGCTGTCCCTAATCGAGCAATAGTACCAAATCAACAGCCGCATTGAACCAATCCTAACCCCTATACGCGACCTAATCTAGGCAAACGCTTTAGGTGCAATCAACTTGGGTATCTTTTGAATAACTACCCTAATCGAAGGATTATTAATTTTGTTGAGGAAGAACAAACGGTGGGCTACTTTGTAGAAGATGATGATTTTACAAAGGGGCTAAGTTTACTATAAAAGATGAAGGGAAGTAGTTGTTTGTTAGGAGATGAAGGGGCTAAGTTTATTGTAGGAGATGAAGGGGAAGCAGTTGTTTGTTAGGAGTTATGACATGGTTGAGTCAAAACTCAAGGACGAGTTTTTTTCAAGAGAATGGGATTTAATGTTGGATAAAATTAGGAAATAAAGTTTTTATAGGAATAGAATTTAGATTTTCTTAAGATTAAGTTTTTTTAGTTTTAATTAGTTTTAAATTAGAAAGTTAAGAGTCAATTAGAATTCTCAATTCCAGTAGTTTTAGGATTAGAATCATTATAAAATGATTTGGTTTGTTTGAGTTTAGTATGTTAATGATTATTTTCTTAAGTGATAATAAATTAATGTTTTAGTTTTATTATTTCTTTACTATTTATTCATTTTGATTTTGAAACAAACTTCAACTGCACCAGACAAATTCGACACAAATTTCTCTAGTAACATCTCCTGTGTAGAGTACAAGACCATAAACTTGATCAGGATCTTATCTGATGTTAGTTTGATAGAAACCTACATTTATTGTTACATTAGAAGCAAGAGATGCCAGGATGACATTGCGATTTTGTGCATAAATACTATTAGCTATGAAGTTTTCGGTGGTATAACAACTTTGGCCAATGGTTAGACCAATGCTTATAAGCATATAAGAAGAAATAAACAAAAGAAAGTTTTTGAAATTCATTGCATGATAATGCATTCGCTTCTCTCAACTACTTAAAAGGGTTAGAAGAAGAACCAACACAATTTAAAGAAAAAAAAAGGGTAAATTTTAAATTACCCCTAAACTTTTGCATTAAAAAAAAAAAAAAAACACCCCTAACCTTTCCAAAAAACACATTTCACAGATAACCGTTAGAATTTTCGTTTGAAAAGTTGACTCTAAGCACTAATTGACTTCTTTGGCCTTGATTTAAACTTAACTTAATTAAAATTAAAAAAAAAATTAGATTATTAATTTATTTATTGGATCTCCACAATTCATCTTAAGATGAACGATGGAGATTAATTTAAAAAAAATTAAAAAAATAAACACAAATTAAAAATATATATCAAATTTGTTCATCAAATTTCCACCGTCTATCTTAAATTAATTTAAAAAAAAAATCATCTTAAAAGATTTTTTTAAATTTTTTTTTTAAAATATTAGGAGCAAAGATTCAATCTGAAGATTAGATCTCCACCTCCAAAAATCAAGAGATCAAACATCATCTTCATTGACAATCAAACTCATTTGCCTCCAATGAAACCCATCCAGACATAATCTTCAAATACATCCAGACTCAACATCATCAATCATTTGCACTATCATCCCTAAAAATCATGAAAAATCTTTAGGTTCAAAAAATTCATCAAAATATTATTCCTAAAAATCATCAAAGCCAGATACATGAGTTTGATTGGTTCAAATTGAACTCAATTAGGGCTCAATTTGAACCTACACATCTGGGATCGTGAAGCCTAGACGTCTAGGTTTAAATCAAACCCAAAATGGGTTTGATTTATATGTGTTTCTTTTTTTAAATTTTTTTATTATTTTCTTATTTACCCGCTTAATTAAATTCTTCATTTACCATCTTACACTTAACCCACTAATGGCAACCACTTTTTCAAATGAAAATTCTAACGATTGGATGGAAAATGGATATTTTCGAAAGGTTAGCGTGTGTGTTTTTTTTTCCTTAAAAAAAAAGAAAAAAGAAAAGCAAAAGTTGAGGGATAATTTCGAATTTATCCAAAAAAAATGAGATGTTAGGAGTGCGTTTGGAACTCTTATTGAAATGATGCTGTTGAAAACTATTTTTAAAGTGAAGAACTATGTTTTAAAAACAATGATTTAAAGATGCAATGTATTTGGTAAGATTTTTCAAAATTTATTTTTAAAAATAGAAAATAATATAAATATGTTTGATATTGTTTTTGAAAAAGAGTAAAATAGCTATGTGGAGGAAAAAGTAATAATATGTTTTGAAAACATGTTATGAAAATGGTGAAAAACATTTTAAAAAAAATGTTTTTTCACTTTTTAGTTGTCTTTTTTCAAAAATATGTTTTCCATTTTCAAAAGCACAATTTACAAAATAGTTAACCAAACACTTTCCACCTATTTTTTGTTTTTGAAAATGAAAAACCATTTTAGAAAAATGAATCCAAACTTTGAATTTTCTTGTTTTCTCTTCCATATGTTTTAGTTTTGCTTTGTAATGCTAGACTTTCTCTTTCTCAAGGTTATCCTAATACCTTGAGGGTGCGTTTGTTATTTGGGTTTGGATTAATTATTTTTAAAAGATGAGATAAGATTGAACATGATTGGACTAAATTAGTGTTTTGATATGTTTGGTGTTGTTTGGATCGGATTATTAATAAAATATATTAAACTAATTTTTAAAGATAATAAATAATTAAAATATAAATCATTAACATAAAAAAAAAAAACAAAAAAGGAAAAAAAAAATAGAAAGACATGAGAGCAGATAAATTAGTTGTACCATTTTAGGTGGGACTAATTTATCCCATTCAAATGGGATAAAAGAGGAGGTGGGATTATATTTTGTCTAATCTCACCTCCTCAACAAATATGGGATGGGATAAAAACTTTGTTCAATCACATCCAATCGGAGGTAACAAACATGTCCATCTCCACAAAAGGGAAGATAACCACATTTATTCTTGGACATGGATGCACCTACGTTTCCACCCTTTTAAAGTCTAGCTTTGATTAAAGTCTTCTAAACAGACAACGATCGGAAGTGGTTGGGCAACTTCAAGGAACGGGGCTGGTTCAAACTCATAATCCAGTGGTCCCTCCCATAGATGTGTTTTCTTTTTTTTTTTTTTTTTGAGAAAGCATATATGTGTTTTAAGTTTCGCAGGAGTAGCACGTCGAGTTGATTGAGATGGGAGTTAATGTGATGCCAAATATGACAGTAAGTCACCGCGTAGCCTGGTCCACCTTGCCAAATTCCCCAACAAAGTTTCATAGTACAATTCCTGGCAATCAATGTTCATTAGCGTGTTAAGAGAAGTGATTGCGTTGAATTGAGTTCCAAGGATTTTGAATGGTTTCAATGAACAGCTATGAATGTTAAAATTGTTAGCAACAGTCAACCCAAAAAAAAAAAAAAAAACTAAATTGTTTGGTAAAACTGATTGAAATTATGTGATATATATAACCTCCACGTGCACGGATAATGAGCTTGGCACATATCCAAACCAAAAGTAATGGACTTTGCATCTGGGTCAAACCTAAATGCAAATGTAAATTCAAGTAATAAATACAAAATTAATATAATGGGTCAGACCATTATTAACCATTAGATTTAATAGTATTAGAAATTGTTAGATAAGAGCTACGTAATAATATAAAGATCTTTAATTTATATATAAATCAACATTTCTTTGATCCTAAGGATTAACTAAATCCTATTTGCATGTTAAGAGGAGTAGTAACATCATAATGAGTATTCCAAGGATTATAGTGGAAGAAATAAGTTGATATATATTGGAATTACAGCACAAAATCAAACTTAATTAAAAAAATTAAAAATTAAAAACACACACACAGAGTTAGCAATGAAACAGGAAGTATATGTATTAACACCAAAAATCATGTGATTTGCCAGTATATCAAAATCGACGAGTCAGACTTCGAAAACGAAGTCATGTGATTTGGTCGCGCGTCACACCTTGATGCTGCAGTGCTGACCAAAGACCCAAAAATCCACTCACTTAAAATCACCACTGGTAAGTTACTGGCACCTAGCTTTCTATCTGTGGCAGCATACACAAGTTTTCCTCACTCAAGTTTGACCTTTGACTACAACCAAACCACCAAAGTCTTAATTCAATTGCTCACGCAACGGTAACACAGACTTGGTTACACCCTACCCAAGTCAAGTCCACATGCACACTGTAGTCAACAATCTGCTTTTGTTTCAGCTTCACATAGCTTCCTCCACAACCCAACTGTCAAAGGCACATGCATGAACTCCACCGATTTTCTGCTTTGGTTACTACAGCCATCCACACAAAGCCGGGTTCTTTCTCAAGCTTCTGTCACACGCACCAACAGTGACGGACTCAGAAATTTATATGAGAGGGGACACTTTTATATATGAAATTTTCTTTATAATATTTTTTTCAATTGCTAGAAGAATGTTATATAAATTAAAAATAATTAAAACACATAACCAGTGGAGAATATTTAGTTTTATCGTTTACAAAATTATAAGCAAAATTTCTTAAAATAATATTCTTAATACAAGTATAAAAATAAAAACATACTAATTGTGAGTTAATTGTACACTAACTCCATTTTTCTCAGTAAGAGAAGTTCAAATTTCATATTACTAAAAAAAATCAATAAAAATTTAATTTAGGGATATGTTTTTTTTATGATGATAGTTGCTATTCAGATTGTAAATGTATGTAATCAAACTACATATATTTATTATTAAAGTTACTAATCAAGCTATATTTATAGTCTTTTATCTAATAAATATATGTGATTTATAATAAAGTAAAGTAAAGTAAAAATAAAAGATAAAAACAATTATAATTCATATAAGTATTTTTATTTATGAATTTTATCATACAAAATAGTTTATTTAAAAGAAAAATAAGTCACACCAATAATCATGAGTAAACTAAGACTTATTAAGACTAAATAATCCAATATATTTTATTATTTAGTTAGTGTAAACATAATATAGTTTGCAATAAAAAAATAATTTAAAATGAGTATAATAATTTATGAAGTTAAAATATTTCAAAATTAAAGATCGGTTTGTAATAATGGGAAAAAAAAAGAGAGAGAAAGAAAAAAAAAAAAGAACGAAGATATTATAATGAGTGAATAAAAAAATAAAAATAAACAGAGCAGCAAAAAGGTATTGAACCGGGCTCCTCTTGGAAGGGAAAGGCAAGCACAACCATCAAAGCCATTACGTGGCTGTGCCTGATTTTCGCAATTTATTTATATAATATATAAATGATTAAAAAAGACAAAAAGCAAACCTGTTGTTGGGAGTCAAACATGTGCGACATGAGAGAGAATGGCCAGCGTGAAAGCAACCATGAGCACCACTTCATGGATGTGAAGCATTATTGCATTAATTTTTTTTTTTTTTACTTTAGGAGGAGGGGGGGGGGGGGGGGGGGGGGGGGGTGGGGCACGTGTCCTCCTTGGCCCAATGGTGGGTCCACCCCTACGCACCAACCATACGCACACAACGCATAGGTCCAACAACGTATAAGTTGTGTCATGTAGCTTAAAGACTAGGAATGGGTCAAATAAACTTGATCTTTGAACAAATCTGCATTGATTCTAACTTGGAAAAATTTGCAAAGATATTATTGATGTATTTCTCAAAGTAACTTCATGTTAATATTTTGGGGCTATTTGGCAATTTCCAGTTTGGATGGATTTTGTTGTAATTTTAGAAAGTACCTTAATATATGTTGTATTATTAAAATAGTTGTAAGTAGAGTGTGTAATTTGTGAGAGAGGCGTATGTCTCTATAAATTGTGAGAACAAAAAAACTCTAAAATTGAAAACTTGGGAGATTGAAAGCTTGAGATCTAGTGGGAGAAGATAACTTGTGAGGAGAGAAAATCTCTTATAGTTTTGTTATTTTCATACTAGTAAAATCAATGACCTCCATAAACGTAGCCATATTGATGAACCACAATAAGGAAAAGTGTGGCAATAGTGCCACCCAAATTCCTTCTCCCTACACCCATAATTTTACTAAATATTTTTGTTACAAAAATGCCTTAATAAAATTATTTTTATAAACAAAATGATATAAATAAATTACATATATTATTTACACTAAACCTAGTTGATATACTTTGAGGGGAAAAAACCTAATTGATCACAAGCACTAATTTATCTCTCTCGTGTAATTCAAAATCTTTTAAAATCAAATCTAATCTTAAAAATTTTATTTAGCATTCATGATCTTATATTAATTAAATTATATCCATTTTTTTTTCCTAATGCATTTATTTTTCTCCCTCTAATTCCATTTTCTCTATCTAAAACTGTTGACGTTCAGAAACGGTTAACCAGAGATTCTGGGGCCCAGACAACGAACTTGATAATTAAGGGTTGATTGTACTGATTGAAGGGTAGTAAATGATCAATTAATGAAGTTCTAGATTGGTGGTGGTTAATTCAGGTGAAGGAATATCGGTCTTGGTGGTTGGTCGGATTTAATAAGGTGATTAACAAAGAATTAAAGGGAAGGAGAGAAAGAGAGAGAAGAAACATAAGGATTTTTACGTGGTTCGATGACTGCACCTACGTCCACGGCCACTCTGGAATAATTCCGGCAGAGTGACAGTTCTCTAGTATGTTAAGCTTCTCTTTTTTTACAGTAAAAATGTCTCCCATCTTTATAGAGGAGGGGAGATCACAATAAAAAATATAAAAGAAAAGTATACACATTATTGGCAACGGCTAGTTTCAGCTAATTCTGACATTGTCATGCTGCATTAATTGTAAAGGTAATGATGATTTTCTTCCTACACAAGTCTGCATTAATTATGCCTGAAGAGGTCTTCACTTCATTAAATGCTTCTGGGTAATTGTGTAGGCAGTTTCCGACGGGAAATCATGAGAGTTGATAATTCTGACAACTTGCTATACACGGTATTTCCTGGGTAAGTCTTCTGGTCAGCCAGATGATGCGCACTGGAGGAAGGTTGACGTGACCAGGAGGAGAGATAAGACGGTCTGGAGGTTTCAGCGAGCTCGCGACCGCGACCTCGCGAGCTCCACGAGCTGAAGGCACTGGCAGGAGGCATCCTGGGAACTGTCGCTAGCTCGCGACCTGGGCGGCCTCGCGATCTGGGCTTGCAACCGCTGGTTCCATCTTTGGGCCTCCTAGGCCCATGCTTCTGTTCAAATCAAATAGACGTGTGCTGGCCCATCTGGGCCGAACCAAAAAATGGGCATAACAAAAACCATCAAAGATAAATTGAAAAATACTATGAATTTACTTGCAAAGGATGCAAGTTCAAAGGATTTCACACAATAAATTCAAGGTGATAAAAAGAAGATAAAGATTAAAAAAATCATAATAATAACCTTTTATTTTAATTTTGATTTTAAGTGTGCTCTTACTTTTGGGTCTTCAAAAACTATATTACTTTTATAATAATTTTTCTATCTAAACTTCATGTTTATCAAGTTTTCTTATGTTAAATAACATTTTTATATGTTTATTATAATCATGGTCATACAAATGTATGTAGTTTTCTTTTCTTTTTTCTTTTTTTTTTTTTAATTAATAATTGAAGGTTACTTCTATCATCTAATAATTAAGATGAGTGCATAGAGTAAAATTTTAAATTGTGAATTTTAATAATGGATGAGTTGTGAAAATGGATGTAAGGAGAAGAAATTTGGGTGGCAATAGAGCGTCTCTAAGGAAAATAGTTGTATTTGTCTAGACTCACATATGCTACCTTGAAGAAATGACTTCGGGACTTGAGATATGACTTTCATATCAACTTGAAGAAATTTGGGTGGCAATAGATCTATTCATGTAATTTGTACAAATTTGATGTGTAGGAACTGTGAAGGAAAAAGTGTTCTTGGACTTCATCACAATGAATTAGTTAACTCACAACAAAAGACCAAGCCAAACCTCAGGAACTCAAAGTAGAGACATTACAACAAAATTATACAGATGCAACTTTCTGCTTCCATCCACTAATCATCATCGAGGGTCTAACTCAGTAATCGAAACTTCATTCATCGAATATTTGACAGAACGGCTATTAGATTGATTATACATTGTTGATTCTAGATTATCCACCTCTATAGTAGTGCGCATGAAAAATGCAGGTTTTGTGGGTACTGGGAGAGAGATAGAGCAACTACTAAGCATGAGAACCACGGAAGCCATTGTTGGTCGATTTGCTACATTTTCTTGTACACACAGTAATGCAATCTGAATGCATCTCATCATTTCACTACTTGAACCAACCCTGATTATTGGATCTATCATATTCAAAGTCGTTCCTGCCCTCCAGCTTTCCCACGCCTGCAAAAGTTTAAAAATGTTCACACATTGTTAGGGCTTTCTTCAGATTTTATGGTATCATTGCCATTTCCAAACTGATCATCTCAGGAATCAAAATTATTTATGAAGCTACTTTTTTACTTACATAGGTTAGAAGGTTCCCTGTCTCCTCTCCATTATGAAAAGAGCTATTCTTTTGTCCACTAATGATTTCCAAGACTAATACACCAAAACTAAAAACATCTGACTTGACTGAAAAATGTCCACGCAAGAAATACTCTGGAGCCATATATCCACTGAAAATGATTATATCGTTAAATTAGTTTTGTTGAAATAAAAATCATTCTATCCATCTGTATATGCAACAAATTTGTTATATGTGCTACTGCATAGAATTGGGTCACCTCTGAAATTTTACCCCAACTCAAGTCTAGAAATTATTTAAGAGAAGGTAAAGAATAAATATAAGTACGGTTTAGCAATGACTATGTTCAAACATTTGAATAATGCCATGATGCTCTCTAGATTTTGTGTTTTTGTTTTATCTGTCAGCTCAAGCTTGATTTCTTAGGTGTTGACGATCGGAATCGGTCAACACCCGGGTCGGGGGTCGGAACCTCGCCGAGGGAATGATTTGTACAGGGCCTGCAGTGAAGACCACGCCGAGCCTGGGGTGAAAATCCCCTGGGAACCCCTTTTGGCCTCTTGAAATCACGTCCAGAGTTGAACCCTCAACCTTATATGTTTTTTGGTTGACAACTCCTACCACCAAGCTGAGTCAGCTTGGTGGTAGGAGTTGTCAATCCAAAAAACATATAAAGTTAAGGGTTCAACTCTAAAAGCGACCTCAAGAGGCCAAAAGGGGTTGTCCAGGGTAGTCTTCACCCCTGGCTCCAACGTGGTCTTCACCACGGACCCCGTACAAATCATTCCGTCGACGAGGTTCCGACCCCCGACCTGGTGTTGACCGATTCCGATCGTCAACATTAGGTGAAAACATCTGCATTTACTTCAAATGAGTACTTTTGTCTTCTATGTGAACTTCTTATGCAAAGAGTTCATGAAATGAAAAAATTAACTGATTTTCTTCTCTAATGATTGAGATTTATATATACTTACAAAGTCCCCACGACTCTGCTTGTATTAGCATGAGTTTGGTCCCCTTCAAACAATTTTGCCATTCCAAAGTCAGAAATTTTTGGATTCATGTCTTGGTCCAGAAGAATGTTACTAGCTTTAAGGTCACGATGAATAATTCGCAATCTAGAATCTTCATGAAGGTAAAGAATCCCTCTAGCTATGCCCTCTATGATTTTGTAACGCTTTTGCCAATCCAATAATAAATGCTTGGCTGGATCTACAAATTAACAAGTAATAGAACTTATTAAATGATTGAACTACAGGAATAAAATATGTTTCTTAGAAAAAGAAATGGAAGCAAAAAAGAAGCAGATTGTAGTCATACCAAATATGAACTTATCAAGACTTGAATTAGGCATAAACTCATAGATGAGAAGCTTTTCTTTCCCTTCCAAACAGAAACCAAAAAGTCTGACCAAATTTCTATGTTGAAGCTTGGCCACCAAGAGCACCTCATTTTTGAATTCTAGTTCTCCTTGTTCTGAATTGCTAGCTAGCCTCTTCACTGCTATATTTTGTCCTTCTGAAAGAGTACCCTATAATCATACAAAAGAAAAAAGAACATAAATGCACAATGCTTAAATTGCATTTAAGGAATTCAAAATTTACAATTCAACTCATATTAACTGATATAGTGTTATTAGTCAGAAATGTATATGCTTAATTACTTTGTAAACAGCACCAAATCCTCCTTCTCCAAGCTTGTTGTCAATGGAAAAGTCATTTGTTGCAACTTTGATCCTGTTGAAGTCAAATTGTAAGGACTCCAGAGTTTCGGTTTCATCAACGCCTTAAAAACAGCAACAAGTTAGCACAAATATTTATCTTTGTTCTGCATACAAAAGAAAACGGAAAATTGTTTCTTAGGTTCCCCCTAGCTTGCATCGAACTTACTTTTGCTCCCTTGATCAATCATGATATTCTGCTTTGGGCTCCTCCTTCGTACAAGGACACAAGTTAAGGTTACAAGTACCACAAAGATTATAATTGTAGAAACAACTATGATTACAACTACTCCCACTGGAATATCTCCGGTCCTGTCTCTATCTGCATAAACCAAAAAGAGTTCGATAAATAATTGGAATGCCATAAAATGATTAACAAAGTCTAGAAGGGTGAAAATACCTTTGGGGATTGTGGTATTAGTTTGAGGAGGAGGAGGAATGCTAGATGGTGATGGAGTGGGAGCAATAGCTGTATAGAAGGGATACAAATCCCAGCGAAAAATACAGCTCGGTCTCTGAACATAACCTCCTTGTTTCCCATGGCAGCAACTCTGATGGTCGGCCACATTTTGACGTAGGCATATGTCGCAATCACTCTGGGACAAATCTGGAGTACACTGCATTAACGCATAAATCTTCTGGAAGTAATTCACGTTTGCCTCTTCAGTTCCAAACTTAAGCCTCGAAGAGCCTGTTGAAGCTTTTTTCACTACGCGATCCATCAGACTCTCCCAGATCTGATCAAACTCCGTCAAATTCGATGTGATATTATTCACATTATAGCCTGCATCTACAGGGCTCAGCTCCAGCTTTCCTGAAATTGAGCGGTCTGCATAGCGTATAATGCATGGAGGATCCCCTCCCCAGGAAACCACTTCTTTCTGATTTGGACACTTTGCCTTGATATCTTGAATTGTGGTATTGACGCATTTGGCACAAATTTCTGGAGTAGAATCTCCTCTGCAGAGTGCAAGACCATAAACTCGGTCTGGATCCTGTCCGATGTTGGTATCATAGAAACCGCCATTTACTGTCACATTAGAAGCAAGAGATGCCAGGATGACGTTGCGATTTTTGGCATAAGCACTATTAGCTGTGAAGTTTCCTGTGTCATAAATACATCTTTGGCCAGTGGTTAGACCAATGCTTATGAGCATATAAGATGAAATAAACAAAAGCAAATTTTTGAAATTCATTGCACGATTATGCATTCGTTTCTCGGAACTAATCAAAATGGTTAGAAGAAGAAGAACCAACGCATTTTTTTTTTTTTTGAATTCTCGCTTTCTCTTCCATATGTTTTACTTTGTAATGCAAGACTTTCTCTTCCTCTAGGTTGTCCTAGTACCTTTACAGTATCTCCACCAAGTTCCATAAAGGGAAGATAGATTTCACATTTAATATTCTTGGACTCGGATGCACCTACATTTCCACTTCCTTTAGAATATCTCCGCTAAGTTCCAAGAAGGGAAGTTAGTTTTCACATTTATTCTTGGAGGGATGCGCCAACTTTTCCACTTACCTTTTTCAAAAGAAAAACTTCATTTATAATTTAACTTATAAATTCATTATTTTATTAAAATAATTCGATAATTTATATGAAACTAATGACATACTATCAAAGGTAAAAAAAATTTTATGTATTTTGTTAATGTTAACCATCAGTTGACTCATGATTTTGGATATTTTTGAAGAGTTTTTAAAAATTTAAGGGTGAAAATAATTATTTTTTAAAAAATTTTAAATATCTAATATTTTTTGAACCTCAAAAACTCACATGAAATATTTCTCTTTTTAAAGCCTAGCTTTATTTGAAGTCTTCTAAACAGACAAAGAGGATGGAAGTCGTTGGGTCAAATTCAAGGAACCTGGCTGGTGTGGTCCCTCCCATATATGTGTTTAAGATTCGCAAGAGTACTAGCGAGTTGAGTTGGTTGAGAACTTGAGATGGGAGTTTAATGTGATTGCCGCGTAGTCTGGTCGACCTTGCTACATTGCCCAACAAAGTCTCACAGTACAATTCCTGGCAATTAATGTCCATTAGCGTGTTAAGAGAAGTGATTGCATTCAAATTGAGTTTCAAGGACTTTGAATGGGTCCAATGAACAGTTATGAATGTTAAAATTGTTAGTACCAGTTAACCAAAAAAACTAAATTGTTAAGGAAAGGTTCAAATAAAATATGAAATTACTTTATAGAACCATTATCGTGCACGATTAATGGGCTTAGCACTTATCCAAACCAAACGTAATAGACGTTGCATCTAGTTCAAATCTAAATACAGATGCAGATTCAAGTAATAAACACAAAATTAATATAGAATCATGGGTCAGACCAATGTTAACCATTAGATTTTATAGTATAAATTGTTAGAAACGAGCTACATAATAATAAAAAAGATATACAAATCCTGGTAAGAGGAGTAATAACATCATAATGAGTTTTTCAAGGATTATAACGGAAGAAAACACTTGATATTTATTAGAATTACAGCACGATATAAAAATTAATTAAAAAAATAAATAAAAATAAAAAATAAAAAATAAAAACACACACACACAAAGTAACCAGTGAACGAGGAACTACATGTATTAACACCGAGGATCATGCAATTTTGCCAATGTTGGGTTGGGTTTCCCTATTTTATGGAAACAATCTATTAAAGTTGGCCCATTTTGATCTAAATAAAAGAGAGGTCTTTTTAGTCTTTCTACATGTGGCTTAAAAACCTTTTTTTTTTTTTTTTTTTTTTTTCTCATTAGGGTTTAGAGTGTGTGAAAAAGAGAAAGCAAGCAGTTGCTGGAATGAGCTTGGCTATTGAAAACCAAGTGTGGTTGGTTGATAGAGAGAGGAAGATAAAGAGAGAAACACTAAAAGAAGAAAATGAGAAAACTGCATAGAGAACACCCTGAGTAATTTTCTCAAAATTATTATATCTCTTTTACCACCATTGGATCGGGCTAAAATTTGGCCAACAAGTTAAGCACTCACATTTCTTGAGTTTAAATGGTCGGATCATTGATCAAAGGTTCCTATAGTAAGTTTCGACCTTTAAAATAGTGTTTGTTGAAAAATAATGTTTGAACTGCATAATTTTGTTTAAAGGGTTGTAACTCCTTTATTCACTATTAGTTAAGCTCAAATATAAACAAAATGTTTATCAAATATGACACTTTAATCTGAAAGTTGGATCTCTGAGAATATCATTCAATGGAGAAATATTGACTCCGAAAAGATCCTCTAAGCTTGTGATTTTTTCTACTCTCTATTTTCCTTTGAACTAAAATTATGGTTGTGTTGACAATAATTGAATTTATTGATGTTGCTACTATGATTTATCCCTAGTTGTAGTTAGGGAGATATTGTATATTCATAATTTAGTTGATAGTGAAGTTTTTGGGTGAACTATAGTCCTGTAATTTTTACTTTTCAAATTGAGGAAGTTTTCCATGTTAAAAATTGACTTGTGTTATGTTGCATGTTTGTGGATTGCTTGGTTGATTAATTGCTATATATATCTAATTATTGTGGAATTGTGTTATACTTACTTAATTCCTATTAGATTCACACACAATGAAAAATATATATATTTAATTATTTGATCCACCGTTGGACTTTTTACCCATCAGCTAATATATCAAAATCGACAAGTCAGACTTCGAAAATGAAGTCATGTGATTTGGTCGCGCGTCACACCTGGATGCTGCAGTACTGACCAAAGGCTCAAAAATCCACTCACTGAAAATCACCACTGGTAAGTTACTCGCACCTAGCTTTCTATCTGTGGCAGCATACACAAGTTTTCCTCACTCAAGTTCGACCTTTGACTAAACCAAACCACCAAAGTCTTAATTGAATTGCTCACGCAACAGTAAAACACACTTGATTGCACCATAGCCAAGTCAACTCCACATGCAAACTGTAGTCAACTATCTGCTTTTGTTTCAGCTTCACACAAGTTCCTGCAAAACTCAATTGTCAAAGGCAGATGCATGAACTCCACCGACTTTCTGCTTTGGTTACTACAGCCACCCACACAAAGCCGAGTTCTTTCTCAAGCTTCGGTCACACACACCACCCACGCACACACAACACATAGGTCCAACAAAGTATAACTTGTGTTATGTATCTTAAAGACAAGGAATGGGTCAAATGAATTTGATGTTTGAACAACTCTGCATTGATTCTAGCTTGGAAAAATTTGCAAAGATCTTATTACAAGGGCTTAGTGAAATTATTTGCAAAGATGTTACGGGGTCCAATTACTTTCATGTTTTCTTCTAAGAATTTTAAGTAAAATAAAATCCTCATGATTGGTAGTGCATAATTGTTTAGCTCAAAATTAGTACTTGATCACAAAATAAAAATAGTAGTTCTTATAGAAAGAATTATAATGAAAAATCATCACTTCCCTCTTTTAAGCCCCCTGTGTTATTTTGATTGGCTTCAGGTCCCTCATCAAGCCTGCTTATGTCCTTGAACATCAACGAGGTTCTAGCTCAGTGAAAGCGTTATCATCAACGGAGAATGCTGGATTAGGTTTTTGTTGTTGTAGAGGCTCATCCATGGTAGTGTGCATAAAAAATGCTGGTCTTGAGGGCACTGATAGAGAGACTGAGCAGCTACAAAGCATTAGAAAAATTGAACCCATGGTTGGTCTGTTAACTAAATTTTCTTGGACGCATGGCAACCCAATATGGATACACCTCATAATATCACTTCTCCAACCATTCCCCATCATGGGATCAATCAGGTCTATAGCACTCCCTTCAATCCAATTTTTCCATGCCTGTATAATTTTAACCATATTAGAATGTAACTCTTCAAATGTTATAGTTTCATGGCCATTACTAATCCAGAGCCAAAAATAACAAGGCAGCTGTATGTTTAATTTTGAGGAAATGTCAGTAGATGGCACTTTCAATTATTGGATTAACAATTGTATCCCATTTTAATAAAGTTAACAATTGAGTTTTAAGCCTTATTTTTTGGACACAAATACCCTTTTGATTTTAGGGGGAACAGGTTTTTTTCAAAAGTTAAAATTGGTGACTTTTTTATTTTATATTCTCTCTTCTACTGCTCTTTTCTCTTTCATTTTCTTGTCTTTTATCTTTCATTTTCTTCTCTTCATTTTCTGTACTACGAATTCCAGCCATCATCCACCATCCACCTTGCTTCTCTTCTACACTATGAATTCCAGCCACCATTCACTGTCCACCTTGCTTCTCTTCTGCACTATGAATTCCAGCCACCATCCATCTTCATTTTCTTCTTCATAGCCTCTGTCTCCCCCAAAATCAATAGCTGCTTCTGCCTTGCTGCCGTCGTCTGTTTGTTCTGTACACAGAGCCACGCAGCGCCATTCCTCCACTCCCTTTTGCCATCGAGTTTTCTGTGTCAGTCGTACATGCACAACACCACTAGTCACACCGAGGTCACTGGTGTTACTAATACCCCTTATGGCCTCGGTGTGACTAGTGGTGTCATGGATAGATGGAAAACTAGTAACGAAAACACTAGTCATATCAAGGTATTGAGTGTTAGTAATACCAGTAGCCTCGGTGTGACTAGTGGTGTCATGAGGAGATGGAAAAAAACCAGTAGCAAAAACACCAGTCACACTAAGGTATTTAGTATTAGTAATACCAGTGGCTTCGGTGTGACTAGTGGTGTCATGGGTAGATGGACAAACCAGTAGGGAAAACACTAGTCACACCAAGGTATTGAGTGTTAGTAATATCAGTGGCCTCGGTGTGACTAGTAGTGTCATGGGGAGATGGAAAAAAATCAGTAGCGAAAACACTAATCACACCAAGGTATTGAGTGTTAGTAATACCAGTGGTCTCGATGTGACTAGTGGTGTCATAGGTAGATGGAAAAAAACTAGTAGCGAAAATACTAGTCACATCAAGGTATTGAGTGTTAGTAATACCAGTGGTTTCGGTGTGACTAATGGTGTCGTGCATGTACGACTGACACAGAACAGACAGACGACGGCAGCAAGGCAGAAGCGACTGTTGATTTTGGGAGGGAATAAGTTTTTTTCAAGTTTTTAAAATGCATAGGCTTTTGATTTTGGAGGGAACAAGTTTTTTTCAAAACCCAACTACTATTACATATTTTTACTGGAAGGGTATATTGGTACTTTTAAATATCATTTATGACTCAACTGTTACATTTTCTCAAAAGAGACATAAATATTAAGTCAATACTTAAATATGTTACTTTTGCCCATGCCCCTTTAATTTTTATTACTCACATATGATAAAAGGTGTTCTGCCTCTTCTCCCACACAAAAGTTGTTGTTATTTTGACCACAAATGATTTCTAAAACTAAAACTCCGAAGCTAAAAACATAAGATTTAACAGAGAATTGACCATGAATTACATACTCTGGAACCATGTACCACTGTATATAAGTAGTAGCTATATTAATTCTAGCATAAGAGCTATTCATAATTGGCATGAAGTTAAATAGTTTATGAATTGGTAAGTTACTGGTACATCATGTTTTTCAAGTAACATAAACACATAATTAAACTGCAAGCCATTTTATATTTACAAGGTCCCAACTACTCTACTTGTATCACCTTGAGTTTCATCCCTTGAAAACAATCTCGCCATTCCGAAATCTAATATCTTAGGATTCATCTCTGCATCTAATAGAACGTTGTTATTTGAGGTCAAGATGAATAATCTAAATCTGAGATTCTTCATAAAGGTAAAGTAGTCTTCGAGCAATGCCTAATATGATTTTGTAGCACATTTCAATTCCCAATTCAATTTTACACATTTAACTTGATATGCAAATTGACATTATTATAAAGTTTGACTAAATTAAAAATAAATAATTAGGAATGTAGCGATGAGAGTACAAGTGCACACTGTAGATCACTCTCTTTCAAAATGCAATGGTTATCAAAAACTGAAACTGATTGAAACATACCAAAAATGAACTTCCGAGGCTTGAGTGCTGCAAAAACTTATAGATAAGAAGCCTTTCTTTTCCTTCCAGGCAAAAGCCTAGGAGCCTGACCAAATTCTTGTGTTGGAGCTTGGCCACTGACAAGACCTCATTCTTAAATTCTATTTCCCCTTGTTCTGAATTTCTAGACAGCCGCTTTACTGCTATATCCCTTCCATCAAGAAGCCTACCCTAAATTGTAATAAAAATGGAGTAAATAAATTAACAAAGAAAGAAATAGAAGGACGACTTGGGGGAGAAACAATTCCAATATATGACATATATATCTAATTAATTAATTTTCAATTAACAACTTCTCTACCTTATAAACAGCTCCGAAACCTCCTTGTCCAAGCTTATGATCATCAGAAAAGTTACCTGTTGCGACATTGATAGTGTCAAAGTAAAATTGTAAGGAGGAAAACTTTTCCATTTTGCCCTCACCTTTACAAAAGAAACAAAGCATAGGAACTCATATGCAAGAGACAATTCTAGTAACTTCATGTCTTTACTTTATACACTGCAGGGCATTTTATTATAAATTTTCATGAAAATCAATGGCCTCTTTCTTTTCTCTTTAAACAAAATTTTCCCTTTTCCGGGTTGCTCCTGTTCTAGAGCAAATAGAAGTAATATTATTAATTACTTCAAACAAGTCCATAAAAAAGACACCTTTAGTAAAACTTGTCTGCTGTTGTTCATGGAGGAAAAAAAAAAAGGAAAATATAAGGGATATTCCAAACCTACTTTTGATCTTCCTGTTTCGCTTCCTCCTTTGGACAATACCACAAGAAAAGACAAAAAGCACCATGGTGATAACAGCAGTAACAACAATAATCACCACCTTTTGATATGCAATGCCTCCATTGTCTGCACAGGCCAGAGATGAATACTAACAGGAAAATTGTCTCATAAGCTAATGCTGTTTTTCTACATCTATTCAAGTTATCACTCGAAAAGTCAAATTACACTAATTTTGGATATACCTTTCCTATTGACACTAGTATAAGTTGAAGGTGGAGGCAGAGGAGATGGCGATGGTGACAAACCATGAGCAGTAGAATTGTAGAAAATGTAAAAGTCTCTCCTGATAAAACAACTAGGAACATGAACATATCCTCCTTGCTTCTTATGGCAACAATTTTCAAAGTAACCAACAGCGAATCTTAGACAATACTCACAATCACTCTGGGATAGATCTGGAGTGCATTGCATAAGTGCATATAGTCTTTGGGAGGGTGTAAAATCTGCTTCTCCAGTTGCAGATTTAGGCCTAGCTTGAAGACCCCATAGAGGTTTCTTCTGCTAGTCGATTCATTTAACCGAACCAGGTTCGATTATACTCGGTGAAATTTGATCTAATGTCATTCACATTAGCGTCTGCATCAACAGGTGACACCTCCACTTTACCAAATACAGAACAATTGGCATAGCGTAAAATACATGGAGGACCATCTCCCCAAGAAATTGCTTCTTTCTCAACAGGACATTCCGCTAGAATATCCTGAACTGCAGAATTGACAGATCTGAAGCAAGATACCGATGAAGTATTTCCTCTGCACAGCGCAAGAGCATAGACTCTATGAGGGTCTTGGCTAATGGATGCAGTGTAGAATCCTCCATTTGCTGAGACATTCGTGGCAAGAGACGAGAGGATGAGGTCGCGGTTTCTGCCATAGGTACTATTACTTGTGAAGTTTCCTGTCTTGTAACATGTTTGAGCAATGACAAGACTAATGCTTGTAAGCATATGATAGAGAAGACAAGCAACCAACTTCTTGTCAGACATTGCTCCACTCTCAATTCTCACTACCACAATACCACATAATTTTTCTGGCTTGCAGAGACCTTGCAATTTCAAATGCCAGAGATTTTATCTTACATATAAGCTTTGTCTTCGCATAAGATATTTAATACTAACAGCGAATTGTTCAACTTGCAAATGACATTTCGTCTACTAGCTCCTCATTTCAAAGAGGCTATTCAACTTTGTTTGAAAATTGATTAACATAAGCTCCTTTTTCAAGGATTGACAAAATGTATGCCTTATTTTATCATTACAAGTTCAAAAATTGAGCGTTGAATTCAAGCACGTGCTCTCCCGGCCAGCTACTATATATTGATGTAAGCCATGTGATGCAGGAGCAGGTTACATTACACTATACCCCTACTCTGCAAATTCCAACCTAATTGCAGAAGCAACCAACCATCCCCCGAATAAGCCCAGTTTCAGATCAAGTTTAAAAGAAATCAACTGCTCCCCATCATCACTTTCAAGCCCAATTTCAGAAGAAATTAACCACTATAATGATTTCTTATATATTTTTTTATATTTTCTATAACTCTATAAATAGGTTTGTAATTCATAGTTAAAAGACAATTAAATTATCAACTTAAATAGCAGTGATTGTAATTTCATTTTGAAGTTGTTTATCTCTCTAAAAGTATTTAGAATCACATCTAGCCCACTATTAGATAATTTTCAAAGCATATGTACCTCGCTTGGAAACGATCCCGTATCACAACTCTATTTAATTGTTTGTTTATTTGATAATCAACCTGTGTCTTGTTGCTTTGGACATTTTGAATTAACTATCGAAAAACAAAAGGATAATGATAATACCATGGTAACATAAAATTAAAACAAACTTGGATGACAGAAGCAATTAAAGTTATAGTATCTGAGTTGGAAGCAAATATTACTTTCATGGTAACAGGTCAAGCATTCTGACAAAAGCAATATTAGCAATATTAGCCAAGCTCTTGTCAAATAATTGATATCAATTTCATCTAATCTTGACTGCACATTTCTACAAATGTTATCGAGGGTGTAGCTCAGTTATTGATGAAGCTTCATTCACCGAAAATTGTACATGAGAATCGCTTCTGGAGTGATCAGAAGTGATTGGTTGTGAATTTTCCAGGTCCATCAAGAAAAATGCAGGTCTTGAAGGTAGTGGTAATGACATAGAGCAGCTAGTAAGCATGAGAACAACTAAAGCCATGGTTGGTCTATTTGCTATATTTTCTAGAACGCAAAGCAATGCAATATGGATACTTCTCAACATGTCACTACTGCAACCAGCTCTCAATGTGGGATCTATAAGATTTGATGGTGTTCCTGCCCTCCAGTTTTTCCATACCTGAAAATGTTTTAATATTTTTTTTCTTTATAATTTCATAGTCACTGCTATATAGTCCAGTTTATAGAGAGAAAAAATAGAAATGCTTAAAAGAATTTTACTTACATAGGATAGAAGGTTTTGTGTTTCCTCTCCGTTTCGGAAATCGAAATTACTATTTCATTGACCACTAATTATTTCCAAGATAAAACACCAAGACTGAAAACATCTGACTTAATTGAAAATTGTCTCCGCAATATATATTCTGGAGCTATATATCCACTGAAATGTTGGAAAAGAATAAAAAAAACATGTCATATTCTACTCATTTAAATTGCTGCTGTCATTAACACAAGGGCTAAATTCCAAAAGCTTCTTAATTTGACAATAGAATTGATAAACTACAACTTGATGATGAAAGTTATATTTCAAGTCCCTTGTTAACATGATAATGATATAGCAAATTAATGGCACTTGAATAAGAAAATAAATTCATAAACCTATACGTTTAGACATATCAAGATTAATCAACACATTATTTTTTTTTTTTAATACAATCAACACATTAATTTGAACCATAATTTTTTTATCCATTTTCCATGAACTGATTGATAACATTGATATGATTATTGATATTTATTTACTATATCAAACTCTATTAAAGGTTGGGTGTGATTTTGAAATTTGAAAATGGCTTTGGTTGACCTTTCAAAATTCCTGTATTGTTTCAGTGGCATTATTGCCACTGAAATTGAGAACCAATTGATAGCGTTGATATGACTATTAATATTTACTTACTGTATCTACATCTGATAGCATTAAATTCTATTAAAGGTTGGGTGTAATTTTCAAATCTGAAAAGGGCTTTGGTTGACCTTTCAAAATTCCTGTATTATTCCAGTTGTATTAATGCAATTGTGTTTCATGCATTAAGTCTATTGTTTATGCATAAAATTCCCGTATTGTTTCATTGGTATTAATGCAATTGCGTTTCAAGCACAAACTCTAACTTGACTTGTAAACTTACTAGGTTCCCATGATCCTGCTTGTATCGCCTTTGAGTTTGATCAATTTCGAATAACCTTGCCATTCCAAAATAAAAAATTTTTAGATTCATATTTATATCTAAAAAAATATGGGATAACCAAAAAAACCTATTATAGTTAGTAAAATTATCTATTTTACCACTTATATTTCATTTTTGTCCAAATCCCTCTTGATGTTTAAAAATTAACAAAAAATATCAATTTTATTATTCATAACTTCATCATCAATTTGTATCCATTAGAGACATTTTTGTCATTTTACACGTTTAAGGGGTGTTTTGAGTGGTTTTTTTAACGTCAAGGGGGATTTTAGATAAAAATAAAACTATAATGGCAAAATTGATATTCTTGTAAACTACAATGAGTTTTTTGGGATTATCCCGAAGAATATTACTAGTTTAAGATTACGGTATGTTAGTCGATATCTAAAATCCTCGTGGAGGTATAAGATCTCCCGAGCTATGTCGTTGACAATTTTGTAACGTATATCCCAATTTAATAGCGAACGTTTGAATGGATTTACAAATTCAAAAAGGTTATAATAATAAAAAGTTTACCCATTATCTTTTCCTCAAACATATGAACCAAAAGGAATTTCAAAAATGATAAAGAAAAAGAACAACAAATGCAATTTGTAACAATACCAAATATGAAGTTATCTAGGCTTGAATTGAGCACAAACTCATATATAAGAAGCTTTTCATTTCTCTCCAAGCAGAAACCAAGAAGTCTGACCAAATTTCTATGTTGAAGCTTGGCCAATAAGCAGACTTCATTTTTAAATTCTACTTCTCTTGTCCTGAATCTCTAGACAGCCGCTTCATTGCTAGATCTTGTCCATCAGGAAGCCTTGCCTAATACCACAAACAAAATTATAGTTTAACTAATTTGACTAAAAATAAATAGTATTCTTTGTTCACGAATTTGTTCTAAATTACCTTGTAAACAACTCCAAATCGACCTTGTCCAAGCTTGCTATCATCGGAAAAGTTGTTTGTCGCAATTGTGATATTACTGAAGTTGAATTACAAAGATTCCCCACCATCAATTTCATCAGAATCTTAACAGTATTTGCATATGGTAAAGTTAGTTGATATCTCATAATAATGCAGACAAATAGAGTACAAATCAACTTTCTATGAGTCTCTCACTTGTACACTTCAGTTTTGACTTTCGCCTTTGTAAGGAAACATAAGTGAAGACAACAAGTGCAAAGAAGACAATTGGAGAAACAACAATGACTACAATACTTCTAGTAGCCATCCCTCCACTGTCTGCAAAAGCCAAGAAATGTATACACAAGCTGAATTAGGAATTTATTGGCATATCCTGAAAGAAATAGAAAAGTCTATTTGTAAATGAAAGAGTGAGAACATACTTTTGGCAATTACGGTATTAGTTAACTCCAAAGGAGACGGCGAAGGAGCATCAATACTAAACCCATAAAAGGGATACAAATCCCACCGTAAATAACAAGTAAGCCTCAGAACATAACCCCCTTGCTTCCCATGACAGCAATCCTGAAAATGATCCAGGGATTTAGGTAGACAGGAGTCAGAATCACTCTGAGATATGTCCGGAGTACACTGCATCAATGTATACATAGTTTCTGTGAATGTCACGTTTGTTTCTGCAGTTCCATACTCAAGCCTAGAAGAACCTGCAGAAGTTTGTCACTACGTGATTCATCAAATTCTCCCAGGTTTGATCAATGTCTGTCAAATTCGATGTTACATCCGCAACGCTGTAATCTGCTTCGGAAGGCTCCAGCCCCATTTTTCCGAAAATAGACCTGTTAGCATAGTGAACAACACATGGAGTCTTTGATGTTCCCCATGAAATCCTTCTTTTTTATTTGGACACCACCACGTCATAATTTCTTGGATTGCAGAATCTACACAGGAAGCACAGGATTCTGAAGAAGCATCTCCTCTGGAAAGTGCAAGAGCATAAACTTTGTCGGGGTCTTGGCCGATGGTGACATTATAGAAACCACCATTTGCTGTTACATTAGGTCTCCGTTTCTACCATATGTACTGTTTGTTGTGAAATTTCCTGTGTTTTAACATTCCTTACCATTAGTAAGACTGATGCTTATAAGCAATGTTGAAAGAAAGATAAGCAATCTGTACAACGCATTTTTCAACTAGTCTAAAATTGTTTTCTGAAGATGAACCAAGATACAATTTAGACAAGTGGAATGATGATTGCAAGAAGGAATGATGATTGTCATTTATAGTCCGTGAAAAAAGTCCTATCCCTTAAAAGCTGCCATACCACTGAGGCAACCCCTCTTAAGCATGTTTATGGGCCAAGTTCGATGCTCACCAAGGCTAATCAATGCAGTGACAGTTTTCCCCCCACTATTTGTGGGATATCCCCACTCTTTGTGGGTTAGCTCCTTCTGTTTCCAAGAGTCAATTTTGGGTCGCATTATGATGTCTATCACTATTGGTCTTAGTTGTATCCTGAGCTGGTCCTAGTCATAATAATCAATAAATAAGGCCACTATACTTTTGAAAGATTTTGATTGCAATTGTAGTCCACAAATAATTAGCCTTAGGCTAGACAGTGACAAAACATACCGATGATCAAGTGCCTAAATGACTAGAGTTGTCACGTCCTTATTCAAGCGGATGCGAATTGTGGTGTTAGTGGATGTGGTGTTTGGCTTGTTAATATTTGCTAAGTAGTCTCTGTTGGTCTTGTCGTTCCATTGTCTTTATTTATTATTGGAAGATATTTCAATATTTTTGTATAAGTATGTTAATGGCACCTGAACCATCTGGAGTTTATCACTATTCCCTTATGACAAAAATATCAGTAATGTTGAGAAAGCAACACAAACATATCTTTTCATTAGCCTTCATTGTCAACTATTAATGCTAGAAGGGTAATTCGGACTATTTGCACATTGATAAGACAAAATTGGAGTTATATACAACCTGTTTATCAGTTTAAAACTAGATATTTAAATTAAAAATAATTAGAAGAAAAAACAAATTCTCTCCTTGAAAATAGAGGAGATAAAAATTATTTTCCTCATCGATAATAAGGGAAGATATCAGTTCTCTCCCCCATTTTGAAGGAGAGAATTCTGTCTCCTCAAGAATGGAGGACATAGAGATGGAAAAAGAAAAAAGTCGATGTTTTTTACTTCTTTTTATCTTTTATTTTTTGTTTTTGGGTATGTGCTATGATTATATATAGGTTTGTGTTTTGTTCCTATTTCTATGATTTTTCAGTTTATTGGTGATGGAATTTCAATAAATGATGGAAGTAGGGAACTTAATGGTGATGATAATGATGTGAAGAGGCCGGTGGGAGTGATGGTGGTGGTAGGGGTAAATTAATTAATTAATTAACAATAAATCGATACATTTTGATGATGTAATAGAGCTAAATTTGTCCTTTTACAATTGGTTGAGGTGAGGTGTTTAATAGCCAAAATAAGTAAGTGTAGGTCAATAGATGTGTTGTTGGTAATCAGAAACAACAGCCTAAGCATGGGCACAATATCTAACCCACTTCAATTGAAGTCCAGAAGTCCACATCCAAGTGTAACGTCTAGTCAAATTTGACCAATTATATGTCGGGATGTGGATCAAGGAAATCAATCCCTTGATCTCAAGAGCTATTATAGCTCAACAATGGTTACTTCTCTCTTATAAAAGGGAAGCAATTAGTAAGGAAAGGGGACATTTTGCCACCCTATCACCACTCTGCCAAATTCTCCATTGATATTCAATAAATGTCTATGTCTTCATTGTCACACGATATCCTACTCTTATCTTAGCAATCACATCACTATCACTCGTCGCACACCTTACTCTTAGTTATTTGTCATACACTTGCTCTTGGTATTTTTATCTACCTTCGATTACAATTCTAATTTAAACATCAAAGTGCTTTTAACAGACACCAACTCAGTGTCAAGGTAACTCATTTGTTTCATTTGACTACTTTACAAGTTGTTATATCCAAGAAGCTTATTGTAGAGCCAAGCCTCTACATTAACAACAGTAAAGTCAGTCCACTACAATTTGCCATGAATATAACACTTACATTCAAGGCTTCCTTTATCGAAAGAATGCTATTTATGTTTGACAATACCAAATTGCAAGTGGGTTGCATATTTCAACATGGCATAAGTCCTTATCAATTTGAACAAACTTCTAAATTGTGTTGACAAGACCGAAATGAAAAATTAATTAAAAGAAATTTTACTGGCAGAAATAAATAGGTAACACTTTGGAATAAGCATTAGAGTGGCAATATTTACACTCCCCTAAAATTGTATGTACACTTCCTAATTTTGTATTTTGAAAATTTTAATATTATCCTTAAATTAAATTATTAATACTTTGTTGATATATTATTATTATTATTATTTTATGATGGAAAGGAGGAATTAAATTCAAAAAAAAGTACCAACATCTTGTGTTTGAATAAGAATGATACTTAAATCTTTAACCCCTTGAGATTAAAAAAAATGTTCAATCATTCCTACTAAGAGGTAGTGTGCAAGTATATTATAATTATTAATTATTTACCTTTCCAAATTTTCACTAACTAAATTAAGAAATACATATATATTTATTTAAAAGTAACAAAACTAAATTTTTAAAAAGTAAAATAAAATAAATATATGTATAAAGCAAATAAAATCCTATATTGAAAAATGGAAGATGAGTCAAATGCCCAATCCTAGAAAAAAACAAAGAAAGGATGAAGGAGGGTGCTATCTTCTCCACCATCCGCATGATGGAGAAGGCAGCAGCTTTATCTATCAAAGGTAAACAAGGGGTTGTTTCTTCCGAATCCTCCCTCTTTCTTATTTTTATGTTCCTTATATTTTATAATTTATCTACTTATAATATTTTTTAAAATTTAAAGAAAGGATATAGTTTACAAAATAAAATAAATAAAGAAGAAAGGGCATAGCTGGTAAGATATGGAGTGTATTTACAAGATATAAGCTATTTAAATATTTTAGTAGGATATATATGCAAAAGGAGGTTACAAATGATTTGTAAGGGGTGTCAATATGGAGACTCTAAACGTTAACGTCCAATAGATGACAGATCGTACACCAAACTGTGGCACAAAAAGGAAAGCCAAGGTGGCCCTTGTTCCAGCCTGTTCTTGCTTGTTGATGTATTTGGATTCGCTATGTTGGGTAAGATATGGACAAACTGACACAAACTGACAGCTACATCAGCCCAGCCTACTAATTATCCATACGTGCTTCGGGCCCAATGGTTCCTTCACCTATGAGTTAAAACCATATCTACTTAATCCAGTTTACTTTGAGCTTCGTTGTTGCAAAGCGGTTGTCAGGATTTTATCAAAATCTCACTAATATTACAAACTGCCTAAATAGCTACTTCCACGTTTTCTACTCTCAGATAATTTTATTACAAATTAGACTTCAAGTTTCTCATTAATATGAAAAGAGAAAATACACAATCATCTTGATAACCGGTTTGATTAAAAATTTGTGTACTTATACATAGCATGTGAAAATTGTTCTAGATCACGAACTAGAATTATTTAGTTAATCTAGAATTACCATTCACCAAATTGGTCACGGCACAATAAACTGGAATTATGGTTTTTGTGTTATTTGTCAATGTAATAAAAGCACAAGATTTTATTGAGTATTGACGGTTATTTGAGTGTATATTACTAGCAAGAGATGAGAGAAGGTTGTTGCGGTTATTGCCATAGATACTCTTGGTTATGAAATTTCCTGTGTTGTAACAGTACTGGCCCGTGGAAAGACTGATGCTTATAAGCATACAGGAAAGGACTGACAGCAAATACATAAAACCCATTGCAGAGTAACAATTTTGTGAAAATGAAGCCATATACAATTTAGAGGATGATAACCTTTATAACCTGAAGGAGCTCATAGTGATCCTTTAGTAATACAGGAAATCTGTCTCTCATTTACAGTCAGACCTTTGAACAAGTCCACTTCCACCAGACAGAACCGCAAATGCATTTCACATTCATATATATATATATATTAATTATTTTTCTGTCCTATATTTTTTTCTTTGATGAATGTAACCTTTGATTTCGATGGGCTCCATTTGTCACCCTTCACATAAGAAGTATGAGACTTAGTTGTCGATGAATGCTAATTATGTTACACATCATATAATTTCTAGTGGATCCCGTGCATCATTAATGGCTATTTTCATGGATAGCGTCATAATTAGTCGTCAATGAATGCTAATTATGCTACATAGCATATAATTCCTAGTGGATGATGGGACATCATGTGTCATCAATAGCTAATTTCACAGATAGCGTCACTTTCCATTTTTGTTTGGTCAGTATGTGTATCAATTTTTTCATTAAAATTCTTCCTGCTAACCCAAGTCGTAGGGGTTAACCGAGTAGGATGGAGAAGTCTTGTCCTTTATGGGCCTTGACAGATTCACCACACGTTTCCCCTGAAATGGCCTACATTCAAAACTCAAAAGAAAACCAATAAAAGAAAGGAAAAGAGTAATTGAAGGCATCATTTTGTGGTATTCTTTCTGGCCATGTCTGGCATGTATGCAGAACTAAACTAAATTGGATTGTATTAGAATATATTGCATATATGTAGTACGGTCTCATGTTTGGTGACGCACTATTGTATATCATACTAAGTTTTATTATGCTATTACTATATTTAGTGAAAGATGTATTTAACTATATTATACTATTTTTAATTAAAAATTAATATTTGACGTTATTAAATATATATTTATAAGAAATACTTAGATGAATGATGTTAAATAAAATTTTTGCTCAAATAGTTTTTTTTTTCCAAACATCTGCCGTGATAGTTATGTGTAAAATAATTTGAAAAGTAACACTTAAATACATTTCATCCCAAATTATCTTAGAATTAAACTAATATATTTTAATTTCCAATTTAAGTGTTCATTTTGTTAGTTGTTTTTTTAAATATATTAATATATTTAAATATAAATATGGTTAATATTACTATATTTTTTAATCATATTTTAATTATAAATAAAATATTATTAATATGTATATAAAAATGTTTTAGAATTTATTAAATTATTTATTTCCAAATATTTGTATTAAATTAATTAAAATTGCATAACTATAAATAATAAAAATGGTATAAATGTCAACTTAGTAGTTTTCAGATAATTTTAGATTTAAAAAACAAACAAATTTATAATATATTCAGAGGTAAGAGAGAAAAAAACAAATATGTTATTCAGATTTCAGTCACTATTCAGTCTTCAGTTTTTAGTAGCACTGTTCAGTTTTCAAATAAAAAAACAAACGACCCCTAAAATGTTCACTTTATTGCTCATTTCCCTTTTAATTTTGATGTCATATTGTCATTTATATATTAAATATTTAATTTAATATATTTTAGGTATGTTTATCGTTGACATTTTTATTTTGTTATATGCTTTTTTAAATTTTTTTATCTTATAAAATTAATATTGAAAAATAATATGAAGTTTTCAGTTTTATTAAGATGATGGATGCATTACTCATCTTTTAATTTACTCCTAACATACTATGTTTGTAAATTCTTATTTGTGTATATATCATATTATATTCAAAAATTGATAAAAAGAAAAAATTAGTGGGAGAAATATATGTATAAATGAGAAAACAAATGAATGACAGGTGCTTTGTCAAGTAGTCAACACATTGGAGTTGTCAAAAAACTTTTATTTCAAATCACTTAATTACAAATTATTTAAAGTGTCGAGAAGTCAAAATTATTTTCAAAAGAATCTTTCACTATAGTGGAAGTATTCAGAGTGAACTTATTTTTTAATATAATATAGGTTTTGTGACGAGGTGTTCATTCATTGCACTTATGGTGCGTTTACTTCACTTGAAGGAATCAGAATAGGAATCGGAATGGTCTGGAATTGGAATGAAGTATCGGAATCAGAATAAATTGTTTACTTCAACTGTAACAATCAGAATCGGAATCAGCAGTATTCTCATTAAGTTATTTACTTTACTTTGGAATCGGAATAAATTAGTTATAAGTTACAAAACTGCCCTTAATTAAAATTATGGATTAATTACAATATACAAAATTTTGTTTAAAATGTTAGAGTTATCTTTTTATCTTGTAATTCGTCATAATAAGCTAAAAAAAAAAAAAAAAAAAAAAATTCTTAACAATTTGACAATATCATTGTAAGCATTCTGTGTATTTATTATTTTCTTTTTAGAAGAAGATATTATGTATTTATATGGTATATCAAATCATTTTTTTTTAATTATATATAAAATATTACCTAAACTTTCTTAACCGTATTATTGTAATATTCTTCAATTGAACTCAAAATTTTAGTGCTAACTGTAAATTATTTCTTATAAAATATAACATTTTGCATTGGCACATTTTTTTTATGAAAACTTATAGCATATGTAAATATTTATATTTATAAATATAAAACAACCAACTACAAGTTCATAAAACAAAATAGCAACCAACCATGAATATAAATATAAAATCCCAATATAACCATGAATATATTATGTATTTATAATTAAAGGTTTGTTTGCTTTGTTTTTTTTTTTTTTAAAGAAGGGTATAAGGGACATTTTAGCTTGACAAAGGGAATGGGAATGGGATTCCCAAGTGGGTTGGGGGGAATGGGATTCTCATTCCTCAACCCCAAATTGATGTGGGGTCCACACTTTCATTCTCATTACGGAATGAATTTTAAGCAAGTAAACACTATCAATCAATCACATTCCTGATTCTCATTCCCTAATCCTTAAAGTAAACACACCCTTATTTTTTATCATTCATTTATTTCATGTTAGGCTAATCTCTTCCTTAAACAAATTCAAGCAGGGAATTCTTTTTTCTTATGATCATGCATTTGAAAAAGTCAGATTTGGAAGGGACTACATAGAGCTACCTAATTCAAGAAATCTTTGTTTTCATAAGCACATTCTCAGTCATAATTCCTCGTTGACGCAAATTAGTGTATTACACATAACATTTTTTCTCAGAATGAGATGATAATTTAATCTAAATAAACAGTGAAGCATGTTGTTCCTGTCATTAGTCTTCAGAAATAGCAATCAATCTTCTACTCCTATTCCCATCAATGTCATTTTCTTAATGTACCACAACAGAATATAGGACAATTGGACCATTTCTTATGACCGAAAAATCCGTCAGTCTTAATTTTATTGGGGCGTGGATGTCAAGTCCTTTAGGACCAAAGGGCAGATTCACACTCATTCACTTGTAATATCTAAACCTGGACTTTCTACAAAGCACCAAAAAGTCAAAATCCAAAGGCCTCCTCTGGTCGTCCTAAGAAACTATTAGGTCATCAGGTTTGGCAAGCAAAAAGGCAGAGTTTGGAAACTTCAGGTTTGGCTAGCTCATGTGGCCTTATAGTTCCTTTAGACCAGAAATCTGCCGCAGCTGAAACGCTATATGTGGACTCAAGTCAACCTTTCTCTTTTCCCGGAGCTGTTAAATGGTTCTCATTCGTGACAAATACATAAATAGGATTCCTCTGTTTGTCATTGAAAATGTATATCTTTTCTACATTTTAATGCATATACTGAAACAGTGATAGTAGATTGTTCCGTCATGTTGTTGCATCTTCTCATTGTTACATTTTTTTCATCTAGTGTTGCCCAACAGCCGACTTATCGCTACCACATCTGTACAAATACAAGAAATTGCACCACAAACAGTACCTTCCCAGCAAACCTCAATGTGACACTTTCTTCTCTGTACACAAACTCAACACGCAGCAGTGGATTCTACAATACAAGCACCGGCCTGAGTCTTGATAGAGCCAACGGTCTTTTTCTTTGCAGAGGAGACGTCTCCCCTGGGTTGTGCCAGAGTTGTGTCAAGGTCACCAGTGATAGTATTATAAATCTCTGTCCAAGACAAAAGGAAGCAATTATATGGTACGACGAGTGTATGTTGTGGTACTCAAATGAGTCCATATTCTCAAATATGGATGAAAATCCTGGAGTTTATCTGTGGAACCCCAGTTGTGTTGCAGACCCCAGTCAGTTTTGATGAACCGTTTAGTTAACCAGGCTGTGTCTTCCAGCTACTTGTTTGCTGCTGAAGAAGAAAATGTTACTGCTTCTAGCAAGGTATACGGGATTGTGCAGTGCACTCCAGACATAAGTCCTTCTGATTGCAGAACATGCTTAGCTGGGTGTGTCAGTGATATCCTGAGCGCTGTAATGGAAAGCAAGGAGGAAGAGTTCTTAAGCCAAGTTGCAATATCAGATTTGAAAGTTACCCTTTCTATGATATGGCCTCGGTACCCCGTCCACCACCACTACCACGAATCTCAACAAATTCTAGTGGACGCATATGATTTTGTAACTCTTTTTCAAGTATGATAGAGGATAGAGATGCATAAATGCAAAATATATACAACATGAGAAAGAGATTGGTTTATTACTGGCATGTTAATTTGACAAAACTGGATAGGTTCTGAGAAACTTCCATTTCCAGGCTTTTATATTTTAGATTTGTTTGTCAGTTATACTATTTCATTGAGGGTAGTGTATGTCAAGTATTTATAAAATGATTTACAGATATTTTGTACTAAGCGTTTGAAATTCAGGTTTTAGTGCAAAAGATAAGAATACTGTGTTGTAATCGTTACTTGATGACATTCTTCTGTATGTAGGAAATAGGCAGATCTAATCAGGAAAAACTATTGCCATTACAATTCCAACGGCTCTCTTTGCAGTGTTTGTATCCACTTCTTGCTATTTTCTCCTAAATCGAAGAGCGAGAAAGCATAAATCTAGTGGAAAGGGAAACAGTAAGAACAAAATACAAAAAGCCTTGATCAAATAGAGTAAATTTTTTCTTTGTCTATAATTCTAACTGAGAGTATTGTTTTGAAAATTGTCTAGTTGGAGAGGAAATTGGCATGTTGGATTCTATACAATTTGACTTGTGTACAGTTGAAACTGCCACAAATAATTTCTTTGATGGAAACAGGATTGATCAGGTGGTTTTGGAAGTGTGTACAAGGCGAGAAATCAATATATCAATTTAAAATTTCGGAGTTATCAAATAGGTGACAGTATGAAGATTTTGTACATTAACAGATGATCATGATCTATCTTCAGGGCACGCTTTATAGTGGGGAGGAAGTGGCTGTTAAAAGGCTATCAAGAAGCTCTGGTCAAGGAGTAGAAGAGTTCAAGACTGAGGTTGCATTGGTAGCCAAGCTTCAACACAGAAATTTAGTGAGGCTATTAGGATTTTGTGCGGAAAGAGGGGAGAAGATATTCATTTATGAATTTGTCTCCAACAAAAGCCTTGACTACTTCTTGTTTGGTCTGAACCTTCTCAATAGTTTTCAGTTTTTCTTCAGCATATAGGTAATTTTATTGAAGTGTAAATTCTAAACGTCTAATTTCTCTCCTGGTAGGAATATCTAGATTCGGAAAAACAAGGACTTCTGGATTGGACAAAACAGTGCAAGATTATACGTGGAATTGTTTGAGGACTTTTATATCTTCATAAAGATTCTAGAGTTAAAGTCATACATCGTGATCTTAAACCTAATAATATTTTGTCGGAAGAAGACATGAACCCAAAAATAGCAGATTCGGCATGGCAAGGATTTGCAAGTTTAATGAAAGTCAAGGAAATACAAATAGAATTGTTGACACATAGTAAGATTTAATATAGAAATTTCTTTGTTTCAATATTTTCTTCTCAACCCTGGCAATAACAAATTATTAAGAATGCATTGCTTTTCTAGGACTCTTTGTTAGATATCCTTATAAAATTATATTGAAACAATTAATTGATTAGATTATATATTTTATTTTGTTAAATTAATATATATAATACTAACAGTATTAGATTTTAGTGGTTATATGTCTCTAGAATATATTATGTGTGGATAATTTTCAGTAAAGTCCAATGTATTTAGTTTTGGTATCTTGATACTATAGATCATCAGCGGCAAGAAGAACAATGGTTTCTAACAATCAGACTATGCGGAGGCCCTCTTGAGCTGTGTTTGCACAAACTGAGATTCCCATGCATCTAGTGTATACCAATTTCCACATCATTTATTTGAAATAGAGATGGAAGTTTCTGTTCATGTTGAGCATTTTCTAATAATTCTTACAGGCTTGGAGACATTGGAGGCTCGGAAGACCTCTGGAGTTAATGGATCCAACTTTACAAGATTCCTTTTCAAGGAATGAAGTCACCAGATGCATCCATATTGGCTTTCTGTGTGTTCAAGAAAATCCAGCTGGCAGGCTGACAATTGCGAGAGTTGTTCTGATGCTTAACAATTTCTCTGTTAACCTACCATTACCAAAACTACCAGCATTCATTTTTTGTAGCAGAACAGGATCCACGAGCAAGTCCATACCTTCATCGACTAATGATGTGTCCATCACCGAACTATGCCCTCGTTAGTACGAGGAAGTATTTACCAAATAAATTTTGTAAGAATTAAATTTAATTACTTTTTTTGTACTTGTATCTGATACTTATCCTACTCTTCATTAGGCTACTAAATAGAGTTCATAAATAGAGTTCACAACAAAAGGCCAAGTCAAGCCTCAGGAACTCAAAGTAGAGACATTACAACAAAATTATACAGATGCAACTTTCTGCTTCCATCCACTAATCATCATCGAGGGTCTAACTCAGTAATCGAAACTTCATTCATCGAATATTTGACAGAACGGCTATTGGATTGATTATACATTGCTGATTCTAGATTATCCACCTCTATAGTAGTGCGCATGAAAAATGCAGGTTTTGTGGGTACTGGGAGAGTGATAGAGCAATTACTAAGCATGAGAACCACGGAAGCCATTGTTGGTCGATTTGCTACATTTTCTTGCACACACAGTAATCCAATATGAATGCATCTCATCATTTCATTACTTGAACCAACCCTGATTATTGGATCTATCATATTCAAAGCCGTTCCTGCCCTCCAACTTTCCCACGCCTGCAAAAGTTTAAAAATGTTCACACATTGTTAGGGGTTTTCTTCAGATTTTATGGTATCATTGCCATTTCCAGACTGATCATCTCAGGAATGAAAATTATTTATGAAGCTACTTTTTTACTTACATAGGTTAGAAGGTTCCCTGTCTCCTCTCCATTATGAAAAGAGCTATTCTTTTGTCCAGTAATGATTTCCAAGACTAGTACACCAAAACTAAAAACATATGACTTGACTGAAAAATATCCATGCAAGAAATACTCTGAAGCCATATATCCACTGAAAATGATTATATAGTTAAATTAGTTTTGTTGAAATAAAAATCAGGCTATCCATCTGTATATGCAACAAATTTGTTATATGTGCTACCGCATAGAATTGGGTCACCTCTGAAATTTTACCCCAACTCAAGTCTAGAAATTATTTAAGAGAAGGTAAAGAATAAATATAAGTACGGTTTAGCAATTTTGATCAAAATAGTCTTTTTTGGTCTTTCTACATGTTTAAAAACCCTTTTTTTTTTTTTCTCATTAGGGTTTGAAGTGTGTAAAAAAGAGAAAGAGAGCAATTGCTGGAAAGAACTTGGCCGCGGGAAGGTGTGGTTGGTTGGTAGAGAAAGATTGAAAGAAGAAAATGATAAAACTGCACAGAGAACACTGTGAGCAATTTACTTAAAATTGTTGCATCTCTTTGGTCCACCATTAGATCAAGCTAAAATTTGGTCAACAAGTTAAATACTCACAGTTCTTAAGTTTGAACAGTCGGATCGTCTAATAAAAATTCTTGTAGTAGGGTTTTACTTCTCAAATTAGGGAGATTTTTAACGTTAAAAATTGGTTTGTGTTATGATGCATGTGTGTGACTTGTTTGGTTGATTAATTGCTATATATAATTATTGTGGGATTGTATTCTATGTAGTTCCTATTAGGTTCACAAAGAAAATTTATTTAGTTATTTATTCCACTTTTGCACTTTTCTCCAATCAGCTAATATATCAAAATCAACGAGTCAGACTTCGATAATGAAGTCATGTGATTTGGTCGCCCGTTGTACCTTGATGCTGCAGTACCGTCCAAAGCACTCACTTAAAATCACCAATAATAAGTTACTCGCAACTAGCTTTCTATGATTCTATCTGTGGCAGCATGTACAAATTTTCTTCCCTCAAGTTTGACCTTTGACTACAACCAAGCCACGAAAGTCTAAATTGAATTGCTCACGCAACTGTAAAACACACTTGATTGCACCCTAGCAGGTCAAGTCCACATGCAACCTGTAGTCAACAGTCTGCTTTTGTCTCTGCTTCACACAACACATAGGTCCAACAACGTATAACTTCTGTCATGTAGCTTAACGACAAGGAACGGGTCAAATGGACTTGATCTTTGAACTACACTGCAATGATTCTAACTTGGAAAAATTTGCAAAGATCTTATTACAAGGGCTTAGTGAAATTGTCTGCCAAATTTCATACGTCTATAGGTAACAAAGAAAGAAATAGAAGGACGAATTGGGGGAGAAGCAATTCCAATATATGATATTTATATATATATATATAGCTAATTAATTTTCAAAAAACAACTTCTCTACCTTATAAACAGCTCCGAAACCTCCTTGTCCAAGCTTATGATCATCAGAAAAGTTACTTGTTGCGACATTGATAGTGTCAAAGTAAAATTGTAAGGAGGAAAACTTTTCCATTTTGCCCTCAGCTTCACAAAAGGAACAAAGCAGAGGAACTCATATGTTAGAGACAATTCTAGTAACTTCATGTCTTCACTTGCTACACTGCAGGTCATTTTATTATAAATTTTCATGAAAATCAATGCATTTGCCTCTTTCTTTTCTCTTTAAACAAAATTTTCCCTTTTTCGGGTTGCTCCTGCTTTAGAGTACGTAGAAGTAATATTACTGATTACTTTAAACAAGTCCATAAAAAAGACACCTTTAGTAACCCATATCTGCTGTTGTTTATGGAAAATATATATATATATATATATATAGGTATAAGGGATATTCCAAACCTAATTTGCTTCCTCGTTTGGACAATACGACAAGAAGACAACAAGCACCATCAAGATAACAGCAGTAACAACAATAATCACCACCTATTGATATGCAATGCCACCATTGTCTGCACAGGTCACAGATGAATACTAATAGCAAAATTGTCTCATAATGCTGGTGCTATTTTTCTACATCTGTATCACCAATTGTTAAAAATTCTCACCTTGAGTTTATCCCTATTCCCTTATGACAAAATTATCAGTGTTGTTGAGAAAAGCAACACAAACATATCCCGTCATTAACCCTCATTGTCAACTATTAATGTTAGAAGGGTAATTCAGACTTTTTGCATGTTGATGAGACAAAAATGAATTATAATCTATGTACCAGCTTAAAACTAACTATTGAAATAAAAATAATTAAAAATTAAAAATAAATCTTTTGAAGGAGAGAAAAATGATTTTTCTCATCCATAATAGGAAAGATGTAAGTCTTCAAAAATAAATAAATTAAAAAAATAAAATAAAATAGAGAAGATATAAATTACCTCCTCCGCTTTGAAAAAGAGAATTTTGTCTCCTCAAAAGTGGAGGAGATAGAGATGGGGACAAAATCAATGTTTTTTTTTTCTCTTTTTATTTTATTATTTTTCATTTTTGGGTTTGTGCTATGGTATATATAGGTTTGTGCTTTGTTTTTATTTCTAACATTTTTGAGTTGATTGGTGATGGAGTTTCAATAAATGGTAGAACAGGGGAGCTTGGTGGTTATGATGATGATATGAAGAGGTTGGTTGGAGTGATGACGGTGGTAGGAATTTTAAAAATAATAAATCAATATTTTGATGATGCCATAGGGCTAAATTTTTCCTTTTATAGATTTGGTTAGTCCAATTGTTAAAATTAACGGTTTGAATTTAACAGTGAATTTTTGAAATTAGCTATATTATACTGTAAGAGTAAACCTTACATAATTAGAATACTTTAGCGTAATTAATTCTTGACAAGTAGGCCGTTGTTTCAGTTCAGCTAACAAAAATAATCATTTCAAACTTGTAATGGGCTTCTCAACAAAGAACACTACTGTGGTAATAGTAGTTGCAGCATGATTGAAAATTTGGAAAGTGTGTTTGGGGCATGGTTTGGTCAACCCAAAGGGGCTCGAAGTCTGGTTTAAAATGGCTGAGGTGAGATGCCTTGGATAACACATACATTCAGGGCTTCCTTAATTGAAAGAAAGTTGGGCAGAGAAATATAATGCTTGTCATGAAATTCCAATTTATGTTCACAATACCAAATTGCAAGTGGATTGCCGATTTCAACATTTCATAATTTCTCATCAATTTGAATCAACTTCTAAATTATGATGACAAGACCAAAACAAAAATTTAATTATTGGCAGAAGAAAATGGAAAACACTTTGGAATAAGCATTAACATCCTATGATTGTACACACCACCTCTTAATACGAATAATTGAGTACCCTTTTACTCTGAAATGTCTAGAATATTAGTTCCACCTTTGTTTTATTGAAACACTAAATGTGAGGATTGTCCTTCTCTAAGTAATAGTTGTTATCTCTAGATTGTGGGAATAAGCATTCAGACCACATTATAATAATCAATCTCTAGTCAGTGCAATCGTCCAAAGCAAAGGAAGAAAATTATTTTTACTAGAGTCTTTGTATGTGTTGAATGGTCCACAATTCTTTCATTTTTAAAAGACTAGTGGTTTCCTTTTTTGTTCATTTCACAAAAACATTGGCATTTAAATGCCAAGAAACTTAAAGCAAGAATACTACTTCTATAGCAATGGCTTCTTCAAGATTGCTCTTCTTCTTATGTTCCATTCTTTTACATTTTGTTGCCCTCACCATGGCTCAGTAACCAATAGTACTGAGGAATTCCTGCGTAAATAACAATGGAAACTTCACCACGTATAGTACTTACCTGGCAAACCTCAATCACCTCCTCTCCTCCCTCTCCAGCACCAAAATCGATCGATAATGGTTTTTACAGTGCTCTTATGGTGAAAACAAGGATAAAGTTAATGTAATGGTTCTTTGTAGAGGAGATGATGCGCCTTTCTAATTTTAAGAGGAAAAACGTGTAAAATACTCTTCACAAATAAAACTCAATCAATAATTCAAAAACTCAAAATCTCAAAGAATTTTGATTTTCCAAAACTCTAGACGATCTATATGATTTATGGCCTGAATGTGAAATCAGATGTGTATAATATATGGAACTCTTTAAATGTACTAACCAAATGTCCAAACCACAATAAGGAAATAAGGAAAAGGGTGGCTCTAATTGCCACCCAAATTTCTTCTCCCTACACTCATAATTTTACTAAATATTTTTGTCACAGAAATGCCTTTTATAAAATTACTTTTACAAATAAAATAATATACATAAATTACATATATTCCTTATACTCAACCTAATTGATTTATTTTCAGGGAAAAAAGCCTAATTAATCACAATGCTAATTTATCTCTTTCATGTAATTCAAAATCTTTTAAAATCAAATCTATTCTTAAAAATTTTATTAAGCTTTCTATGATCTTATATTAATTAAATTATATCTAAAATTCTTTCCCTAATGTATTCATTTTTCTCTCTCTAATTCCATTTTTGCTATTTAAAACCATTGAAATATAGTATGAATTTATTTGCAAAGGATGCAGGTTCAAAGAATTTCACACAATAAATTCAAGGTGAGAAAAAGATGATACAGATTAAAAAAAATTCACAATAATAACCTTTTATTTTGATTGTGATTTTTAATTAATGCGTTCTTACCTTTGGGTCTTTAAAAACTAGATTGTTTTCACGATAGCTTTTCCATCAAAACTTCTTGTTTATCAAGCTTTCTTATGTTAAATGACATTTTCATATGTTTATGTTCATAAACTCATATATCATGTTTGATAATTTTCTTATATGCCGCTTCATATTGTGATCCTAATGCTTCTGATAAGTATCAAACTCGATTGTAATTCTCTTCAGTTTAAACAAATGTATGTATATATGTATTTTTAATAATTGGTGATACAATTTGAAAAAGAAAATTGAGAAGGGAAGGAAGGTTACTTCTATAAGTAAAATGAGTGGATAGAGTAATAAAAATTTTAATTGTGATTTTAATAATGGGTGAGTTGTAAAAATGTGTAGGGAGAAGAAATTTGGGTGGCAATAGAGCCTCCCTGTATTTGTCTAGACTAACATATGCTACCTTGAAGAAATGACTTGGGGACTTGCGATATGACTTTCATATACACTTGAAGAAATTTGGGTGGCAATAGATCTAATCATATAATTTGTACAAATTTGATGTGTAGGAACTCGATCTGATAGAAAAAGTGTTCTTGGACTTCATCTCAATGACTTAATTAACACACAACAAAAGGCCAAGTCAAACCACAGGAACTCAAAGTAGAGACATTACAACAAAATAATACAGATGCAACTTTCAGCTTCCATCCACTAATCATTATCTAGGGTCTAACTCAGTAATCGAAACTTCATTCGCTGAGCATTTGGCAGAATGGCTATTAGACTGATTAGACATTGCTGATTTTAGATTATCCACCTCCATACTAGTGTGCATGAAAAATGCAGGTTTCGTGGGTACTGGGAGAGAGGTAGAACAACTAGTAAGCATGAGAACCACGGAAGCCATTGTTGGTCGATTTGCTACGTTTTCTTGTACACACAGTAACCCAATGTGAATACATCTCATCATTTCACTACTTAAACCAACCCGGATTGTTGGATCTATCATATTCAAAGCTGTTTCTGCCCTCCAGCTTTCCCACGCCTGCAAAAGTTCAAAAGCGTTCACACATTGTTAGGTGTTTTCTGCAGATATTTGGTATCATTGTCAATTCCAGACTGATCAGCTCAGGAATGAAAATTATTTATGAAGCCACTTTTTTACTTACATAGGTTAGAAGGTTCCCTGTCCCCTCTCCATTGTGAAAAGAGCTATTCTTTTGTCCACTAATGATTTCCAAGACTAACACACCAAAACTAAAAACGTCTGACTTCACTGAAATATGTCCATGCAAGAAATACTCCGGAGCCATATATCCACTGAAAATGATGATATAGTTAAATTAGTTTTGTTGAAATGAAAATCAGGCTATCCATCTCTATATGCAAATTCGTTATATGTGCTACTGCATAGAAATGTGTCACCTCTGAAATTTTACCCCAACTCAAGTCTAGAAATTATTTAAGACAAGGTAAAGAATAAATCTACGTACACAGTTTAGCTAAGACTATGTCCACATATTTGAATAATGCCGCAATGTTATCTAGATTCTATGTTTCTGTTTTATCTGTCTGCTCAAGGTTGATTTCTTAGGTGAAAACATCTGCATGTACTTCAAATGAGTGCTTTTGTCACGAACTTCTTATGCAAAGAGTTCATAAAATGAAAAAATTGACTAATTTTCTTCTCCAATGATTGAGATTTATATATACTTACAAGGTCCCCACAACTCTGCTTGTATCAGCTTGAGTTTGGTCCCTTTCAAACAATTTTGCCATTCCAAAATCAGAAATTTTTGGATTCATATATTCATCCAGAAGAATGTTACTAGCTTTAAGGTCACGATGGATGATTCGTAATCTAGAATCTTCATGAAGGTAAAGAATTCCTCGAGCTATGCCCCCTATGATTTTGTAACGCTTTTCCCAGTCCAGTGATGAACGCTTGGCTGGATCTACAAATTGACAAGTAATAGAACTCATGAAATGAGTGAACTACAGAAATAAAATATGCTACTTAGAAAAAGAAACATAAACAAAAAAGAAGCAGACTGTAGTCATACCAAATATGAATTTATCAAGACTTGAATTAGGCATAAACTCATAGATGAGAAGCTTTTCTCTCCCTTCCAAGCAGAAACCAAGGAGTCTAACCAAATTTCTATGTTGAAGCTTGGCCACTAATAAAACCTCATTTTTGAATTCTTGTTCTCCTTGTTTTGAATTGCTAGCTAACCTCTTCACTGCTATATTTTGTCCCTCTGAAAGAGTACCCTATAATCATATAAAAGAAAAAAGAACATAAATGCACAAAACTTAGATTGCATTTAAGGAACTCAAAATTTACAATTCAACTCATATTGACCGATACAATGTTATTTGTTAACTATGTATGCTTAATTACTTTGTAAACAGGACCAAATCCTCCTTCTCCAAGCTTGTTATCAATGGAAAAGTCATTTGTTGCAACTTTGATCGTGCTGAAGTCAAATTGTAAGGACTCCAATTCAGTTTCATCAGCACCTTAAAAACAGCAACAAGTTAACATTATTTATCTTTATTCAGCATATAAAAGAACAATGAAAAATTCCTTCTTAGGTTTCCCCTAGCTTATATCTGACTTACTTTTCCTCCCTTGCTCAATTATGATATTCTGCTTTCGTCTCCTCCTTCGGATAAGGACACAAGTTAACGTTACAAGTACCACAATGATGATAACTATAGAAACAACTATTATTACAACAACTCCCATTGAAATACCTCCGGTACTGTCTCTATCTGCAAAAACCAAAAAAAGTTTGAGAATAATTGGAATGCCATAAAATGATTAACAAAGTTTAAAAGGGCGAAATACCTTCGGGGATTGTGGTATTAGTTTGAGGAGGAGGAGGAACGCTAGATGGTGATGGAGCGGCAGCAATAGCAGAATAGAAGGGATAAAAAGCCCAGCGAAAAATACAGCTAGGTCTACGAACAAAACCTCCTTGTTTCCCATGACAGCAAGTCTGAAACTTTTGCACATTTCGACGTAGACATATGTCACAATCACTCTGGGACAAATCTGGAGTACACTGCATTAACGCATATATCTTCTCGAAGTAATTCACGTTTGCCTCTTCAGTTCCAAACTTAAGCCTCGAAGAGCCTGTTGAAGCTTTTTTCACTAGGCGATCCATCAGACTCTCCCAGATCTGATCGAAGGCAGTCAAATTCGATGTGATATTATTCACATTATAGCCTTCTTCTACAGGTTTCAGCTGCCGCTTTCCTGAAATTGAGTGGTCTGCATAGCGTATAATGCACCACCCTCGCAAGGAAACCACTTCTTTCTGATTCGGACACTTGGCCTTAATAGATTGAATTGTGGTATTGATACAGTTGGCACAAGTTTCTGGAGTAGAATCTCCTCTGCAGAGTGCAAGCACATAAACTTGGTCCGGATCCTGTCCGATGTTGGTATCATAGAAACCGCCATTTACTGTTAGATTAGTAGCAAGAGATGCCAGGATGATATCGCGATTTTTTGCATAAATACTATTAGCTGTGAAGTTTCCTGTGTCATAAATACATCTTTGGCAAGTGGTTAGACCAATGCTTATAAGCATATAAGAAGAAATAAACAAAAGCAAAGTTTTGAAATTCACTGCACGATTATGCATTCGTTTCTCGGAACTAGCCAAAATGGTTAGAAGAAGAAGAACCAACGCAATTTTTTTTTAAAAAAAAAAAAATGCTTTAGAAGTTTTTCGTTTTCTTTTCCGTATGTTTTACTTAGTAATGCAAGACTTTCTGTTCCTCTAGGTTATCCTAATACCTTTAGAACATCTCCACCAAGTTCCATAAAGGGAAGATAGTTTTCACATTTAATATTCTTGGACTCGGATGCACCTACATTTCCACTTCCTTTAGAATATCTCCACTAAGTTCCACGAAGGGAAGATAGTTTTCACTTTATTATTGGACGGATGCGCCTACATTTCCACTTATCCTTATAAAAGAAAAAACTTCATTTTAGTCTTTAAGGTTTAAAAAAATATCAAGTTTTCAAAGTTAATTTGGAAATAGCTCTTTTCATCCCTATCTTTTTCAAAACTCTTCAAAAAAATCCAACCCGTTAGTTAACCAACGGTCAATAGTGACTTTAGACTATTTTTAACAGTTTAAATTCAAAAATATTTTACATAATTTAACCTATAAATTCATTAATTTATTGAGATAATTAGGTAATTTATGTGAAACTAACACCTATTAAAGATAAAAATATTTTTTTACGTATTCTGTTAATATTAAGCATCAGTTAACTAATGGTTTTGGATATTTTTAAAGAATTTTTGAAAATTTAAGGATGAAAAGAGCTATTTTTAAAAAAAAATTTAAAATATGATATTTTTGAAAATCTCAAAAAGTAAACAGTAAAATGAAAATTTTCCCCTTTTAAAGTCTAGCTTTGATTAAAGTCTTCTAAACAGACAAAGAGGATGAAAGTAGTTGGGTCAAATTCAAGGAAGCGGACTGGTGTGGTCCCTCTCATCTATGTGTTTAAGATTCGCAAGAATACTATTGAGTTGAGTTGATTGAGATGGGAGTTAATATGATGCCAAATATGACAGTAATTAAGTTGCCGAGTAGTCTGGTCGACCTTGCCCATTGCCCAACAAAGTCTGATAGAACAATTCCTGGCGATCAATGTCCATTAGCGTGTTAAGAGAAGTGATTGCATTCAAATTGAGTTTCAAGGACTTTGAATTGAATGGGTCCAATGAACAGCTATGAATGTTAAAATTGTTAGTAACAGTTAACCCGATAAACTAAGTTGTTAAGGAAAGGTTGAAATAAAATATTAAATTACTTTATAGAACCATTCTAGTGCACGATTAATGGGCGTAGCACTTATCCAAACTAAAAGTAATAGACTTTGCATCTAGTTCAAATCTAAATACAGATGCAGATTCAAGTAATAAACACAAAATTAATATAGAATCATGGGTCAGAGCAATGTTAACCATTAGATTTTATAGTATAAATTGTTAGAAACGAGCTACATAATAATAAAAAAGATATACAAATCCCGTTAAGAGGAGTAATAACTGTTGGGATTTTTATATTTCTTAATATAGGCTTACATATTAAATACCAATTATATTATGAACTATCTATTTTAATAGGGCCAAATAAGTGATCTATTAATTGGGCTCTAGAAATATCTAATGAGTATGGACTTTAATGTATAGAAACTTAATACTAATTAAATTAGGGTTAATGGGAACCTAATTAGGTTAGTATATAGAGAACATAATTAGGGTTATGGTCTCCAAGTCAAATCAACGTATTTTTTGCTCTCTTTTCTCCTCCCCCATTCAAGAAGAAAATTATTGAGCAACCTAAGGAGATTTGACTGTGGAAGACTCGATCCTATTCAAGTTTAATAATATGGATTCAGGTATGTTTTTTCTATAATAATTCTTATTGATTTAATATGAGTTTCTAAATTTTAATATAGATTTTCACCTATCAAGTTGTTTTCAATAATTGATATCAGAGTGTACTCATATTGAATCATTGAGAAATTAATTGGTTTAATTATGATTGTCGTTGTGACCATGAAAAATATATGTTGAATTCCATGCCTATTAATCAATAAACTCTTAACTGTAGACTATATATATTGTTTGTTGAACTCTGAATCATACTGTGCGGAATAAATATATAGTTTTTTTTAATGTTTTTTTTGCTACAATAGTTTACGGTTTACTGCGTGAAATCACATTTGCCTCGGATCTGCCTCGGTTTTGCGATCTTCTGTTTGTATTTTTTTTGGTTATTGGCTGATAATATTTATTATATATATTGCATTGGTTTGAGAATCTTGAAGCAAGAATGAATATATATATATTTAATCGGGTTTGTTGAATGTTGTTGGTGACTTTTGGCAGATAACATATAATATATATTTTTATTGAGGCAAAAGATTGGCATGGAATAATATATATATATATTGTTGACAGCTGGTAATTTTTGCTTAGTTTGTTTTGTTTTGGTTTGCATAAAAGTCAATGTGTGTTTGTTTGTTTATTTTTTGTTGGTGTGAAGGTCAATTCACAAGCATGAAATACATTTTTTAAGAATATGTATACATATACATATAAGACTTGGTTTTCGGATGAGTGTTTATTTTAAGAAGTAAAGTTTGACTGTTGTTTGGATTGTTATGGAATTTTAGTTGTCGATATATGTATTATGTCTGATATTTCAAAATAAATTAAATTTAAATTATATATTACCAAAGTAACATCTATAATGTAAATTTATTTATTTTGGAATATTAAAATGAGTATATTTATTGTTTATGCGAATTATGATCGGCCCAAAAGAATGTTATTATTTGGCCAAATAATAGGCATACTTGTGGTAATAAATATGTGATGATTATTAGGTTTTCCATGTAAGTAATAAGTCGGTCCAAAGAAAGACTTACTACTTGACGGGATTAATTGTTAATATTTGATTACTACACGGAGAGTACCACTTACAATTGATATTTCTGTCCAAAGACTTAATGTCAATATTGTGTTAGATATCTTGTTTTAGGGCTCACTATTATGAGAATAGTTTAATTGTGTCATGTATGAATTTATTAATTGAGTATTCTTATCTTATGATATGATTATTAATTGTGAGCGTGTATTTAGTTTTGTTCTCGATTTAGTTACTACTTTTGCTTCAACAATAACTGCTAATATTAATTTCATTCTTGTGCTTAATGACATGAATTTTAAGAATTGAAAAAAGAACATTATGATTGTTCTCGGTTGCATGGATCTTGACCTTGCACTTCGGGAAGAACGGCTCGCATCTCTTAATGAGAATAATACCACTGATGAAAAGGCGAGTATGGAGAAGTGGAACCATTCTAATCGCATGTGTCTTATAATCATGAAACGTTCCATTTCGGAAACTTTTAGGGGCTCTATGTCCGAAGAGAAAAATGCTAAGAATTTTCTTGATGAAATAAAACAGCGTTTTGTGAAAAACGAAAAGGTTGAAACAAATACCCTTTTGGCTAACCTTGTTTTAATGAAGTATAAAGGAAAGGGAACATAAGGGAGTACATTATAGAGATGTCTCATATTGCTTCCAAACTAAAGGCACTAAAGTTACAGTTGTCTAAGAATCTATTGGTGCACTTAGTTTTGATTTCTCTTCCTACATAATACAGTCAGTTTAAAGTGAGTTACAACACTCAAAAGAATAAATGAACTCTTAATGAACTCATATCTCACTGTGTGGAAGAAGAGGAAAGATTGAAGCAAAAAGGTATTGAAAGTACTAACTTAGCAACTACCTCTAAGGACAAGAAAAGGAAAAGAGGAAAAGAAGCTGCAGCTGAGACATCACAGCATAAGATGCAAAAGAAACAGGATGGAGAGTTTACCTATTGCTTTTGTAAGAAAGCTGGACACATGAAGAAAGAATATCTCAAATACGCCAACTGGCATGTCAAGAAATGTATGCTTCTCAATTTAGTTTGTTATGAAGTTAATTTAGCTTCTGCACGTAAACACACTTGGTGGATAGATTCTAGTGCTACTACTCACATAAGTGTGTCTATGCAAGATTGTCTGTGGAGCCGACAACCAAGTGATGCTGAAAGATTCATCTATGTCGGCGACAGCAAAACAATTACAGTAGAGGCTATAGAAATTTTTAAGTTATTATTAAAGACTGATCATTTTTTGAATTTGAAAAAGACTTATGTAGTACCGTCCTTTAGACGGAATTTGATTTTAGTTTCTGTTTTGGACAAATTTGGTTATTTTTGTTCATTTGGAAATAATAAATTTAATCTTTTTCAAGATTCAAATCTTATTGGTACCGGTTCTTTATCTTTGCATGACAACCTATATTTGTTGAATACAATTGCCTCAATTAATGAAACTTTGCATATAAATTCATGAGGTACAAAACGAAAATTAACTGACAGGGATTCTACCACACTATGGCACAAGCGTTTAGATCATATCTCTAAACAGAGAATTCAGAAGCTTGTGTCTGATAGGATTCTTGATCCTCTTGATTTGACATATTTCGAAGTCTGTATTAAGTGTATTAAAGGGAAACAGACAAACATTAGGAGATTAGGTGTCAATAGGTATTCTGATGTTTTAAAACTAATTTATACTGATATTTACGGACCATTTCCTACAGCTTCTTGGAATGGTCAACAGTATTTTATTACGTTCATAGATAACTATTCAAGGTATGGGTACCTATATTTGATACATGAGAAGTCTCAATTCTTGAATGTTTTTAAGGCCTTTAAAGTTGAAGTTGAAAATAAACTTGATAAGAAAATTGAAGCTGTCAAATCTGACCGTGGTGGTGAATACTATGACAGATATGACGGATCTGGTGAACAACGTCCAGGACCTTTTGCGAAATTCCCAAAGAAATGCGGTATTGTCCTCAATACACAATGCCAGGCAAACCTAGCATGAATGATGTTGCTGAAAGATGAAATAGAACGTTTAAGGATATGGTAAGAAGTATGATCAATCATTCGTCTTTATCATAATCCCTCTGGGGAAAAGCATTAAAGATTGTAGTTTATATCCTCAATAGGGTTCCAAGTAAAGCGTAGCTAAAACCCCTTATGAATTATGGACGGGCAAAAAGCCTAGTATAAGGCATTTACATATTTGGGATTGTCCAGTTGAGGCAAGGCCTTATAGGCCAAATGAAAAGAAACTGGACTCAAGAACTATGAGCTGCTACTTTGTTAGTTACTCTGAACGGTCAAGAGGTTTCAAGTTCTATGATCCCACTACTAGAACATTTTTTAAGACGGGAAATGCGAGATTTTTTGAGGAAGTTGAGTTTGTGGGAGGGAGATAAGATTAAAGATATTATCTTTGAAGATGAATTTATTTCTCTTCTTGTTATTGTTATTAATAATTATCAGGCTTCTATTTCTAACATTGTTTAAAATGCAAATCCGGAATATCAAGACAATGTAAATGAGCTCTCTGTGCAAAATGAAGAAATTATATGTGAAGTGCAAACTCAACAACCTCAAGAGAATGTGTCATTGAGACGATCCACTAGAGAAAAGAGAAGTGCGATTCCGGATGATTATATCGTTTTTCTCCAAGAACATGAAGTTGATATATAAGTGGTGGAAGATGATCCAATCAACTTCCATCAAGCCAAACAAAGTTCTAATTCTCAAAAGTGGATCGATGCTATGAATGATGAGATGAATTCCATGAAAAGCAATGACGTTTGGGATCTCGTTGAATTGTCTGAAGGTGCGAAACCCATTGGTTGCAAATGAATATTTAAGACCAAAAGGGATTCAAAAGGCAATGTTGAGAGATATAAGGCTCGTCTAGTTGCCAAGGGTTTCACTCAGAAAGAAGGCATTGATTACAAAGAGACTTTCTCTCCGGTTTCAACGAAAGACTCTTTCAAGATTATAATGGCACTTGTGGCTCATTTTGATTTAGAACTACATTAGATGGATGTAAAAACTGTGTTTCTCAATGGTGACATTGACAGAATAATATATATGATGCAACCAAAAAACTTTATATCTGATGACCCAAAGAAAATGATTTGCAAATTAAAGAAATTCATCTATGGTCTCAAACAGGCTTCCCATCAATGGTATCACAAATTTTATCAAATCATTATCTCATATGGATTTGATATAAATAAGGTTAAAGATTGTGTATATCATAAGTTCAATAGGAGTAAATACATATTTCTGGTGTTATATGTCGATGACATACTACTTGCTAGCAATGATATAGGCTTATTGCATGAAACCAAGAGATTTCTGACAAAGAGTTTTGAGATGAAAGATCTTAAGGACGCCTCTTTTGTATAAAGCATACAGATACATCGAGATCGAACTCGAGGTATCCTTAGGTTATCACAAAAGAGCTATATTGAAAAAGTTCTTGATAGATTCGGCATGAAAAGTTGTGCATCAGGAGACACCCTTGTAGCTAAAGGAGACAAGTTTAGTCTCAGTCAGTGCCCTAAAAATGAGTTGGAATGAAAAGAAATGCAAAAGATTCCTTATGCATCAGCTGTAGGAAGTCTAATGTATGCTCAAGTATGCACGGGTCTGGACATTGCGTTTATAATGGGAATGTTGGGTAAATATTTAAGTAATCCATGGATGGATCATTGGAAAGCAGCCAAACGAGTTATGCGTTATTTACAAAGAACAAAAGATCACATGCTCACATATCGGAGATCAGATAATTTAGAGATCGTTGGGTTTTCTGATTTTGATTTTGCTGGATGCCAAGACAGTAAAAGATCCACGTCGGGCTATATTTACCTGCTAGCTGGAGGAGCTATTTCCTAAAAGAGTACTAAGCAAACACTCATAGCTTCTTCCACTATGACAGTTGAATTCATAGCTTGTTATGAGGTATCTAATCATGAGATATGACTTCGAAATTTTATCATGGGTCTGTGAGTTGTGGATTATATTGAAAGACTATTAAAGATATATTGTGACAATAATTCGGCTGTGCTATATTCCAACAACAACAGAAGCTCTATGAAGTCAAAGCACATAGACATCAAGTTTCTTGTTGTTAAAGAAAGAGTTCAAAGTCGTCAGGTGGCTATAGAACATATTGGAACAAACTCCATGATTGCGGATCCACTTACTAAAGGATTACCATCCAAGGTCTTTTATGAGCACACTGCTGATATAGGTGTTGTTTTGATTGATGATGTGCATGTTTAGTAGGAGTTAGTATTTTGATATTCTTTGTTACAGACATATTTTATATTTATTTTCTGTAGAATAAAGTATAAAGTTCAACTATAAACTCTAAATGTTATTTGTGTTTGATCTCACTAAAGATTAAAGTAGGACCAGTTGGAAATAGGCATGTTTGAGATCACATTGCATGTAATTTCCATGCTACGCATCCATACTCGATCTATGTCATTAAATATATTGGTGTGGTGACCATTGATGGGTCTAGTTACGAATATATGTGACAAAGGTCGTTTTGATCCCATACTAATATAGTTGATGGACCAGATTGTAATTAAGGGGATATTTCATGACAGATAGCTTTTCAGTGCACACTCAAGACTATAGATAATATAATTGTTTCAAGAAACATATGTAGCCCAAGTGGGAGATTGTTGGGATTTTTATATTTCTTAATATGGGCTTATATATTAAATAACAATTATATTAAATAACAATTATATTATAGACTATCTATTTTAATAGGATCAAATACGTGATCTATTAATTGGACTCTAGAAATATCTATTGGGTATGGACTTTAATGTGTAGAAACCTAATACTAATTAAATTAGAGTTAATGGGAACCTAATTAGGTTAGTATATAAAAAACATAATTAAGGTTATGGTTCCCAAGTCAAATCAACGTATTTTTTGCTCTCTTTTCTCTTCCCCATTCAAGAAGAAAATTATTGAGCAATCTAAGGGAATTTGATTGTGGAAGACTCGATCATATTCAAGTGTAACAATATGGATTCAAGTATGTTTTTTCTATAATAATTCTCAGTGATTTAATATAAGTTTCTAGATTTTAATATAGGTTTTCACCTATCAAGTTGTTTTCAACAATAACATCATAATGAGTTTTTCAAAGATTAAAACGGAAGAAAATAGTTTATGTACATTAGAATTACAGCACAATATAAAACTTAATTAAAAATTTAAAAAAAAAACATATAGTAACCAATGAAAGAGGAACTATATGTATTAACACCAAAAATCATGCAATTTTGCCAATGTTGGGTTGGGTTTCCCTCTTTTATGGAAACAATCCATTAAAGTTAGCTCATTTTGATCAAAATAAACCAGAGGTCTTTTTTAGTCTTTCTACATGTGGTTTAGAAACCTTTTTTTTTTCTTTTTTTTTTCTCTCATTAGGGTTTAGAGTGTGTGAAAAAGAGAAAGCGAGCAATTACTAGAAGAGCTTGGCTATTGAAAACCAAGTGTGGTTGGTTGATAGAGATAGGAAGATAAAGAGAGAAAGATTGAAAAAAGAAAATGAGAGAACTGCATAGAGAACACCCTGAGTGATTTTCTTAAAATTATCGTATCTCTTTTGTCACTATTAGATCAAGCTAAAATTTGCCAGTAGATTAAGCATTCACATTTCTTGAGTTTGAATAGTTAGACCATTAATTGGAGGTTCCTGTAGTAAGTTTTGACCTTTAGAATAGTGTTGGTAAAAAAATAATGCTTGAATTGCACAATTTTGCTTAAAAGGTTATAATTCCTTCGTTCATTGTTAGATTAAGCTCAAATGTAAACAAAAAGTTCATTAGGCATAACACTTCAATCTGGAGATTGGCTCTCTAAAAAGATTATTCAGTAGAGAAATATTGACTCTAAATAGACCCTCTAGATTTGTGATTTTTTCTGCTATCAATTTTCATTTGAACCTAAATTATATTTGTGTTGACAAGAAATGAATTTATTTATGTTGCTACTATGATTTATCCCTAGTTGTAGTTAGGGAGATATTGTATATTTATAATTTGGTTGATAGTGAAGTTTTTAGGTCGACCATAGGTTAAACTCCTCAAATTGAGAAAATTTTTCACGTTAAAAATTTGTTTATGTTATAGTGCATGTGTGTGGATTGCTTGGTTAATTAATTGCTATATCTAATTATTGTGGGATTGTGTTATACTTAATTAATTTCTATTAAATTCACACAACGAAAATAATTTTTATTTAATTATTTGTTCCACCGTTGCACTTTTCCCACATCAGCTAATATATCAAAATCGACAAGTCAGACTTCGAAAATGAAGTCATTGTGATTTGGTCGCGCGTCACACCTTGATGCTGCAGTACTGACCAAAGACCCAAAAATCCACTCACTTCAGAATGGTAAGTTACTCGCACCTAGCTTTCTATCTGTGGCAGCATACACAATTTTTCCTCACTCAAGTTTGACCTTTGACTACAACCAAACCGCCAAAGTCATAATTGAATTGCTCACGCAACAATAACACACCTACTTACGCACTAGCCCAGTCAAAGTCCACATGCAAGAACTCCACCGACTTCTGCTTTGGTTACGACAGCCATCCACACAAAGCCGAGTTCTTTCTCAAGCTTCTGTCACACACACACAGAACGCATAGGTCAACGTATAAGTTGTGTCATGTAGCTTAAAGACTAGGAAATTAATTAGGAATGGGTCAAATGAACTTGATCTTTGAACTACAATGCATTGATTCTAATTTAAAAAAATTTGCAAAGATCTTATTACAAGGGCTTAGTGAAATTATTTGCATAAATTCATACGTTTGTAGATGTTACAGGGTCAAATTACTTTTATGTTTTCTTCTAAGAATTTAAATACAATAAAATCCTCGGAGATCTTAGTACGTAATCGTTGAGCTCAAAATTAATATTTGATCACAAAATAAAAATAGTAATTCTTATTGAAAGAATTTTAATGAAAAATCATCACTTCCCTCTTTTAAGCCCCTTGTTTTTGTTTTGATTGACTTCAGGTTGTTCATCAAGCCTGCCTATGTCGTTGAACGTCAACGAGGTTCTAGCTCAGTGAAAGAGTCATCATCAACGCAGAATTCTGGATTAGGTTTTTGCTGTTGTAGAGGCTCTTCCATGGTAATGTGCATAAAAAATGCTGGTCTTGAGGGCACTGGTAGAGAGACTAAGTAGCTACTGAGCATTAGAAAAGCTGAACCCATGGTTGGTCTGTTAACTAAATTTTCTTGGACGCATAGCAACGCAATATGGATACACCTCATAATATCACTTCTCCACCCATTCCCCATCATAGGATCAATCAGGTCTATAGCACTCCCTTCAATCCAATTTTTCCATGCTTCAAAATTTTAACCATATTAGAATGTAACTCTTCAAATGTTATGGTTTCATGGTCATTACTAGTCCAGACCCAAAAATAACAAGGCAGCTATATTTTTAATTTTTATTACTCACATATGATAAAAGGTGTTCTCATGAAAATAGTTGTTCTTTTGACCACAAATGATTTCTAAAACTAAAAACATCAAATTTAACGGAGAATTAACCCTGAATTACATGCTCTGGAGCGATGTAAGCATTATATATAAGTAGTAGTTAAATTAATTTCATTATAGGAGATATTCACAATTGGCATGAAGTTAAGTAGTTTATGAATTGGTAAAATACTTGCACATCATGTTTGTCAAGTAACATCAACACGTAGTTAAATTGTAAGCCATTTTATTACAAGGCCCCAACTACTCTACTTATATCACCTTGAGTTTGATCCCTTGAAATCAATCTTGCCATTCCAAAATATGATATCTTAGGATTCATCTTTGCATCTAATAGAATGTTGCTAGTTTTAAGATCATGATGAATAATCCGAATATGAGATTTTTCATGAAGGTAAAGTAGTGATCGAGAAATGCCTAATATGATTTTTGTTATATGTATTTTCTGGACTCACAAAATGGGCTGGTAAAAGCCTATAAAGACTCAATAAAGTCAGTCCAATTGTAAAGGCCCATTAGACAAGGCTCAAATGTAAACTCCAAGCCTAGTGAACTCCACAGCTCGATCCATTAGTCTCCTCAGCTCGCAGCAACAAGCTCATCTCATAGCAAGAGTGTAGCTCGTTCCACCATTCACCATAAGCACAGCTCGCTTCTCAGCGAGGTCCAGCTCGAGGTCGCCGTAAACGGCAGTTCGCCCAAAGCATAATTAATGTAATATCTTCCAGAACAGGCAGTTTTGTAATTTGATCGTGATTCTCTTTCCAGATATGGAAGTTAATTCAAATTCGAATTCAGTTAACATTATCTCGGATTTTAAGGAACAGTTTCCTAATTTTATTCAACCGATTAGGAAGTGTAATTAATTCATGATTCTCTTTCTATTTCATTGTTACCAGATTTGTACCAACTCTTCCCCTATAAATAAGGGCTGAAACCATTATAAACAGGACACCATTGAATATTATATTGTCACTCTGCAGAATTTAAGAGAGACAGCCGTAGACGTAGGCACCTTGTTGAACCACGTTAAAAATCCCTTGTCTTCCTGTTTGATCTTTGGTTCTTATTTATTTTCTTCTCGATTTCTGTGTTTTCTCACATTGATTACAGGTATTGGACATTGAATACTCGTCGACTGAATCTCAACGTTGACAATTTTATAGCGTATTTCCCAATTCAATTTTGCACATTTAACCTTATCTACAAATTGACATTATTATAAAGTTTGACTAAATTAGAAATAAATAATTAGAAACGTAGCAATGAGAGTTACAAGCATACATTGTAGATCACTCTCTTTGAAAATGCAATGGCTCCCATAATAGCAAAAACTGAAGCTGATTGAATCATGGCAAACACGAACTTGTAAGGCTTGAGTGCTGCAAAAACTCATAGATAAGAAGCCTTTCTTCTCCTTCCAGGAAGAAACCTAGAAGCTTGACCAAATTCTTATGTTGGAGCTTGGCCACTAACAAGACCTCATTCTTAAATTCCATTTCTCCTTGTCCTGAATTTCTAGATAGCCGCTTTACTGCTATGTCCCTTCCATCAGGAGGCCTACCCTGAAATTGCAATAAAAATGGAGTAAATAAATTAACAAGGTAAGAAATAGAAGGATGACTTGGGGGAGAAGCAAATTCCTATATATATATACTACTAATTAATTTTCAGAAACCAACTTTTCTACCTTATAAACAGCTCCGGAACCTCCTTGTCCCAGTTTATGATCATCAGAAAGTTACTTGTCGCGACATTGATAGTGTCAAAGTCAAATTGCAAGGAGGAGAACTTTTCCATTTTGCCCTCAGCTTCACAAAAGGAGCAAAGCGGAGGAACTCATATGTGAGAGACAATTCTAGTAACTTCATGTCTTTACTTGCTACACTGTAGGTCATTTTATTATAAATTTTCATGAAAATCAATGCATTTGCCTCTTTCTTTTCTCTTTAAACAAAATTTTCCCTTTTCCGGGTTGCTCCTGTTCTAGAGCAAATAGAAGTAATATTACTGATTACTTTAAACAAGTCCATAAAAAAGACACCTTTAGTAACCCATATCTGCTGTTGTTCAGGGAAAATAATAATAATAATAATAATAAAAGGACGAAAAAATTAGGGATACTCCAATCCTACTTTTGACCTTTCTGTTTCGCTTTCCTCCTTTGGACGATACCACAAGAAAGGACAACAAGCACCACGGTGATAACAGCAGTAACAACAATAATCACCACCTTTTGATACGCAATGCCTCCATTGTCTGCACAGGCCAAAGATGAATACTAACAGCAAAATTGTCTCATAAAGCTAATGATGTTTTTCTACATCTATTCAAATTATCACTTCAAAAGTCAAATTAGACTAATTTTGGACCACATACCATTGCTATTGACATTCGGATAAGTTGAAGGTGGAGGCAGAGGAGATGGCAATGGTGACGAACCATGAGCAGTAGAATTGTAGAAAACGTAAAAGTCTCTCCTGATAAAACAACTAGGAACATGAACATATCCTCCTTGCTTCTCTTGGAAACAATTTTCGAAGTAATCAACAACGAATCTTAGACAATACCCACAATCACTCTGGGATAGATCTGGAGTACATTTCATAAGCGCATATAGTCTTTGGGAGGGCGTAAAAACTGCTTCTGCAGTGGCAAACTTAAGCCTTGAAGACCCCGTAGAGGTTTCTTCCACTAGTCGATTCATCAAACTTGACCAGGTTCGATTGTACTCGGTGAAATTTGATCTAATGTCATTCACATTCGAGCCTGAATCAACAGGTGACACCTCCACTTTACTAAATATAGAACGATTGGGATAGTGTAAAATACATTTGAGGACAATCTCCCCATGAAATTGCTTCTTTCTCAACAGGACTGTTAATTATATGTCCAATATATATATATATAGTTGATTTCACTCCACTCCATCAACTAGCCCATTGAGGGGACACAGGTAAGTTGGGGGTGCAAGGTTATCACCCCCGCTGTATTGTTACAATATTTGTAAGGGTATTTTTGGGTTTAGGGTTTTGATATAATACTATTGTATCCATATTAAAAACATAGTGAAAATTTTTGAGCTGTACAAAGTAGACGTAGATACATTACTGAACCACTGTAATTATCTGTGTTTTCTCTTCTTCTTGCTTTATTATTATGTTTCTATTGTACAACAAAGATATTCCACTACAATATCTTGAACTGCAGAATTGACAGACCTGAAGCAAGATTCCGATAACGTATCTCCTCTGCAAAGCACAAGCGCATAGAGAATCCTCCATTTGCTGACACATTCGTAGCAAGAGAGGAGAGGTTGAGGTCCCGGTTTCTGCCATAGGTAGTATTACTTGTGAAGTTTCCTGTCTTGTAACATGTTTGAGCAATGGCAAGACTAATGCTTGTAAGCATATGATAGAGAAGATAAGCAACCAACTTCTTGTCAGACATTGCTCCACTCTCACTACCACAATACCACATAATTTTTCTGGCTCACGGAGACCTTGTAATTTCAAATTCCAAAGTTTAATCTTCAGATAAGCTTTGTCTTCACACAACATAAGATATTTAATACTAACAGAGTATTGTTCAAGTCACAAATGACATTTTGTCTACTACTCCTCATTTCAAAGAGGCTATTCAACGTTAGTTGAAAATTGATGAACATAAGCTCCTTTTTCAAGAAATGACAAAATCTATACCTTATTTTATCATTAAAAGTTAAAAATTGAGCGTTAAATTCAAGCCCTTGCTCTCTAGGCCAACTACTATTGATGTATGCCATGCCACGTGCATATTAAGGGAAACTTTCAGTTACTCACAACTCTATTTAGTAGTTTGTTTATTTGATAATCAACCTGTGTCTTGTTGCTCTGGACATTTTGAATTAACTATCCAAGAACAAAATGATAATGATAATACAATGGTAACATAAAATGAAAACAAACTTAGATGACAGAGGCAATTAAAGTTACAGTGTCTGACTTGGAAGCAAACATTACTTTCATGGTAACAGATCAAACAATCTGATAAAAGCAATATTAACCAACCTCTTGTCAAACTATTTGATGTCAATTTCATCCAATCTTGACTGCACATTTCTACAAATGTTATCGAGGGTGCAGCTCAGTTATTGATGAAGCTTCATTCACTGAAAATTGTACATGAGAATCGCTTCTGGATTGATCAGAATTGATTGGTTGTGAATTATCCAGGTCCATCAAGAAAAATGCAGGTCTTGAAGGTAGTGGTAATGACATAGAGCAGCTAGTAAGCATTAGAACAACTGAAGCCATGGTTGGTCTATTTGCTATATTTTCTTGAACGCAAAGCAATGCAATATGGATACTTCTCAACAGGTCACTACTGCAACCAGCTCTCAATGTGGGATCTATAAGATTTGATGGTGTTCCGTCCCTCCACTTTTTCCATGCCTGAAAATGTTTTAACATTTTTTTCTTTATAATTTCATAGTCACTGCTATATAGTCTAGTTTACAGAGGTTAAAAAAAAAAAAAAAAAGGCTTAAAAGATTTTTACTTACATAGGTTAGAAGGTTATGTTGATCATTAATTATTTCCAAGACTAAAACACCAAAACTGAAAACATCTAACTTAGTTGAAAACTATCCATACAATATATACTCTGGAGCCATATATCCACTGAAATATTGGAAAAAAAAAATAAAAAAAAACGTGTTATATTTTACTCATTTAAATTGCTGTTGTCATTAACACAAGGGCGAAACTCCAAAAGCTTCTTAATTTGACAACAGAATTGATAAACTACAACTTGATGATTGTCAACGTGTGAATTTAGTCAACCGAAGTTCTTGACTCAATACCTGTATTTAAAGAGAAAACAAAGATGAAAACAAGAAAAAGGGAAGAGGAAGAACAAATGCAAAGGATTTTTATGTGGTTCAACCCAAATAGATGTCTATGTCCATGACTGTTTTTATAGTAATTTTAATAAAGTCGCAGTATATTATTGATTATTGTGTGTCTTTACAATGAATTTCAACCCCCATTTATAGTGTGGGATGATATAATTTGAATACAATAAAAACAGGAAAGAATCACATATTAATTACACTTTCAAAATCAGAATCACAAATTAACCATACTTCCAAATCAGAATCAGAAATACAATAAAATAGAAAAGAATCACATATTAATTACACTTTCAAAATCAGAATCACAAATTAACTATACTTCCAAAACTACAGAATCACAAATTAACCATACTTCCAAATCAGAATCAGAAATACAATAAAAACATAAAAGAATCACATATTAACTACACTTTCAAAATCAGAATCACAAATTAACTATACTTCCAAAACTACAGAATCACAAATTAACTATACTTCCAAAACTAACGTTTATCAATTAGGAAATATACTCCGTCAAATCAGGAGTTTGATTTTATCTCCAACTCCGGTGGTTGACTTCTCTTCAATTTAGGTTGTTGCCTTTCTGGAAAAATTTCATTAACGAAAACTTTGAGCTACAAGCTAAACCTCGCCCTGGGCAATGAGCTGAGCACAAAGCGAGCTGGATAATTGTTGACCAACGACCTGAAAACTGTAGTAGCGAGCTAATCGTTTCTGCGAGTTGGATATTGGAGAACTGGGTTTTAGTCCACTTCAAGCTAGATGTTTGCTAGCTGGGCTTCTATCTTTCGGGTTTAATCCATTAGATCAGTTCATGGGGTTTTTACCTACTGGGCTAGCTTATTGGGCTTTTACCAAACTTTACCAGCCCACTTATGCAACCCTAAATATATCCAAAACATCAGCCGCCCAGCTTTTAGTACGTTCTGCAGGCTAGGAGTTAGAGCTCGCTGGTAAAAGCTGATGCATTCGATCTGTCATCCCACCTTTGTAACATCTGTCCCATCACCTAACACATGGTGGCTCTTCAGTAAACTGCTTTGTTGGCACGTTGGGTGTCATGCACATTTAATGCACACATTCCTCAACTGGCAACGCATGATGGTAAAAGCCTTGATCTGCATTGCACCGTTAGATTTAAGGCAGTTATGTAGCCCTCAGATATGACGACTAGGGTTAAAATCCCACGTCTATAAATGAGTAGGAGTCTTTTGATTTTCCTTCTCTCTGTGTCATTTTCAAACTTGGATGCCGAATTTCCTTTTTTCTGTTGCTTGTTCTATCTGCATTTTCTTTCATCTCACATTCTCGTACCAACGCCCTTTGGCTTCACAACCCTTGAGGATCTGGATCTTCGTTCTTAGGTGATTAAGGAGTACCGTATTTATAGTAAGTCTCCATAACCAATTCTTGGTTTTGTGGTTTCTGTTTTTGTGTGCATTGCATTCTTTTTAAATTTGAGACTTGCATGAACGCTTCATGTTCTTGATGTTGCATGTTTGTCATTAATTCTGACTTTTCGTTTCTTGTTAATTTGATCTTGTTGCTTGGTCCTTTGCGACCTGGTTGTGGTTTGTAACATTTATGCATGCAAGCTATAGGATGAGATAACTGTAGGTTATTAGCTCATAGGTCACTAGCTTGTAAGTTGAGCTTCCCATAGCCTTAGTAATCTGTGTGGCATTTGTGACCTATTGACTAAAAAGTCCCTTGTTAGGAAACTTGACTAAAAAGTCACTGGTTATAAACCTTGATGTGGTCTATTTGTAGTGGCCTAACTGTTCCTTTTTATGTGTAGATGTCTTCAAGTCGCACACGCCGATCACACAGAGTAAGGGATGATAACTCTTCCAACTCGAAGGAGCTCGGATTAGAGGAAGTCCGTATTACTGGCAAAGCAACCTCTTAGAGCGATGAGGTTGCTGAGGGGTTAATAGCTCAGGTAGGCCTTATAATAACTCATTAGGTCGTTGAGGAACAGAAAACTCACGAGGTGTTTATTCATTACGTCTCAAAGATAGATTATGAGGAATTTGGGGGAATAGCTTTGGAGTACCATCTTTCCAGAGGTTGTCGTATCATATCATCCTTGTTTAGCTACCATACAGTTTATCCTCTCAGGTACCACGTTGCTGTCAGTACTCATCATCTTAGGCACAAGTTTAGATTTCTAGTCCTTGCCTATCTTATCGACCTACTGAATAGGCTAGAGCTTAGCCTTTTTCAGCTAACCCTAAACTCCTATGCACAGCTCATATCCTTAACTTTGGTCTTCATTAGGAACGGTCTTCCTTCCCCCAAATCCAAGAATCCTCTGTTATCTCTATAGTATTAAAAGTGGTATGAAAGATGGAATGCGAGATGGAATTTACTATCTCGTAACTCGAAAGATAACCTTCAGGGGTCTCCTACCTTAGGGTAATGCAAAGGTAGTCTAATGTAGGAAACTACAAATCAAGTTGGTTTTATATTTTTTGTCCTTCTTTTAAGCAGCTCTGCAATTTCTCTTTCGTTCTTAGCCCAGGTAAACAAAAGGAACTGAATTCTGTGAGCTATAGTTTTTTTTTTTTTTTTTTTACTTACCTTCGTTTCATCTCACAGATTTAACAGGAGATAGGTCAACTCTTACTGGGGAGGAGACCGAAATTCTTAAAGCGCTCGCAGCTTCAGAGCAAGGAAAAACTAGCCACGCATTTGACGACGAGCTTCTCAGGGCTCATCAGCTAGCTCCTCCTTTAAACAGTGAGCTTCTCGACAATAAGAGGGACATCGAAAGTCGGGGTGAACTCGAGCTTGCTTCTGTATTCGAAGCTGCTAGTAAAGTAGAACCAGTTATAATCCCATAGGCTACTCCAAAACTCGTTTTAGTCTCTCAAACGACTTTCGAGATGGTAAAGCTTACTTTTAGAAGATCGTCAATAGCTCGATTTGTTGAGCCCGCAGCCTCTTCAGCTACTACTTTTATTAAAGCAACCACTTTTGCACCCATTTCAAGACCTCCACTAGCTGAGATTCTCACCTCGCAGCGAGAGGTGGTTAAAGCCCAACATGAGTAGGTGAGAGCTCCTACTCGTAAGGCTCAAGCTGCTCTAAGTAAGGGAGCAAAAAGAAAGTCCATGCCCAATCCTCCTCTAGCCAAGCGACGACAAGCAAATAAGGGAAACTAGCTTAAGGTAGTAGAAAGAAAAGCCGAGCCATAGGCTAGAACATAGCCCGAAGACGGGCCGGAGGAATATATTTCAACGCCCTCCTCGACAATTTGCTCGAACGCTTGGGGAACAGGGTCTAGATCCTACTTAAAGAGGATTTAAGAAGTGAGGGCTTGTCTGGCTACATAGCTCAATACGAGCTGTTGGTAATCTTCACTTCCTTTGCCTTTCCTTCTTTCTTGATTGTTTGGTTTAAATGTTAACTTGCTATACTGTAGGCCATTTTGGGAGGGATGAAACAAATGAACGAAGTCATGGCCTTTGAGAATGAGAAAGAGAAGCTCGTAAACGAAAAGAAAAAATTAAAAGACGAGCTCTCTTTCATAGCTACGAAGGCCAAAAGATTAGAGCAAACCTATCAGGCCATGCTGACGGATGCCGAGGTGGCCAAAAAGGAAGTTGAGGACACTCTGATTAGCGAGAAGGATACTCATGCAACTACGAGGACACACTTCATTACCCAACTCCTCAAAAGTGAGGAGGAATTGAAGAGGGTCAAGAGTGAGCTGAAAAAGGCCATATAACGGGTCGAGATCATCGAAAGGGAGGTCGTTCTTGCAAAAAAAATCCTGGCAAAGGCCGAAGAGCGAGCTGAAGCTGTTGAGAATGAGGTCACTCTTATAAGGAGGAAGCCAAGCTGTAGGTCACCAAAGCCAAAAAGGAGGCGGAGTCAAAGACCTCCAGTTTATTCCTCTACACTCTGTGGGAAGTCCATCTCGAGTTAGATGTCTCGTTCTTCAGTGAAGAAGCGGTCACAGAGGTGGAAAAGTATAAGGAGCGGGCTGCCCAGTCCTTAACTGTCACAGATGCAGCTCCTCAGGATATGAAGATACCTGTTATGACCTCTCAAGACGAGACAACTCAAGTCACAGAGCCTCCAAGTGCTACCTCTCATAAAACAACCCAAGTCGTAAAGCCTCCAAGTGCGACTTCTCACAAGTCAGCTCCTAAGGGATCAGCTCCCCAAGACCAAAGCACCAATTAGCTTATCATGATGAACTTCTTGTTTTGAATGTTTTATGCCTTATTCACCTCGCTTTGTGAGATTATTTGTAATACACATTGGCAATAGATATTTGCTCTCAGACTTCTTTCATTGAACTGTTTTACCTCGTTGCGAGGTTTATTATGAATTCATTTGCTTTATTTCAATACTATATTGTACTATGATTGCATCGATCTTTTTCAAGTCTTTGAATTTCCTGTGAGTTGAAAAGTCTTAAGTAATCAGCATGTAAATCAATATACAATTCATAGATAATAAAACAGAGTGAGAGCTTGGGAGGTTGCTAATCTCGATGCGATAGAGCTCGTGAGTTACAACTTAATTTAAAAACTTAAAACATATCCAGTAGATCAGGACCTCAACTAAAATCGCATGGTAAGAACCTAGGAAGTTGGAACCTTAGTTAATATAACATGATTTTATCGAGTTATGTAGGGGGTTAGAACCTCACCTATCGTAATGACATTTTAGCAAGCTATGTAGTGGGTTGGAACCTCGGCTACAATAGCGTAATCTTATCAAGCTATGTAGGGGATCAAAACCTCACCTAACAGAGCAATGTTATAGTGAGCTATGTAGCAAGTCAAAACCTTGGCTACAATAGTGTAACCTTATCAAGCTATGTAGGGGGTCGGAACCTCGCCTAACATAGCAAGATTGTAGCGAGCTATGAAGTAGGTCAGAACCTCAATTAACATAACTAGATTGTAGCAAGCTATATAGTGGGTCGGAACCTTGATTAACATAGTTGTTTTTGTCGAGCTATATAAGGGGGTCAGAATCTCGCCTACCATAGCAATATTGTAACGAGCTATGTAGTAGGTTGGAATCTCGACTAACATAACTATTTTTGTAGTGAGTTATGTAGGGAGTCGGAACCTCGCGTGCCATAGCGATATTGTAGCGAGCCATGTAGTGGGTCAAAACCTCGACTAACATAGCTGTTTTTTTTTCGAGCCATGTAGAGGGTCGGAATCTCGCCTAACATAACTATTTTTGTCGAGCTATGTAGGAGGTCAGAACCTCACCTATCATAGCGATGTTTTAGCAAACTATGTAGTGGGTCGGAACCTTGGCTATCATAGTGTAATTTTATCGAGCTATACAGGGGGGTCGAAACCTTAATTAACAATATAATTAAAAATTTAGTTAAACTATATCCGATAGGTCGTAACTTTAGCTAATATAGCATGACTCAATTAAACTTTGCCAAAGAGACACTTAGCAGAAAGGTAGCTTTTCACTTTCATACTTAGTGCTCAATAAAGCAATTACTCAGAGTAAAGCAATATAGCAAATTTGTAGCCTTTACTGATTTCAAAAATTGAGTTGCATGATGACCCTCACTGCTGGTTCATGTTTTGCTTGGGGAGCTTGCTGTGGCTACTGTTGTACCAGCTATGGTGGTCTTTCAGGACGTGGGTTCGCTAGTTTCACCACATAGTCTCTCAAGCGACCTCTCCTGATTAGATCTTCAATAGCGTCTTTCAATGCCTTACATTTTGAAGTATTATGCTTGATCTTATTATAATAAACACAAAACTTGTTCTTGGCCTTAATAGGAGTCCTCATGGATAGGGCCTCCCGAAGTCCTCCCTATTCCTCTCCGTAGCAAATATTCTGTCTTATGTATCTATCAAAAAGTTGTAACTGTCATAGCGACCTTGATGCTGAAGTCGTTCGCTTTTAGGCTCGTTCCTAGCCTTCTTGGTGACCTAATTATTTGAGTCGTTATTTCGACTTTCATTTTCATTCCCACTATTATTTCTTTTCTTTAGCTAGTTGGAACTGCCTATTTCACCCTTCTGACTAGTCTTCTTGGGCTCGAAAGTCTCCTCCCATTTAAATTCCTTGGCAGCTCACTCGTAGAACTCACCCAGATCCCTCATTGGGGTTTTATAGATGCTCTCATATAGTTTTCCATCCTTATGAAGCCCAGCTAAGATTGCAGTTAGAATGCTTTCATCTGAAGAGTTCTTTACATTGTTGACTTCATGTCTAAAACCTGGTAATGTAATCTTTCAACGGTTCATTTTGTCATTGAAAGACTGGCGAGGTGACAAGATGGTGTGAGCTACCTCCTCAGAGTTCGATACTGGCTAATAAACTTTTGTTGGCATTCTTTCCAACTATTTATGCTACGAGCTGGGAGACTCTTGAACCAAGTCCGTGGAATATCCTCTAAGGTGACTAGAAAAACACGGCACTTGACCAACTGGTTGGCCGTTTGGAGATCCATTTAGACATTGAACACATCCAAGTGATCGTAAGGACCAATATCTCCATTGTACGGAGGAATGTTAGGGAACTTGAATCTGTAAAGGAGATGTTATGTCTCAATCCTCCCTGGTGAAGGCGGTTCTTTCCCCATATTGATCACGCTGATTTGAAATGTTAAGACGAGCCTGAAGTTGTTGAACCCTCTGAATAAACTCTTTTATCATTGGGTCCTAAAGGTCATATCCTCTCACGATCTTGCGATTTGGAGAGCGGCATTCTAGATCATATCTATGACTAGCCCTTTGTGAGCCATCAGCTCTGTGCAACTTCCCACATCGCTGACTGACTATATCCTTTTCATGAGCTTAGCGACCTTCAGCTCTTGAATGCAAGTTTAAGGAACAATTTGAATTAGTAGGTCACAGAGCCTCTCTGACAGAACTTTCAAGAACTGGCTCTTCCTTTCGTCGCTGCTTATAAACTCATGTAGCAGTAACAACCTCAGGTCTGGGTTCATTTTGGGCTTAGGCCTGTGCCAACAGCCTGATTGTATCTGAAAGCTATCAGACCGTATCTTCCAATGCCTCCTACCGCTGGTACCAAACCTATAACCCCTCAACTGTAGAGACTATCGAAGCTGGTTGGCAAGGGGCTAGTGAAGGCACACCCATAGAAGCATTGTTTACGAGGACATAAGGTGTGTCTGTGATAAGTACGACTATATTCTCTATCAGTTGGATGTCACGCTGCTACTAATCTATCTGCCTTTCTGGTTTATCAGCCACTGCATCAGAACTTATGGTGGTTTTTTCTCTTACCATAGCAAATGAAAATTCCAAAAATTACAGTCTAGGTCCTTCCTCTAGTGCCAAAATATCGATATATGAATTTGGTCAACTGAAATTCTTAACCCAATACCTGTAATTAAAGAGAAAACAAAGACGAAAACAAGAAAAAGGGAAGAGAAAGAAGGAATGCAAAGGATTTTTATGTGGTTTGACCAAAAAAGATGTCTACGCCCACGATTATTACTCTGGTAATTTTGATAAAGTCACAGTATATTATTGATTATTGTGTGTCTTTATAATGAATTTCAATCCCTATTTATAGCATGAGGTGATACAATTTGAATATAATAAAAACATGAAAGAATCACACATTAATTATATTTCCAAAACCAGAATCACAAATTAACTATACTTCCAAAACTAACGTTTATCAATTAAGAAATATACTCCACCAAATCAGGAGTTTGATTTTATCTCCAACTCTGATAGTTGACTTCTCTTTAATTTAGGTTGTTGCCTTTCTAAAAAGATTCTATTAATGAGCACTTCGAGCTATAAGCTAGACCTCACCCTGGACGATGAGTTGAGCACAAGGCAAGTTGGATAATGGTTGACCAGCGACCTACAGTAACGAGCTAATCATTTCTACGAGCTGGACATTGGGGAACTAAGTCTTAGTCCACTATGAGCTAGATGTTTGCTAGCTGGGCTTCTATCTTTCGGGTTTAATCCATTTAATCAAATTATTGGGCTTTTGCCTACTGAGCTAGCTTATTGAGCTTTTACCAGCTCACTTATACAGCCCTAAATATATCCATAACAATGATAGAAGTTATATTTCAGGTACCTTGTCAACATGATAATGATATGACAAATTAATGACACTCAAATAAGAAAATAAATTCATAAACCTATGTATCTAGACACATCAAGATTAATCAACACATTAATGGTGCGTTTACTTCATTTGGAGAAATCGGAATGATTTAGAATTGAAATGACTTGGAATCGGAATCAAAATAAGTTGTTTACACTATCAATCAATCATATTCTTCATTCTCATTCTTCAATCCATGAAGTAAATACAACATAATTTTTTTAATACAATCAGCACATCAATTTGAACCATAATTTTTTTATCCATTTTACTTGAACCAATTGATAACATTGATATGATTATTGATATTTATTTAATATATCACGTCTGATAGCATTAAGCTCTATTAAATGTTGGGTGTGATTTTGAAATTTGAAAATGGCTTTGGTTGACCTTTCAAACTTCCTGTATTGTTTCAGTGGCATTATTGCCACTGAAATCGAGAACCAATTGATAACGTTGATATGACTATTAATATTTATTTACTACATCTACATCTAATAGCATTAAATTCTGTTAAAGGTTGGGTGTGATTTTCATATCCGAAAAGGGCTTTGGTCAATTTTACAAAATTCCTGTGTTATTCCAGTTGTATAAATGCAATTGTGTTTCATGCATTAAGTCTATTTTTTATGCATAAAATTCCCGTATTGTTCATTGGTATTAATGCAATTGCACTTCAAGCACAAACTCTAACTTGACTTGTAAACTTACTAGGTTCCCACAATCCTGCTTGCATCACCTCGAGTTTGATCAATTTCGAATAACCCGGCATTCCAAAAATCAGAAATTTTTGGATTCATATTTATATTCAAAAGAATATTGCTAGCTTTAAAATTACAGTATATTATCCGGAATCTAGAATCCTCATGGAAGTCTAAGATCCCCCGAGCTATGCCATTGACGATTTTGTAACATATAATCCCAATCTAATAGTGAACGTTTCAATGGATCTACAAAATTCAAAAAGGTTATAAGAATAAAAGTTTACCCATTATCTTTTCCTAAAACATGTGAACCAAAAGGAATTCCAAAAAAAAATAAAGGAAAAGAACAAAAAATGCAATGTGTAACAATACAAAATATGAAGTTATCTATAAGAACATGAATGCAATATGAGAGGAATATTTTGAAAGACGTATGGGTGATATGATAGATTTTTCCTTATAATCTTTTCATTTTAAAAAGTTCCTACGTGGACATGAACTTTGATCAAGATCCTTATCATATGTAAGTCAAGCAAGTAACAAATGTTTTGGACCACGTATTGTGTCATACTTTTCCTATAAAGTTCTTTTGAAAGTTCCAGGAATATGTCATATTTTAAAAAGTTCAATTCCTATCATATACTGAGTTTTCCACGAACCAATTTATGAAACTGAGAAAACATCACGTATTAAAATCCTCTACAATATGCACATTTGAGGAAGACAAAGTCATCAACACAAACCATGGCTTCTTCTTCCAACCTACTTTTCTTTCTTTCTTCCAACCCAGCGGGTCTTCATTTCTGCCACAACTGCAAGACAGAAATGGAGACCCTCCATCTTTGTTGCATGGTTTGGAACCATTGGTTTGATTCCAGATCGTTTAAATGATCCGATCTTCCAAATCATTATAATGATTGCTTTTCTTTTATTTTTTATTATTTAATTTTAAAAAAAAAATCAATTTTTTTCTTTTATTTTTCTTTGGAGTTTAATTTTCGTTTAATTTTAATTAGTTTAACTAAAAAATTAGTTTTTAATTAATTTAATGAGTTTAATTAGTTTTTAATTTTTATTATTTTAATTTAGTTTCATTAGGGTAAAAAGGTCATTTTAGGGCATTATAGATTGAAGTAAAGGCAAATCGGTTTTTTTCTATTTCTATTTGGTTTGATTGTCAATTGATTAACGAGGAGGAACTAATTTAATGCATTTTGAAAACTTTAAAAAAGATTTGATGTTTTTTCAAAACATAATTAAAATATAATTTTTTTTCAAAACATAGGAATGAAAATGAAATTTGTCCTAACAATTAAATATTAGTATATAAATTAGTTAATGGCACAAGGCTATAAATGTCAAATCACTAATTTTTAAATATTTTTATCAAAATAACAATCCAGTGTGGCCTAGTGATAAAAAATTTTCAATCTGTCTAGCAAACTTAGCTTTGAGTGACTACATGATAGGTGGTATTTTAAAAATATAACTATATATATGTATGTATGTATATATTAAAATAAGAAACAAACAATTTAATACTTAATTCAAACTAAAAAATAGATACAAGTATATTACTAACTCCATATTTCAGAAGTAATTCGTAATTCACTAAAATTCAGACCCATTTAATGGGACAAAATACAAACACTCCATAGGACTTCCATGTAATTTTCTTTTTTAGGTTTCAACGGCGGCCAAGTGTTATCAAACCAGCCTAAATGAAGTATCACAAAAATCATTGGAGTAGCTACTTTAGTATCCTCTAACATCTAGGGTGGAATTTCTCACCTTTACTTAAACCCCCTCACTAAAACAGATAAGAATATGCACAACTTGAGTTAGTGTAATCTTTGGATCTAACCTATCCAAACTATTAAGGGTTAGGCATTATAACTATTTACTTAATCTAGAATCCACCGTGAACTTAATTATTTAGAAAGATAAGAATTTTTCTTTCTGCAATCTATATCATGTTGGGTAGTGCTCTGTATACCAACTTAATTAGCCCCATGACATGCGGAAACCTGCTAAGAAACAGAGTCTTAGCTCATGCATGGTATATGACATAATCAACATTGTCTAAGAGACGGCTACATTTTCAACAGTGCAGGTCAACACAATGGTCTAAAACAGGAAAACCAATTGATCCGGGACCACAAATAATGTTCAATACACAAGAGTCTTTGTATAGGAGTTGAAAAGTCCACAATTTATAATTTCGAAATGAGTAATGGCTAATGAATTCATTTCACACCAACCACTATGGCAAGAAAAGTCCTCAATTTGGGCATTTAAAAGACTGAAAGTGAGGGTAAGAGTAGTACTACATCATCTACATCATTTGCAATGGCTTATTCAAGGCTACTATTTTTCTTGTGTTCCATTCTCTTACACTTGTTTGCTCTCACCATTGCTGAGCAGCCACTGGCTACGATCTGCTCAGCTGAAACTTCACCACTAATAGTAGTTACCAGGCAAACCTCAACCACCTCCTTTCCTCCCTCTCCAACACCAAAATAGATAATGGTTTCTACAATGCATCCGATGGTGAAAACCAAGATAGAGTTAATGCACTGGTTCTATGTGGAGGAGATGTCAAGCCAGATAGTTGCAAAAGTTGCATCATTAACTATACTCAAGAGATCACCAAACGTTGTCCCAACCAAAAAGAAGCCTCTATTTGGTATGATGATTGTATGTTGAGGTACTCAAACCGCTACTTCTTTGGCAACATAGAATTTGGGCCTTATTTTTGGTTGTACAGCACGCAAAATGTAACAAACGGAGATAAGTTCAATGAAGAGGTTGAGGATTTGTTGGATGAACTGAAAGAGAAATCAGCCTCAGGTGGTTCTCTTAGTAAGTTTGCCACAGGAAATACAACCATACCAAACGCTCAAACCATATATGCACTTGCACTCCTGATCTGTCTGAGGAAGAATGCAGTGACTGCCTATCCAGTGCCACTGATTTGCTTCCAAATTGTTGTGATGGAAGACAAGGAGGTAGAGTCATTTCACCCAGTTGTCACTTTAGGTATGAGATCAGCCTTTTCTATAACAACACTGCAGCGAATGCACCGACACCATCACCATCACAAACTTCACCAACAGCTCAGTTGCCAATATCACATGAAGGCTTAGTATCTCCTCCTCCACTGGCTTCTAATACCGCCATCCAGAAAGGTATAATATTCAATGCTTGATTCAATACTTTTCAACCTACAGCTTTATCAAATATTCTCTATTTTTTATAATGATTATCAAAGAAATATTTGGATGATATTAATTAAGTTCTAATCAAATTGTATCTCTGGCTTTGCGGGAAAGGAGATCAGCTCCAGAACTTTCGTCCAAAGTGTTGTTCCTTTGTTACTTTTGCCATATTTGTCATCTTTGTTATGATTGTTTTTGAATTTAGACAATCAGTAGCCAAGTGAAACATAGTTGTTTGAATTTCATGTTTTTGTACTCTGTTGTTGTAATGGAGATCATCCATCCACTTTGACTTTTGAAATAAGAAAAGATGACCATTCATGCTTAACTTTATTGAGTAGGCAAGGATTTTCAATCCAGTCTCTAAAGAAGCAATTTTTTTTTTCATTTTTAACGAGCATAGCTGCTGGATCACTATTCAATATTCCTCTACTTACACTCCTCAATCGTTATCGACTTTAAATTCATTTATTTTTTGTTTTCACAATTAAATTGAACAGAATTTCTTGGATGAATATTGAAAACACAAAGTTAAAATTTAAGTTAGTATAACATGACTTACTGAAAAATCGTAGCTTCAAACACATACGGGAATAAATGGATCAAGGTGAAGGGGAATCTAGGCATCAGTAAAACAGAGTTCCAATACAGAAACAAACAGATATTCCTCAATTCTCAATGCAATTTTGTGAACTGAATACTTGTTACTGGCCAATCAGATAATTCTATGACATAGTTCTGTTCCACTCTATATCGGATTCTTTGAACAAAAATATATTTGTGCAATTTAAAAATTTCATCGTTAAATATCTTGAAAACACCTTGTAAAAGGAGATTAAGAATGGATGCACTTGAGAGGAGTAAGGACTCATTATGGAAATCATTAATTTTTTTCACGTAAATTGTTCTGGATTGCTTTGTTAATCTTCTACATCACCATGGTGAAAAGATAAAACGACCTATCAGCAACAAAAGTTGATCAAGTAAACAATCACTTAATGACCATTTTAGACTGAAAGCATGCAGGTTCAGAAAGGGACTTACGTTTCCTGGATTGTTGGACCAAGTCAAACGGGGGAAATTGGCTAATTATGGAAGGGACCATCAATGCATCAATGTTGGACATAGTGAGGTTACATCATGTCAAATCAATCAGAATAGGCTGCTCAAGTGCTGGTCTATTCTTATAAAAAGTCCCGACTACTTGTCTACTTCCGTTGTGGATGATGCCCGATTGATAGCAGAATATATTAATTTGATCCTTCATGGAAAATTAGTTGACAAGCAGTACAGATAGACTTGATTTGTTTAATTTTGTTGAACAGAGGTTGTCAGGAAACTACTTCTGTTGACGTGGTCAGTTAGTGCTTGCAGGCCTAATATGCCTAGGTGGTTTTGTACTGGCATATCATTTCAATCTTTCACTCATTTATTTATCTTTATACAGTTGTAATTTCCTTTCCTTTTAAGATAGACAGCTTCCTAGAATTTAAATTCAAGCTCTTAAATATTTTTTAAATATAAATAAAAATTTATATCTAAAAAATATTTGAAGTCTTAGATTTAAACTTTAAAATCTATTTATTTTATCATATAAAAAGGTTAAAATTCGGGATAAATGATAAGAGAATGGATTGAGATCAGAATATTAATATCTTGTCACCTACCCTACCAATTAAAAGGACCAAAGGAGCAGTTGACAAGAGATTGGACTGAGATCTAACATTAATATCTGGTCAGACCATCTTATTCTTCGATGCCAAAAAATGCCCTCATTTTTCTGCTTCTTCCTTTTTATGTCTTAATTTCTCTTTCTTACCTTTTTTTAGACTAATCCTCGGAACATTTTGTCCGCAAACATACAAAACGATAAATTGTTCTCCTGCTATCGGTCAAAGATACCATCACAGGGTTCCTATTGCTAGTAATAGCATCAAGGAATCCTATTTGTCAAAGACAACATTTGAGGCTTCTGCCAGTAAAAACAAATTATGACAAACTTTCTTTTTCTTTTTCTTTTTTTAATTGAAAATAATATTACAGTCAATTTAAGGTTCTACTGTAACTTACCAAAGATCATTCAAACTCCATCACAGGAGAGGAAATTAGCTGACATTTAGAATTCATGAAAAAAAAATAAAGAAATAATACAATGCAATTTTTCTACCTAATAAAATTAATCTTACTTTGATTCGTTATTTTTTTTTTGAAATTAATTAGTAAGCTTCCAAAGATACTTTACTTCAACCATTATATCATGGTACTCAACAAACCATTTATGTATAATAAACTAGAAATATATTATATGGAAACTTTACTTCAACCTTAAATCATGTCATTCAACAAACCATTTATGTATAATAAACTAGTAATATAATCTATAAAAACCCTCTGCCGGCTGCGTATTAGCTGTACTCCATATATAAGCTACAATTAAAAATCATTATCATAATCTAAAAATGCGACATGATATGGGTTCATTGCAGGGGCGGACCTAGTATAGGGTTCAGGAGGGGCACCCCTCGTGAAATTTTATTAGTTACATAATATTAATTATTAGATATTTAAATATATAATGTTGAAGTAAACGTTGAATGGTCTGGGGGTAAATGGCATATTTTGTGTTCTACTGCCACTGTGATGCCTGGTTCAATCTTCACTCAGACACTTTTCTTTCTCATTTTTTTCTTCTAAAGGAAATGAACAATGCGATCCTCACTGAGACATGTGCTCTTTCTATTTTTCATGTGGTCTTTCTTGCTCTTTCTCATCATGTGCTTCTTTTTTTTCATAGATAATGAAGAGTGTATGTAAGTTTGTTGATGCTCGAACTTGGGTTGTAAAAACAAATAACATAGATAATTACCAACCAAGCAAATCTTTAAACTTGAAGTATTTTGACTTCAAAAACTTTTATAACCGACCATGAATTATGAGTAGGTTTTTTTTTTTTTAATAATATTTATGAACAATTATTGCCAGATAATCAAAAGCTTTTTTTTTTTTTTTTTTATCATAAACTATATCATATTTACATAAATGTTAACTAATTTTCCTTCAATTTTTTAATTTTTGGGTTTCTTTCACATCCCCTTTATAACTTAGTGAATATTGTGAATTTATTTCCGTTCTCTAGTGCTAGTACATAAATTCATCAGTGTTTTAATGTTATTTTATAGGGTTTACTTGTTAAAATAATAGATGTTATCATGATCAAATTTTAAAAACAAAAATATGTTTAATTAGATGTGAATTGTTTCTCCATTTATAGTTTAAGTAGTTAGTATATTTTCTTTTCACATTCGTGATTAAGAGTTTAAGTTTCATAATGTATATTTAATAATATATATAGAGATTTATTTTTCTTTATATGAGAAATTTTATAAATAAAAAAGTTTATATGAATAATAATTATTTTTATCTTAATTACCTTTTATTTTATTTTATTATAAAGTGTTCTCTAATCTAAATGTCTCGGTCGCCACTCGTTAATTGGACAAACAAGTAGATGATATTAGTACGTTCTCACCGAATCATTTGTCCAAACACATGGGTCCAACATGGACCTGACCTGATCAAGACCTTCCTATATACATGACAAAAAAAGGTAGCAAATGTTTCCAATTGCGTGTCATACTTTTCCTCCACACATTTGAGGATGACAAAAGTCATCAACACGAACCATGGCTTCTTCCTCCAAGCTGCTTTTCTTTCTTTCTTCAATTTTCATACATTTTCTTGCTCTAAGCACCATCGCACAGCTTAAGCTGCTGTACCATGAGTGTTATAACAAAGGTAACTACACCACTAATAGTATTTTTGAAGCAAATCTTTTTAAGAAGGAGGAAAACGGAGGAGGAAGATGAAGGTAAGTTGAAATTTGCTTCTGTTTCTGCTATTGAAAGATTTAGGTTCTGTTATGAAAGCACAAATTGTTATTTCGAATTCGGTAATGTTAACTTGTTCGTTTTTCGCTTAGATGTGGAAGGATTAAAAGATATGGAGTCCATGCGATTCGACTTTAGCACCATTAGAGATGTAACAAATAACTTTTCTGATAAAAAAAAGATTGGACAGGGAGGATTTGGTGTTGTATACAAGGTATGAGATTTTATATTGATAAGTTGTTCCATTTCATATTTATTACTTCCCTGAAAGTTAAGAATATCTAGTTTGTAAACAATCACATTTGCTTAAAATGCTAGGGCATGTTACCCGATAGACAACAAATTGCAGTCAAGAGACTATCTAAAAGTTCTGGACTAGGAGATCTAGAATTTAAGACTGAGGTACTATTGATGGTCAAACTTCAACATAGGAATTTGGTTAGGTTCCGTGGCTATTGCTTGGGACGAACAGAAAGGATTCTTGTCTATGAGTTTTTGCCCAACTTAAGCCTCGATCACTTCATATTTGGTAAGTTTTCTTTTCACATTCAATTTTAGATTGTCCAACAACATTTTTGTACTGAAACATCTCAGATTTTCTCAGCAATCCCATGAACTTGTAAGTCTATCCACCAATCTTGTTTTTTTATTTCTTTTATTTCATTCGGAATTGCTCTAGAAGATTTGTAAATCATTCTAACTTCTTAGATCTTCATGTTCACCACTATCATGCATCTTCAAGAAAATATGTATATGTGACAGCAGTGAGGCATGAACTTGTAATTCTGTAAACTATACTTGTCCATTTTAGTGTTATTCATTTATCTCATATGATTTTATATACCTATAGATCCAACCAAGCGAGAATTTTTGGATTGGGATAAGCGCTATAAAATCATAGTAGGTATTGCTCGAGGACTTCTTTATCTACACGAAGATTCAAGATTTCGAATTATTCACCGTGATCTCAAACCAAGTAATGTTTTGTTGGACTACGAATTTAATCCCAAAATATCAGATTTTACAATGGCAAGATCATTTGATGTGGATCAAACTCAAACCAATACTGATAGAATTGTGGGTACCTTGTAAGTATATGAAGGAAAATAGAGCTTTAGTACTGTCTATGTATACTGTAGTTTATGTTCATTTTCAGCATGCTATTTTTCCATCGCACTGAATCAGCAATAGGGTTCAAACTAGAGCATTCCTAGAGCTCAACTTTTCCAATCATTGATTCTAAAATTGATATGATAATTGTGTGTAGTCGTTATATGGCTCCGGAATATATAAGGCATGGATGCATCTCAATGAAGCTAGATGTCTATAGCTTCGGCATAATTGTTTTGGAAATTATGAGTGGTCAAAAGATAAATTATTTTCGTATTGCAGAGAAAAGAGAGGATCTTCTGTCCTATGTAAGTATGAAACTTTATTGCTGCATTTCTCTTTGTGAACTAGAAATTTATTGATTCCAAACTTTATATTTTATATGCATTTAATCTGTTACAATTTTAATGTCGCAGGCGTGGAAATGTTGGAATGAAGGGACAGCTTCAAATCTAATAGATCCCACTTTGAGAGATGGTTCAATAAATATAATGATGAAATGCATACACATTGGGTTGTTATGTGTTCAGGAAAATGTATCCGATCGACCAACCATGGCTTCTGTTAATAATATGCTAAGTTGCGAGGACATCACTCTCCCAGCACCCTTAAAACCAGCATTTTTTACGGGTCATTCAAGCGTACTTGAAAAATCATCATCACAAGCTGTCCCATTGTCACGAAATGAGTTTTCGATCAGTGATCTTGCTCCTCGATAGCACTTGCGGGTTGCTAACGTCGAATTACTATATTCTGTCGAATTGTATTTATGTACTGACGTGGTATAAATACAAGTTGTTAGAATTCTTGGTTGGCTTAAGATGTCAAAAACCAAAATAAAGGTCGTCAGAATTGTTATACCAATTTCCTGTTATTTTAAAGAATTATTGTTAGAATTGGCTACATACATCTGCTTCTATCAATTCCAAGTTGTCAGGATTGGCTCCTCCAAGTTATTGTGAGTATCAAGTTTTTGAATTCTCACATAAGCTGATGTATTATATAGTGAATGGCAGGATTAGTAGTGGAAATAAAATATATATTTGTATGTTATCATAACTGCTGTAAGTAATCTGTAACATGACTTGCTTGATGATTTCATTTTAATCTACAATCTTTTACCAAATGTCCAAACTTTTTATTCTAACCTAATAGTCATAATGAAAAGAGAAGGATAGGCCACCTTATCAATTATGCAGATAGTACAAACTACTTCATAAAAGATTATATGAAGGATAACTGATGTTTTTAAATTTTTGACGCTACGCTGTGTGAGATTTATGATATATTAGGTTCTATGGCCACTAGTTTTTCTTATAAAAACGTAGCTAGTTTATGATGATTATTAAAACTATCTGTTTTAACAATCATCATAAAATATCGAAACTGTCTCAAGGCCTCAAAAAAGATAATCAAAACAAAGGAATATATTCTTAAGAAGAAGAATCAACACAATTTAAAAAAAAAAAAAAAGAGGATGCCTCAGAAATTTCTCGTTTTCTTGAAGTCATGTGATTTGGTCGCGCGTCACACCTCGATGCTGCAGTACTGACCAAAGACCCAAAAAACCACTCACTTAAAATCACCAATGGTAAGTTACTCGCACCTAGCTTTCTATCTGTGGCAGCATACACAAGTTTTCCTCACTCAAGTTTGACCTTTGACTACAACCAAACCACCAAAGTCTTAATTGAATTGGTCACGCAACAGTAAAACACACTTGATTGCATCATAGCCAAGTCAACTCCACATTCAAACTGTAGTCAACTATCTGCTTTTGTTTCAGCTTCACACAAGTTCCTGCAAAACCCAATTGTCAAAGGCACATGCATGAACTCCACCGACTTTCTGCTTTGGTTACTACAGCCACCCACACAAAGCCGAGTTCTTTCTCAAGCTTCGGTCGCACACACCACCCACGCACACACAACACATAGGTCCAACACCGTATAACTTGTGTTATGTATCTTAAAGACAAGGAATGGGTCAAACGAATTTGATGTTTGAACAACTCTGCATTGATTCTAGCTTGGAAAAATCTGCAAAGATCTTATTACAAGGGCTTAGTGAAATTATTTGCAAAAATTCATACGTCTGTAGATGTTACGGGGTCCAATTACTTTCACGTTTTCTTCTAAGAATTTTAAGTAAAATAAAATCCTCATGATTCGTAGTGCATAATTGTTTAGCTCAAAATTAGTACTTGACCACAAAATAAAAATAGTAGTTCCTATAGAAAGAATTTTAATGAAAAATCATCACTTCCCTCTTTTAAGCCCCCTGTTTTATTTTGATTGACTTCAGGTTGCTCATCAAGCCTGCCTATGTCCTTGAACATCAACGAGGTTCTAGCTCAGTGAAAGCGTTATCATCAACGGAGAATGCTGGATTAGGTTTTTGTTGTTGTAGAGGCTCATCCATGGTAACGTGCATAAAAAATGCTGGTTTTGAGGGCACTGGTAGAGAGACTGAGCAGCTACTAAGCATTAGAAAAATTGAACCCATGGTTGGTCTGTTAACTAAATTTTCTTGGACGCATGGCAACCCAATATGGATACACCTCATAATATCACTTCTCCAACCATTCGCCATCATGGGATCAATCAGGTCTATAGCACTCCCTTGAATCCAATTTTTCCATGCCTGCATAATTTTAACCATATTAGAATGTAACTCTTCAAATGTTATAGTTTCATGGCCATTACTAGTCCAGAGCCAAAAATAACAAGGCAGCTGTATTTTTAATTTTTATTACTCACATATGATAAAAGGTGTTCTGCCTCTTCTCCTGCACCAAAGTTGTTCTTTAATGATTTCTAAAACTAAAACTCCAAAGCTAAAAACATCAGATTTAACAGAGAATTGACGGTGAATTACTTACTCTGGAACCATGTACCACTGTATACAAGTAGTAGCTAAATTAATTTTGGCATAAGAGCTATTCATAATTGGCATGAAGTTAAATAGTTTATGAATTGGTAAGTTACTGGTACATCATGTTTTTCAAGTAACATAAACACATAATTAAACTGTAAGCCATTTTATATTTACAAGGTCCCAACTACTCCACTTGTATAACCTTGAGTTTCATCCCTTGAAAACAATCTTGCCATTCCGAAATCTAATATCTTAGGATTCATCTCTGCATCTAATTAAATGTTGTTAGCTTTAAGGTCACGATAAATAATTCAAATCTGAGATTCTTTATGAAGGTAAAGTAGTCCTCAAACAATGCCTAATATGATTTTGTAGCACATTTCTCAATTCAAATGTACACATTTAACTTGATCTGCAAATTGACATTATTATAAAGTTTGACTAAATTAGAAATAAATAATTAGGAATGTAGCGATGAGAGTACAAGTGCACACTGTAGATCACTCTCTTTGAAAATGCAATGGCTCCCATAAATATCAAAAACTGAAGCTGATTGAAACATACCAAAAATGAACTTGTCAAGGCTTGAGTGCTGCAAAAACTCATAGATAAGAAGCCTTTCTTCTCCTTCCAGGCAGAAACCTAGGAGCCTGACCAAATTCTTATGTTGGAGCTTGGCCACCAACAGGACTTCATTCTTAAATTCTATTTCTCCTTGTTCTGAATTTCTAGACAGCCGCTTTACTGCTATATCCCTTCCATCAAGAAGCCTACCCTGAAATTGTAATAAAAATGGAGTACATAAATTAACAAAGAAAGAAATAGAAGGACGACTTGGGGGAGAAGCAATTCCAATATATGATATATATATATATATGTATGTATATAACTAATTAATTTTCAAATAACAACTTCTCTACCTTATAAACAGCTCCGAAACCTCCTTTATGATCATCAGAAAAGAAAGTTACCTGTTGCGACATTGATAGTGTCAAAGTAAAATTGTAAGGAGGAAAACTTTTCCATTTTGCCCTCACCTTTACAAAAGAAACAAAGCATAGGAACTCATATGCAAGAGACAATTCTAGTAACTTCATGTCTTCACTTGCTACACTGCAGGTCATTTTATTATAAATTTTCATGAAAATCAATGGCCTCTTTCTTTTCTCTTTAAACAAAGTCTTTCCTTTCTCGGGGTTGCTCTTGCTTTAGAACAGATAGAAGTAATATTATTAATTACTTCGAACAAGTCCATAAAAAAGACACCTTTAGTAACCCATATCTGCTGTTGTTCATGGAGGAAAAAAAATTAAGGAAAATATAAGGGATATTCCAAACCTACTTTTGATCTTCTTGTTTGGCTTCCTCCTTTGGACAATACCACAAGAAAAGACAAAAAGCACCATGGTGATAACACCAGTAACAACAATAATCACCACCTTTTGATATGCAATGCCTCCATTGTCTGCACAGGCCAGAGATGAATACTAACAGCAAAATTGTCTCATAAGCTAATGCTGTTTTTCTACATCTATTCAAGTTATCACTCGAAAAGTCAAATTACACTAATTTTCGATATACCTTTCCTATTGACATTAGTATAAGTTGAAGGTGGAGGCAGACGAGATGGCGATGGTGACGAACCATGAGCAGTAGAATTGTAGAAAATGTAAAAGCCTCCCCTGATAAAACAACTAGGAACATGAACATATCCTCCTTGCTTCTCTTGGCAACAATTTTCAAAGTAACCAACAGTGAATCTTAGACAATAATCACAATCACTCTGGGATAGATCTGGAGTACATTACATAAGTGCATATAGTCTATGGGAGGGTGTAAAATCTGCTTCTCCAGTGGCATATTTAAGCCTTGAAGACCCTGTAGAGGTTTCTTCCACTAGTCGATTCATCAAACTGAACCAGGTTCGATTGTACTCGGTGAAGTTTGATTTAATGTCATTCACATTAGCGTCTGCATCAACAGGTGACGCCTCCACTTTACCAAATATAGAACAATTGGCATAGCGTAAAATACATGGAGGACCATCTCCCCAAGAAATTGCTTCTTTCTCAACAGGAAATTCCGCTAGAATATCCTGAACTGCAGAATTGACAGATCTGAAGCAAGACACCGATGAAGTATCTCCTCTGCACAGCGCAAGAGCATAGACTCTATCAGGGTCTTGGCTAATGGACGCAGTGTAGAATCCTCCATTTGCTGGGGCATTCGTGGCAAGAGACGAGAGGATGAGGTCGCGGTTTCTGCCATAGGTACTATTACTTGTGAAGTTTCCTGTCTTGTAACATGTTTGAGCAATGGCAAGACTAATGCTTGTAAGCATATGATAGAGAAGACAAGCAACCAACATCTTGTCAGACATTGCTCCACTCTCAATTCTCACTACCACATAATTTTTCTGGCTTACAGAGACCTTGCAATTTCAAATGCCAAAGATTTTATCTTACATATAAGCTTTGTCTTCACATAAGATATTTAATACTAACAGCGAATTGTTCAACTTGCAAATGACATTTCGTCTACTAGCTCCTCATTTCAAAGAGGCTATTCAACTTTGTTTGAAAATTGATTAACATAAGCTCCTTTTTCAAGGATTGACAAAATGTATACCTTATTTTATCATTACAAGTTCAAAAATTGAGCGTTGAATTCAAGCGCGTGCTCTCCTTAAGCATGTTTATGTGCCAAGTTCTACACTCACCAAGGCTACTCAATGCAGTGGCACTTTTTCCCCCACTATTTGTGGGATATCCTCACTCATTATGGGTTGGCTTTTTCTATTTCTAAAAGTCAATTTTGGGTCGTATTACGATACCTATCACTATTGATCTTAGTTGTATCCGAACTGGTCTCAGTCATATAAAAAAAACAAAAAAGCCACCATGCTTTTGAAAGGTTTTGACTTCAATTGTAGTCCACAAATAATTAACCTTAGGCTAGACAGTGACAAAACATACCGATGATCAAGTGCCTAAATGACTAGAGTTGTCACGTCCTTATTCAAGCGGATGCGAATTGTGGTGTTAGTGGATGTGGTGTTTGGCTTGTTAATATTTGCTAAGTAGTCTCTGTTGGTCTTGTCATTCCATTATCTTTATTTATTATTGGAAGATATTTCAATATTTTTGTATAAGTATGTTAATGGCACCTGAACCATCTGGAGTTTATCACTATTCCCTTATGACAAAAATATCAGTAATGTTGAGAAAAGCAACACAAACATATCTTGTTATTAGCCCTCATTGTCAACTATTAATGTTAGAAGGGTAATTCGGACTATTTGCACATTGATAAGACAAAATTGGAGTTATATACAACCTGTTTATCAGTTTAAAACTAGATATTTAAATTAAAAATAATTAGAATAAAAAAAAAATTCTCTCCTTCAAAATAGAGGAGAGAAAAATGATTTTCCTCATCCATAATAGAGAAGATATCAGTTCTCTCCCCCATTTTGAAGGAGAGAATTCTGTCTCCTCAAGAATGGAGGACATAGAGATTGAAAGAAATAAAAAAAAAAAAAAAAAAAAGGGTTTTTTTTTTTTTTTTTTTTTTTTTTTTATTTTTTTTTTTTGGGCATGTGCTATGATTATATATAGGTTTGTGTTTTGTTCTTATTTCTATGATTTTTCAGTTTATTGGTGATGGAAGTAGGGAACTTGGTGGTGATGATAATGATGTGAAGAGGCTGGTGGGAGTGATGGTGGTAATAGGGGCAAATTAATTAATTAATTAATTAACAATAAATAGATACATTTTGATGATGTAATAGAGCTAAATTTGTCCTTTTACAATTGAGTGAGGTGAGGTGTGTAATAACCAAAATAAGTAAGTGTAGGTCAATAGATGTGTTGTTGGAAATGCAAAATAACAGCCCAAGCACGGGCACAATATCCAACCCACTTCAATTGAAGTTCAGAAACTCACATCCAAGTATAACGTCTAGTCAAATTTGACCAATTATATGTGGGGGTGTGGATCAAGGGAATCGATCCCTTGATCTTAGGAGCTATTACAGCTCGACAATGGTTACTTCTCTCTTATAAAAGAGAAGCAACCAATAAGGAAAGGGGACATTTTGCTACCCTATCGCCGCTTTGACAAATTCTCCATTGATATTCAGTAAATGTCTATGTTTTCATTGTCACATGATATTCTACTCTTATCTTAGCAATCACATCACTATCACTCGTCATACACCTTACTTTTAGTCATTTGTCATCCACTTACTCTTGGTTTTTTTATCTACCTTCGATTACAATTCTGACTTAAACATCAAAGTACTTTTAGCAGACACCAACTCAGGGTCAAGGTAACTCATTTGTTTCATTTGACTACTTTATAGGTTGTTATATCCGAGAAGCTTATTGTAGAGCCAAGCCTCTACATTAACAACGGTAAAGTTAGTCCACTACAATGTGCCATGAATATAACACATACATTCAAGGCTTCCTTTATCGAAAGAATGCTATTTATGTTTGACAATACCAAATTGCAAGTGGGTTGCATCTTTCAACATGGCATAAGTTCTTATCAATTTGAACGAACTTCTAAATTATGTTGACAAGACCAAAATGAAAAATTAATTAAAAGAAATTTTACTGGCAGAAATAAATAGGTAACACTTTGGAATAAGCATCAGAGTGGCAATATTTACACTCCCCTAAAATTGTATGTACGCTCCCCAATTTTGTTTTTTTGTTTTTTTGTTTTTTTTGTTTTTAATTTTAATATTATCCTTAAATTAAATTATTAATACTTTGTTGATATATTATTATTATTACTATTATTATTATTATTATTATTATTATGGGAATGAGGAATTAAATTCAAGGAAAAGTACCAACATCTTGTGTTTGAATAGGAGTGATACTTGAATCTTTAACCTCTTGAGATTAAGAAAAATGTTCAATTATTCCTACTAAGGGGTGGTATGCAGGTGTATTATGATTATTAACTATTTACTTTTCCAATTTTTCACTAACTAAATTAAGAAATACATATATATTTATTTAAAAGTCACAAAACTAAATTTTTAAAAAGTAAAATAAAATAAATATATGTATAAAGCAAATAAAATCCTATATTGAAAATGGGAGAAGAGTCAAATGCCCAATCCTAGAAAAAAAGAAAGGATGAAGGAGGGTGCTATCTTCTCCACCATCCACATGATGGAGAAGGCAGCAGCTTTATCCATCAACAGTAAACAAGGGGTTGTTTCTTCCAAATCCTCCCTCTTTCTTATTTTTATGTTCCTTATATTTTATAATTTATTTACTTATAATAGTTTTTTAAAATTTAAAGAAAGGATATAATTTACAAAATAAAATAAAATAAAGAAGAAAGGGCATAGTTGGTAAGATGTGGAGTGTATTTACAAGATATAATCTATTTAAATATTTTAGTAGGATATATACACAAAAGGGGGTTACATATGATTGGAAGGGGTGTCAATAGGGAGACTCTAAACATTAACGTCCAATAGATGACAGATCGTACACCAAACTGTGGCACAAAAAGGAAAGCCAAGGTGGCCCTTGTTCCAGCCTGTTCTTGCTTGCTGATGTATTTGGATTCGCTATGTTGGGTAAGATATGGACAAACTGACACAAACTGACAGCTACATCAGCCCAGCCTACTAATTATTCATATGTGCTTCGGGCCCAATGGTTCCTTCACTTTCACCTATGAATTAAAACCATATCCACTTAATCCAGTTTACTTTGAGCTTTGTTGTTGTAAAGCGGTTTGTCAGGATTTTATCAAAATCTCACTAATATTACAAACTGTCTAAATAGCTACTTCCACGTTTTCCACTCTCACATAATTTTATCACGAATTAGACTTCAAGTTTCTCATTAATATGAAAAGAGAAAATACACAATCATCTTGATAACCAATTTGATTAAAAATTTGTGTACTTATACATAGCATGTGAAAATTGTTCTAGATCACGAACTAGAACTATTTAGTTAATCTAGAATTACCATTCACCAAATTGGACACGGCACAATAAAAATACTTTTGCAGTCTATGCCGTGTTGAATGGTGCTGTAACTTAGCCAGCTCCCGTAACTTGCGGTGCGGGAATCAATCCGAACTCCAAGATGAAAGTTCATGGTACGTAGTTGATGTAGACATATTAATAAACAATCAAGAGAAGACTATATGGAGTCAGCGCAGTCGTCCAAAGCAGAAGAAGAAAATTCTTTTTATTAGTCTTCATACGTATGTGCTGAAAGGTCCACAGTTTTTTAATTTTTAGTAGACTACTGGTTCCAATTCACGCCAACTTTGGCATTTAAATGGACAATAAGTTAAAGCAATAGAATACTACTTCTATAGCAATGGCTTCTTCCGGATTGCTGTTCTTCTTATGTTCCATTCTCTTACATTTTGTTGCTCTCACCATTGCACAGCAACCAATAGTGCTGAGGAATTTCTGCTTAGATAACAATGGAAACTTCACCACTAATAGTACTTACCAGGCAAACCTCAATCACCTCCTCTCCTCCCTCTCCGACACCAAAATCGATAATGGTTTTTACAATGCCTCTTATGGTGAAAACCAAGATAAAGTTAATGCAATGGTTCTTTGTAGAGGAGATGTGAAGCCAGATAGTTGCAAAAGTTGCATCATTAACTCTACTCAAGAGCTCACCAAACGTTGTCCCAACCAAAAAGAAGCCGTTATTTGGTATGATGATTGTATGTTAAGGTACTCAAACCACTACTTCTTTGGCAATATGGAAGCTGGGCCTTATTTTTGGATGTACAACGTGAACAACGTAACAAACCGAAATCAGTTCAATGAAGAGCTTGAAGGTTTGTTGGATGACCTGAAAGAGAAAGCAGCCTCAGGTGGTTCTCTTAGTAAGTTTGTCACAGGAAATACAACCACACCAAACTCTGAAACCATATATGCACTTGCTCAGTGCACTCCTGATCTGTCCAAGAAGGAATGCAGCGACTGCCTAACCAGTGCCACTGATTTGCTTCCAAAGTGTTGTGATGGAAAGCAAGGAGGTAGAGTTCTTACACCTAGTTGTAACTTCAGGTATGAGATTGGCCTTTTCTATGATGTCCCTACAGTGAATGCACCGACACCATCGCCATCACCACCCTCACCAGCACCTCAGTCAACACCATCACCATCACAAACTTCACCAACACCTCAGTCACCAGCATCACCAGAAGGTTTTGTATCTCCTCCACCGGCTGCCAATAGTGCAACCCAGAAAGGTGTGATATTCAACGCTTGATGCATTACTTTTGAACATAAACCTTAACCAAAATATGGTATAATTTTTAAGTGATTAGACATGAAATATGTCAATATTTGGAGGATATTAATTAAGTTCTAATCAATTGTATTTCTGGCATTGCAGGAAAGGAGTATATCAAATCCGGAACTTTTGGCCTCGCTGTTATTATTCCTTTGTTACTTTTGGAATACTTGTCATCTTTGTCAGGACAGTTGTAGAGAATCAGTAGCCAAGTGAAACAAAGTTGTTTGAAATTTCATATTTTTGCACTGTGTGTTGATGTATTAATGGAGATCATCCACTTTTGATTTTTGAATAAGAGTAGATCAAATTAAATAAGAAAACATGACCAGTTATGCTTAACTTTATTGACCAGCCAAGAATCTTCAATCAGGATTCAAAGAAGCAAATATTTCCTTTTCTTACTAGAATATATTCCTGCAGATTCATTTAATATATTAATAATAGATTATTAGCTAATATTAACATAAATTTTGGATTTAACATCCATCCATGTATTTTCGATAGGCATCAACATTGAATTAATTTTTCTTTTTTTGTCCCTCATAAATGAATTGAATCAAAACTAATGAATGAAGGTTAGAATTACAAATTTAAGTCAAATTTTTAAATTGATATAGAAGAAGTACCTGTTAAAAAATCTAGCTTCTGCCACGAGGGAATAATTGGAGACATGTTGTGAAGTGGAATTTAGGCATCAATAAGATGGGTTTCCAAACGAAAACAAACTTGTATTCTAACATTTTCACTGCAATTTTGAACTTAATATGTCAATTAACTCTATGATATCTTTCTTTATATTCCATCCTAATGCGGGATAATTTCAGGGAAGGTAGATTTGTTTTAAAAATTATCTGATAATGAATTAGATACAGTTCTAAAGACTTTTGGGAGATAAATAAACTTCAAATTAAAGTTTAGAAATAAAGAAATTTCTTTAATTGATGACCGAGTTTAGTTATGAATCACAACCCAAAAAATATAAAAAATACAAAAAATGATGGGTTGCTTTGGGATGGTTGGATAGCATGTGATTGGGTAGGAGTTTGCTGCATTGGGGTTGGTTAGCATGTGGAAGGTTGGCTAGCACGTGGTAGCATGTGGTTGGATAGAGGAGGGGTTGCTGCTCCTGCATCACATCATAAAAATCTGATTCTTTGTACAAAAATATCTCTGCCCAATTTGAAGACTTCGGGTTGTTTTTTTTTGTACTTAACACTTAATAGTACTTAATTAGGTCAATTAAGAGATTTTTATTTGTTTTTTTAAGTGATCAAACCACTTAAAACAATCCAAAAACCACTTAAAAAAAAAAGTTATATTTTTTGACTTTTCACTTAATACAAAATCACTTAATGATTTTATAAATATATTATTCCAAATTTATCATTCCTAAAATAACATATTTTCAAATTTATCCTAGTTTTACATTATACAAATTTCTTTTAATACTTTAACAAAAAATATTAAAAAATAAAAACCCTAAACATCTTAACATCAAATTTTCCTATAGCTAGATTACTATATTTCTTCAATCAAATTTCAATAAGAATCTTTATTGATTTTTTTTATTAATCTACTTGTGGAGTAACTCATATATGTGTTTATTTATTAAAGTTTCACTGTGTTATTAATGTTTTTGGTTTATGTATATTGATGAAAATTTGTTTATGTATAACCGAACCTCAAAGTTTCTCCTTTTGATTTTTTTATCTCAAAGTTTTTATCGAATATGTTATCGATGTATAATAAAACCTCAAAGTATTTTTTTGTTTTTTGTTTTTTTTGTTATCGAATCTGTTATCGTGTATATTACTTTACAATTTCAATTTTTGTTTTAATAGTAATTCAATTTAAGACCATTTTGTTTATTTTTATTTGAATATATAAATTTAAGTGATTTTACTATAATAATTTATCTTATTTTAATAATGAATCAAAATATTATATATATAAATGTTTTAATATTTGTTAAATAATTTATTGTAATTGTTTGTATCATATTAAATAAAGTTACTTAACAATTAATAATAAAAGGATATAAATGTCAAATTGTTAGTATTCAGACAATTTTAACTTTAAAAAACAAACAAGATTATTATACATTCAGAGGTAAGGAAAAAAAAAAAAAAATGTTTATCAGATTTCAGATTTCAGTCACTATTCAGTTTTCAGTCTTCAGCAGCACTGTTCAATCTTAAGAAAAAAAAATAAACGACCCCTTCATCATTAAGCAACTAGAAAACGCTTTCAAAAAACAGAGTTAAGAACAGAGAATCTCTCCACATATTCCGCATCATTAAGGACTGTCTATGGAAATCATTAATATATAACAGGGTTGCAGCATCATCATTGCTTGGATTTTTCAGGAATACTTTGTTGATCTTCTACATGGCCATGGTGAATAAATAAAACAATCCATCATCCACAAAAATTAATCAAGTAAACTATCACTTAATGGCCATTTTAGATGAAATACAACGTCGGAAAAAGTCCGGTTACTTGTCTTCTACGACCTCTCACCAGTCACCGGTTACTTAATGGCCAAAAACAACACTGGAACATTTCCTCACAAAAGAATGGACCATCAAAAGGATAAATATTTATTAATTAGATCGAAATAAATGAGTCAACGTATGAAATTTACTTAGTAAAAATAGGCTCCTCATTTTTCTTGCGTGTCTTAATTGCTGACACTTTTTTACATACATTCTCTTCTAGGTCCTTTGTGGAAACTTCATACCTTGTCAAAACCCTCTTATCATTGTGGTGCAATAATGCTCAATTTTCTGCTTCTTCCTTTTTTATTAATTTCTTTTGAATAATTTATCCATAAGAAAACAAAAATTTTGTGTTATTTGTCAATGTAATGACAGCACAAGATTTTTATTGTCTTCCGCACGTTCGTGGAAATTCATTTTTAGGGATTTGTGTTCATTCAACGTTGGAGGCTTCTGCATGCACAACAATACTATAAGAATATGAACGCAACACGAGAGGAATATTTTGAAAAGATGTATGGATGATATGATAGATCTTTCCCTTATAATCTTTTCATTTTAAAAAGTTCCTACGTGGACATGAACATTGATCAAGATCCTTATCATATATAAGTCAAGCATGTAACAAATGTTTTGGACCACATCTTGCGTCATACTTTTCCTATAAAGTTCTTTTGAAAGTTCCAGGAATATGTCATATTTTAAAAAAGTTCCTATCATATACTGAGTTTTCCACCAACCAATTTATGAAGCTGAGAAAATATCACGTGTTAAAATCCTCTACAGTATGCACATTTAAGAGAGACAAAGTCTTCAACACAAACCATGGCTTCTTCTTCCAACCTACTTTTCTTTCTTTCTCCCCTTGTCATACATTTCCTTGCTCACAGCACCATCGCGCAGCTTGAATTGCAGTACCATGACTGTTATAAGGACGTCGGTAAATATACCACTAATAGTCCTTTTGAAGCAAATCTGAACAACCTGCTAAATTCCCTCAGCACAAAAACCGGTATAGACTATGGATTCTACAATTTCTCTTATGGGGAAGTCCTGACAAAGCTTATGCTATTGGAATTTGTAGACCGGACATGGAGCCAGACAGTTGCCACAACTGTATAAGTGAAGCAAGCCAGAACTTGACATCTATTTGTCCCAACTCTTTCGCTAGCCATTGCAGGATTTGACGATGACGGGTCTAATAACTGTATGTTACGGTATGCAAACTATGACATATTTGGTCTGATGGAAAACGCGCCTCACTTTTGTGTGCATGCTGAAGCTAACATCACAGAAAACCCGGTAGAGTTCAATCAGACACGGAACAGGTTGTTGGAGAGGTTAATAAGTGAAGCTACAGTTCGCGCATCGCCTCACAAGTATGTTGTTGGAGAAGAACCTGTTACAAACGTGTTAAGTTTATATGCACTTGTACAATGTAATCCTGATTTATCTGAAGACGATTGCAATCGTTGCCTCAATGATTCTACTAAACTTATTCCAAAATGTGGTGATATAAGAGTAGACGGAAGAGTTATTACACCAAGCTGCAATTTCAGATATGGGATAAGCAAATTCTACAAGCCTTCAATTGAAGGAAATCCAGTCTCTCCAGCACCACCACCCAAACCAAAAGGTACCTGTACATATGAGCCCTTCCTGAAATTTTTTATTAGTACATCTAATTTATTCTCCAAAAACTTGTCAAGGATGATGTTACCTTGTAGTCAGCATACACAACATATTATTAAAAGAAAACTCCAACGTTTGCAGGAAATGTAGTCATTATTGTTTGTTCAGTTGTTGGTTCTGTGATACTTATCATGTTCATAGGCTGCAGCATCCTTTTAAAATTGAGGAAAACAGAGGAGAAAAATGAAGGTAAGTTGAAATTTGTTTTTGTTTCTGCTATTCAAAGATTTATGTTCTATTTTGAAAGCACACATTGCATCCATATTATTAACCGTTTTGCTTAGATATGGAAGGAATAAAAAATATCGAGTCCTTGCAATTCAACTTTAGCACGATTAGAGATGCAACAAATAACTTTTCTGATGAAAATAAGCTTGGACAAGGTGGGTTTGGTGCTGTATACAAGGTAAAAATTTTTACAGTGATGAGGTGTTCAAATCCATATCATTTATTTCTCTCTAAGTTGGGATTATTTGGTTTGTAAACCTCCAAATTTTTCTTGATATGCTAGGGCACGTTGTCCGATGGACAGCAGATTGCAATTAAAAGACTATCTATAAATTCTGAACAAGGGGACCTAGAATTTAAAAATGAGGTACTTCTATTGGCCAAACTTCAGCACAGGAATCTAGTTAGACTCCTCGGCTTTTGCTTGGAGCGAACAGAGAGGATTCTTGTTTATGAGTTTTTACCTAACTCAAGCCTCGATCGCCTCATATTCGGTACGTTTGTACTTCTGTTTTAGTTTTAGATTGTCAGGTAGCATTTTGTTTTATTATGAGACATCTCAAATTTTCTTACCAATCTAAATCTTGTTTTAGTTTTCTTCTAATTAATTCAAGATTGCTCTAGAAAATTTTGTAATTTATTCTAACATCTCATATCATTGTATTCAGCAATGTCAGGCATCTTTAGGCAACTTCGTAATTTTGTAAAATATACATGCAGATTTTTGTGTAATTCATTTAAGTCCTATAATTTTATATCTTTGTAGATCCAATCAAGCGAAAATTTCTAGATTGGGAAAAGCGCTATAAAATAATAGGAGGTATTGCTCGAGGACTTCTTTACCTACATGAAGATTCAAGACTCCGTATTATTCACCGTGATCTCAAAACCAGTAATGTTTTGTTAGATTCCGAACTGAATCCTAAAATTTCAGATTTTGGGATGGCAAGATTATTCGAAATGGATCAGACTCAAAGTTGCACTAATGTACTCGTGGGTACCTTGTAAGTAAATGAGGGAAAACAGAACTCTACTGTCAATGCAAATTGTTGTTCATTTTTGTTTTTTCAAGATGCTATTTTTACATCCCAATGAACCATCAAGAGAGTTCTAACTAAAGAATTATAAGGAGCTTATAGTTACATCCCAATGATACTAAAACTAATATGATGATTGTGTGCAGTGGTTATATGGCTCCAGAATATGTAAAGGATGGGCGCATTTCAGTGAAATCAGATGTGTACAGTTTTGGCATAATGGTTTTGGAAATTATGAGTGGTCAAAAGATAAGTTCTTTCAGTGTTTCAGAGGAAACAGAGGGGCTTCTAACCTATGTATGTATGAAAGTTTATTGCTGCACTTCTCTTTGTGAACTAGAAATTTATTCCTTCCAACCTTTATACTGTATATGCATTTAATTTGTTACGATCTTAATTTTGCAGGCATGGAAAAGTTGGAACGAAGGGACAGCTTCAAATCTAATTGATCCCACTTTGAGAGATGGTTCAACAAATGAAATGATGAAATGCATGCATATTGGGTTGCTATGTGTTCAGGAAAGTGTATCTGATAGACCAACCATGGCTTCTGTAGTTGTCATGCTTAGTAGCAAGAATGATCTCACTCTCCCAGCACCCTCAAAACCAGGATTTTTTGTGCAGAATTCAGTCACAGTTGAGACATCATCATCACAAGAGCATTATTCTGGGTCAACAAAATCAGATGAAGTCAAATTTGAAGCTGTCCCATTGTCACGAAATGAGGTTTCGATCACTGAACTTCATCCTCGATAGCTTTGAACGTTGATAATGTTAAGTTTTAGTTGCAAAATGTTTGTTCTGATATTTATCATTTTCTGCTCTATATGTTACATGGAATTCAAGTTACTATATATGTTCGGGTCAAATTGTGTTTTATGTATTGTTGTGCAATACAATTAAGATTCATTTCTATTTTAATAGATCAGAATCCAAAAGAAACGTAGTTGTACCAATATCATATTGTTTAAAGAGTTGATAGAAATAATAGCTTCATACGTTGTCTTTAAAGAATTTTCAACTTTGAGGCATGCGATGTGGGATTCGGGCATTAGTCAGCAACTCATATACAGACAGGTTATTTGTTGTTAATGCTCACTGATCAAGCAAGTCTCTAGATCTAAACCTTGCAAATTCCAGAAAAGATTATATGAATGAAGAAAATATCTCTCTATTCCAGGTTGTCAGAATTGGCTCCTCCAAGCTTTTGTGAGTGTCAAGTAATCACAGTGAGAAAAGGGTTTTCGGTCTAACTTCACCATAAAAACTAGCTCATGAGTGAAAATTTACTCTCACCTTACATTTTCAACCAATATAAGACTATCTAACACTCTTACACCCAACGTGTGAGTTAACTCATGAGTGTAAGTTTACTCTCACCTTATAAACCAATACAAATTCACTTCTTCAACACCAACGTGGGACTATCTAACACTCTTTTTTACGCTCAGCATGTCCACTCGCCAACACTTGTACTCATGTAATTGAGTTTGGGTCATGCAATTTAGATAGAGTCCAATCCAAACTTCGATACCATATCTCTTGGACCTAACTTCATCATAAAAGTTAGTTCATGAGTGGAGGTTTACCTTCATTTTATAAACCAATACAAATTCATTTCTCCAACCAATACAAAGTATGATTGAACAACCACTAGATTTCGATGCTAACGATATTTGGTCAAAGTGATTTAACAAGAAACATGACCAACTTCCAAATTGTTCAATTCTTACTTGTGGAGATGGCAACAGAGACAATGAACAATAGGTATAAAAACTATAATCTGATTATAACTATACATGCACCATGCCATCAATAATACAGTTCCACTTTCGTGATTGCATTCACTTTGATTTTATATATAACAATTTAGTTATATATTTAAACATGCAATAACTAATATTACAAACTTAATCAAATTTCAAAAAATTTGAGGGGGCACGTACCCCCGTCTGAACCCAAGGTAGTTCACCCCTGCCGTGAATCATACCCAATATCAATTAGTTTCTCTCTAACACTCATCACGCTCATGACTCATCATAGTTTTTGTCTAGTTACAAGACTTTTGACAAACTAATCTTCGCAGATACGGTTGAACTCTAGCTCTATAGGCCTCAAGGTAGAGATGTTGACATGTTGTTGACTATCTTAGAATATTTTTACAGGTTTTGCTGTGGAAAAGAGAAATTTTTTGAACTGTATACGTTGGTTTATTTTCTTCTAACAATTTAGACAAGTTGAGTGCTAAATTTGATTGAAGCCATTTTATTGGCTAAAATGGAGGCAATGTTTGATTGGCTTAAAATGAGGTGGGCTATTGACTTTGATCAATAACTTAATCTTGAAGCACATGGTGAACAAAATTTATTACAATAATGAATACTTCTGCATTTCACTGGTATATATTGCTAAAGTTTGTTCACCGTCATTCAATGCCTATATAAAGGCATGTGTCAGTCATTTAAGTGTCCCACTCTCAATTAAATGGAAAGCTTTCAAATCTTCCACTTGTAGTTCTCTCCTAAAATTTTAAAGAGATATTATAATTTTATTGATTTAATAAAATCTTTCTAATCCTAATTCATGAATTTCTCTTACATTGAGGGTTTTACTTCATAAATTTTGTATCAATTATTTTTATCTTTTATTGCTTCAATTTCTATTTAATATTATTTTCAATTTCAGATTTACGTTATGATTAGAATAGTATCGGTTGTTATAACATTAAGATATGAAAATGCATACCAGTGCAATGACTCTAATTAGAATTGTTTTTGTTTCACATTTGCTCCTAAGCCTCAGTCGTGCTACGGAATGGAAACGTTGTTACATCACCGGGAACTTCACAGCTAATGGTACCTATGATAGAAACTGCAATCTCCTCCTCTCATCTCTACTAGTTCCTAAAGGACTCCATTTCCAAACAACTAAAGGTCACGCGTTTGTCACATAATTATTGCATTCATGTGTGGTCCTCTATAGGAATATTTATCTTTGTTCCATTAAGTTATAAGGTATCTTTCATTTTCTACTTATCTCAACTATAATCTGAACAAATTTTAACATACTACCTCCGTGGCAGTGGCGGAACCAGGATTATTGATTTGGAGGGTCATCTAAAAAGTGAATATTCAAGTTCACACAAAAAATATATAATAATATTTGAAAACTAAATGCAATTCCATTTTGTATTATTATAAAATTAAATAGACTCTAGATTTATTAATCAAAATGAGACTCATCGCTATTTTAAAATTTAAAAATAATTTATAATTGAATATACATATTTTCTTTTTAAGATTTTGTAAATTTGAACTTTCTTATTATAAATAATGGAAAATTAAAAAAAGGGTATATATATATATACATATATGGACTATGGAGAGAGAGAGAGAAAGACAGGGAGAGAGAAATAATACATGAAATGATATGAAAATAAATCTAAAGGGGTATTGATCATCTAATCAAAATAAGAAAAGATGAATGATTTAAATATATTATTTTATTAAAATAATGAGAAACTTTGTAAGGAAAAGAATACATTACAATGAAAAAGAATGTCGCCATCAAGTATTGAATGATGTAACAAGTAGGGCCCAC